>CM041791.1:39476261-40076261 GCA_023375725.1 Nephotettix cincticeps
TGAAAATAAATAAATAAAAATACAGTAAGATGATGGCAATAACCAATATACGTTCTGAATTGTGAAATGCTAAAAAAGTCATCAAATTAATCGCTTTCATTCATACTCAGCTCAAAATAACCAATTGAGTTGGTCTGTGTCTAATGTATCAATGTAAACGCCTTCACTTTCATGGATGCAACATCTGCAGTACTTAGTTCTGTTTGTTGCGTCAACTCAACTGTAGGGGCCCAGGGTAATACATATCACGTAATAAATCGGTATGATATCACGGACGAATAAATTGTTGTAACGTTTGCTTAGTCCTGGATCATCTTACTGTCAATCCTCATTCATACTTGGCTGTAAAAGCTAGCTTGTGGTATAGTTGCCATTCCAATTATAATCTAATCTAATCATTATTTTTACCAGCTTTGTTAGTAATTGATTTAGGGTCTAACGAGGATAAGGTCCACGCTGCTGTTAGTCTAAAGGAAAACAATTCAAATTTGAATATGTGTTTATAGTTTTTATTATTATTGATTGGTATTTTTATTCTCTCACTAGGACGAGTTCTAAAATGAGTTTTTAAGAAAAATCCCTTTTACTGCGTTAAAGGTTATCAGTGGTTTTTAGACCTTTGATAGTGTCGGTTCGTTGTTAGTTGGATAGCTACTAAAATATCAATAGTAATTCTTTTCTTATTTTTATAGGCCTTCTGTGTACGTGACACTACTGTGTGTGTCGATTGATGATACTGCATAGATATTATTTAAATTGTTGAATTCAACTATTTTTCTGCGAAATCAGTTGAGTCAGTAATTAAATCAGTAATAATTAATTGTTTTTTTATTATTCTATCTACGAGGGAAAAATCTTATACACAGCGGCGTTTTGTCTTTCCGACGTTCTTGTTTAACGTTTTTGCTGTCATAGTAACGGGAAGGGTTAGTTGAGCCGATGGCCACTGCGCAGCGCTGCATGGACAGTGATGCAGTGCCTCCAGATTGGGGAAATTTCCCTGTCAGCAAGAAATTGATTTTGTAGAAATGTTATAGAGAAAATATTTGTCTGTGTTTATGCTTGGCTAATTTATTTTCAGTATTTCCTGACGTTCTGTATTGCAGTTAAGAAACGTAGTCAAACGAGAGATGAAATGTGTTGGGGATAATGAGTCCAGCCAAGATACAATCTCGTTCCTTCAGCCTCGCGATAATTTTATCTCCTAGCACCGAGGTAGATTTTGCGAATGGGTCAAGGTGATTTTTCGTCGTTTCACCATAATAATAATCCATATAAAGTGATCATTTTTGTTAAAGGAATCGTTATAGACAATAATATACAGTATAGTGCATTATTTCAGGCCGGGACATCTTTACATATAACGTGGGAATCTTTTCCCCGCGGCGGGGACGTTGGCAACTATGGTGTGCGCACGCCGACATCGCGCGGCACGCTACTCGACGTCAGTTTCAAAGTGACGCCGCTCGCGGTCGGATCGCCTGGAGGTTATGTTCCGGTAGTGTAGTGTTGTTATGTTGTACGTCCTGCCTCCGCCCAGCGCGCCCGCACCGCCGTCCCCCTGGACATCCATATGTTCCGGGCGGACCTCGGCGCCGGTCAAAGGATGGATCGCGTTCACAGACAAGCGGCCGCCGCCCAGGCCTCTGAGAAAAGTGAGTCTCACACTCTCTGGAGAGCCAGGGAATTATAAAAATGGTTCAGTTGAATAAAAAATGGAATGGGTAATAAATACTCCTTTAGCATCAACGACAAGCAATTGCATTTAAAAGATAGGCCCTACAGAAATCGTACCTGTAGTGCATATTTATTAGATAAATATTGTCTGATACTGTAATATTGCTTTATTTTGAAGTAGGCTTTCAACTCTTATCTGAATGTGTCCGCTTTGTAAATGAGAATTTATCAAAGGCGGGCCAGAGAAAATGAAAAGTACCCCCCGTCGCAGTGAACCTGCATACTCAGCAGATTTCCAAATATAATACTATGCCAATAATAATATATGACACGTTTTATCAACATCTGTCTCAAATAAAGGGGTTTCCTATTTCCTATATGATTGCATGGGAAAAGAGTATGCAGGTTAGCTGCCACGATAAACCCTTAAACTATAATTTTCAAGCATAAATGAATGAATCCCAATTACATGAAACTAAATACAATGTTTTATCCAAATATATAGGTTAATAAGTGAATTATTAACTTCATACCCTCCATAACATTAACAATGAAGCCCCAAAGTACAAAGTGCTGTGTTTAGACTTAGACCTCGGTAACCATTACAGATGGAACAAAAATTTAAAAAACTAAATTATGTAGTAGTTTTTTGGCTGATTATAATGGTTAAAGATAAAATTTAAATTTAAAATACCCCCGTCGCAGCAGACCTGCGTACTCAGCGAATTTCCAAATCAATAATATAATAATAATATATGACAAGTTTTAAAAAAATCTGTCCATAAACATGAGAATTATTTGCCTATTTTCCATAAGATTAACATTGGGAAAGAGTGTGCAGGTTTGCTGCTGTGAGGAACACTGAAATTAGGCATTTCTACCATAAATAATTTTTATCTTAACATTTATGCCAACTTTCATCAACATCTGTCCATAAATAAAGGAGTTTGCCTATTCCCTATATGATTATTATGGGAAAAGAGTATGCAGGTTTGCTGCCATGATAAACACATAAACTATGATTTTTAAGCATAAATGGATAGATCTCAACCACATGAAGCTAAATATCAAGTTTTATCCAAAAATATTGATTAATATGGGAAATATTAATTTTTCCCTATCCTCCATAAGATTAACATTGGAGCCCCACAATACAACGTACTGTGTTTAGATTTTTTAATATCTCGGTAACCGTTGGAGATAGAGATAAACTTTAAGGAACTTAATTGTGTAGTTTTTAAGCTCAGTCTAATGGTAGAATATAAAATTAGAAATTTTTAAAAATTACATGTGAAAAACGCAAAAAACCCCATTTTGGGGGTAAACCCCCCCCCCAATCTACCCGTTCCCATTGACCGATATGTCTGGTTTACGAACTCGTCCGAGCATTTGTAGGAATACACGTCTCTACCAAAATGGTCTTGATTGGACCATTTTTACGAGAGTTATCGTGTTCACAGACATACACACACACACACACACACACACACATATATATATATATATAAATTTTAACGACTATTGTTTTTGGACTCTGGGCACCTAAAGAAGAAAAAATAACATGGTCCCGGGCTTAAGTCTCACCATGAGACCTACGGTAATAGCTTCTTCCCTATGGGAAATTCGCTAAAATTACATGTAAACCGCAAAAACCCATTTTGGTGGTAGAAAACCACTCCAAACTACCCGTTTCGATTGACCGAACATCTGTTTTACGAGCTCGTCCGAGTAATGTAGGAATACATTACATCTCTACAACATAGATCGGATTTACGTGTATATATTCAATTTTAAGACTATTGTTCTTTTTGTCTATAAACCTAAAACGAGAAAGTATCACAGTCCCGGGCTTAAGTATTGGCATGAGGCCTACAGAAAATTCTTCTTTATGGGAAATTCGCTATAAACACAAACATCTGAAGTTGTCGTACATCTCCGAATACATTGTGTTATTGGCCAGTTACAGAATCTGATGCACGTCGAGTTGAACATGATACAATAAGTTATGTAGGTACAGTATTAGAGATTCTTCATTTCGCTTAAGTTCAAGCGGAAATCCACCCACGGCAAAGGTCTCTTCGGCGCTATGAAATAACATTGTTAGCATATGGAAAGCGATCGCGGTTGCGTCGTCGAATTACTCTGCTTTTTAACAAATGCTGGTGTGTCCAGTTTCAATCTACTCGGAAATCATTATTTAGACCTAAAAGTTAATACAAATAACCACTTTTATGTTAATTCCAATCGAATACTGTATTCAAATATGTTTTGTCTATAACAATGTAATAATGTAAAATACCAGAAGGAGTACAATATTTTATCCAATATCGTATACTTTACACTGCGCATTGTTAACACAATAAGTGTGCTCTAAAACAGAATCCAAAACGTAGCTTAACTCTAGTGCGATTGACCGGTCTCTTAACACAACGTCGTTAACATTGGCTGTCTGGTTCAATGGTTATAGTTCCTGCTTTACAATCTGTAAGGTGCCAGTTCTATCCTGTGCAAAATAACAAAATCAAAACAGACTATAATTGTCTGACAGTGGACCTAGCTGCTCTTGTTCATTGGGCTATTTAATCATCCAAATCATCCATCTCAAATTTAGTTGTGGAGGAAATTTAAATTGACATGAACTCAAGTACTCGTTTATGATTCGTTTGAGGTGAACTCAACATAAAATATTTTACGGTTCAATATAGATTGCCATGGAGTACGGTAATTAACGACGTGTTGTGCAGGTTGTGCCGTCCTGTCTTGTCTCACGCGGTCCTTCACCTCGTAACTCCACGGCCGCCGTGCCGTCTGGCTCTGGCTCTACCAGATGCGCTCTACTCGCCCGTTTCCTGTTTAAACGTGAAAAACGTTCTTAACATCCAACAGACGTCCTTTGTTATAACTTATAAATTGGTCCGCCTGAGTCCTTCTTTCATACTCATACCTATGTACATTGCCCTCGAATTTGTAGTTGTTTTAACAACAAAAGCAAATTATAGTTTTATTCAATTCGAATACTTAGCACAGTAGTTTCAATTAGTGAACCCGTAAAATTCGAAGTAAATTATTTTATTTTCGTCCATAAATTGTTCGTGAATTAATACAAAACTGTTGAGCAACTTTGAATTAACAGTTCTATCTAAGGAACATGTTAGCCTTAGTCAGTAACAAGACTACAAGATCGCGCAACAATCATCCTGCACTCATTTCTCATTCATACTTGATTTAAAATACCTACCTTGTGGTACGATCGCCATTTCAATATTGTAATCTTATTAAATTTCTATAAAGATATTCCTATTGAATCCTTAAAATGGATTGCAGGTCTTTGAGGAGTAATTTTCTGTCAATTATAGGCCAACTCTCTCTATTGCATTTATTTTATCAAGCGACATACTATTTGGTTGTAAAATTCTCTGATTACTGTATATGATATTCGCGTTGATTACGCGAATATCACGCGTTGATTACGCGTTGATTACCATTACAGACACCTGCTTGATTATGAGCCAACCTTTCTGATTTTAAGATTTCACTTTTCGATAGCAAAATATGCCGTTGGACAGGGTGAGGCGGATGGATCGTTGGTTTTTAAAGAAAAAGTCAAACGTAGAAATCAGTTGCCTGATCACCACCATATTGGCCGAACGCTGATAAAAATGATAAGAGATTGGTGTAATGGCTCTCACGCGCTTGGCCTACACAGTCAGCGCTGGTTGTCCGCGCCTACCGCCTTTGTAGTTCACTATCGAGGGTAAGCCATATCAAGTGATTTAGAATAATATGCTTCTCATAAACTCAAGTTTAATTACTACTGTATTCAAAATATGAATGGGATGCCGTATCGTTAATAAGTTGGACTATTCGCTGGTGTTGTTGCCATTTGATAGCTTGTCGGTAGTACAGTAACTGTGTAGTAGTCTTAGCATCCGAGACGGTAACGTGATATCAGATGACCAAGGACACAGCCATAGGTCACGAGCGCATCTGTTGGCGCTGTTGATGTATTATGGCTGCCGGTAGTACAGTAACTGTGTAGTAGCCTAAGTATCCGAGACAGTAACGTGATATCAGATGATCAAGGACACAGCCAGTAGCCACGAGCGCATCTGCTGGCGTTGTTGATGTATTATGGCTGCCGGTAGTACAGTAACTGTGTAGTAGCCGTAATATCCGAGACAGTAACGTGATATCAGATGACCAAGGACACAGCCAGTAGCCACGAGCGTATCTGCTGGCGTTGTTGATGTATTATGGCTGCCGGTAGTACAGTAACTGTGTAGTAGCCGTAATATCCGAGACAGTAACGTGATATCAGATGACCAAGGACACAGCCAGTAGCCACGAGCGCATCTGCTGGCGTTGTTGATGTATTATGGCTGCCGGTAGTACAGTAACTGTGTAGTAGCCGTAATATCCGAGACAGTAACGTGATATCAGATGACCAAGGACACAGCCAGTAGCCACGAGGGTATCTGCTGGCGTTGTTGATGTATTATGGCTGCCGGTAGTACAGTAACTGTGTAGTAGCCGTAATATCCGAGACAGTAACGTGATATCAGATGACCAAGGACACAGCCAGTAGCCACGAGCGTATCTGCTGGCGTTGTTGATGTATTATGGCTGCCGGTAGTACAGTAACTGTGTAGTAGCCGTAATATCCGAGACAGTAACGTGATATCAGATGACCAAGGACACAGCCAGTAGCCACGAGCGTATCTGCTGGCGTTGTTGATGTATTATGGCTGCCGGTAGTACAGTAACTGTGTAGTAGCCGTAATATCCGAGACAGTAACGTGATATCAGATGACCAAGGACACAGCCAGTAGCCACGAGCGCATCTGCTGGCGTTGTTGATGTATTATGGCTGCCGGTAGTACAGTAACTGTGTAGTAGCCGTAATATCCGAGACAGTAACGTGATATCAGATGACCAAGGACACAGCCAGTAGCCACGAGCGTATCTGCTGGCGTTGTTGATGTATTATGGCTGCCGGTAGTACAGTAACTGTGTAGTAGCCGTAATATCCGAGACAGTAACGTGATATCAGATGACCAAGGACACAGCCAGTAGCCACGAGCGTATCTGCTGGCGTTGTTGATGTATTATGGCTGCCGGTAGTACAGTAACTGTGTAGTAGCCGTAATATCCGAGACAGTAACGTGATATCAGATGACCAAGGACACAGCCAGTAGCCACGAGCGCATCTGCTGGCGTTGTTGATGTATTATGGCTGCCGGTAGTACAGTAACTGTGTAGTAGCCGTAATATCCGAGACAGTAACGTGATATCAGATGACCAAGGACACAGCCAGTAGCCACGAGCGTATCTGCTGGCGTTGTTGATGTATTATGGCTGCCGGTAGTACAGTAACTGTGTAGTAGCCGTAATATCCGAGACAGTAACGTGATATCAGATGACCAAGGACACAGCCAGTAGCCACGAGCGTATCTGCTGGCGTTGTTGATGTATTATGGCTGCCGGTAGTACAGTAACTGTGTAGTAGCCGTAATATCCGAGACAGTAACGTGATTTCAGATGACCAAGGACACAGCCAGTAGCCACGAGCGTATCTGCTGGCGTTGTTGATGTATTATGGCTGCCGGTAGTACAGTAACTGTGTAGTAGCCGTAATATCCGAGACAGTAACGTGATATCAGATGACCAAGGACACAGCCAGTAGCCACGAGCGTATCTGCTGGCGTTGTTGATGTATTATGGCTGCCGGTAGTACAGTAACTGTGTAGTAGCCGTAATATCCGAGACAGTAACGTGATTTCAGATGACCAAGGACACAGCCAGTAGCCACGAGCGTATCTGCTGGCGTTGTTGATGTATTATGGCTGCCGGTAGTACAGTAACTGTGTAGTAGCCGTAATATCCGAGACAGTAACGTGATATCAGATGACCAAGGACACAGCCAGTAGCCACGAGCGTATCTGCTGGCGTTGTTGATGTATTATGGCTGCCGGTAGTACAGTAACTGTGTAGTAGCCGTAATATCCGAGACAGTAACGTGATATCAGATGACCAAGGACACAGCCAGTAGCCACGAGCGATCTGCTGGCGTTGTTGATGTATTATGGCTGCCGGTAGTACAGTAACTGTGTAGTAGCCGTAATATCCGAGACAGTAACGTGATATCAGATGACCAAGGACACAGCCAGTAGCCACGAGCGTATCTGCTGGCGTTGTTGATGTATTATGGCTGCCGGTAGTACAGTAACTGTGTAGTAGCCGTAATATCCGAGACAGTAACGTGATATCAGATGACCAAGGACACAGCCAGTAGCCACGAGCGTATCTGCTGGCGTTGTTGATGTATTATGGCTGCCGGTAGTACAGTAACTGTGTAGTAGCCGTAATATCCGAGACAGTAACGTGATATCAGATGACCAAGGACACAGCCAGTAGCCACGAGCGTATCTGCTGGCGTTGTTGATGTATTATGGCTGCCGGTAGTACAGTAACTGTGTAGTAGCCGTAATATCCGAGACAGTAACGTGATATCAGATGACCAAGGACACAGCCAGTAGCCACGAGCGTATCTGCTGGCGTTGTTGATGTATTATGGCTGCCGGTAGTACAGTAACTGTGTAGTAGCCGTAATATCCGAGACAGTAACGTGATATCAGATGACCAAGGACACAGCCAGTAGCCACGAGCGTATCTGGCGTTGTTGATGTATTATGGCTGCCGGTAGTACAGTAACTGTGTAGTAGCCGTAATATCCGAGACAGTAACGTGATATCAGATGACCAAGGACACAGCCAGTAGCCACGAGCGTATCTGCTGGCGTTGTTGATGTATTATGGCTGCCGGTAGTACAGTAACTGTGTAGTAGCCGTAATATCCGAGACAGTAACGTGATATCAGATGACCAAGGACACAGCCAGTAGCCACGAGCGTATCTGCTGGCGTTGTTGATGTATTATGGCTGCCGGTAGTACAGTAACTGTGTAGTAGCCGTAATATCCGAGACAGTAACGTGATATCAGATGACCAAGGACACAGCCAGTAGCCACGAGCGTATCTGCTGGCGTTGTTGATGTATTATGGCTGCCGGTAGTACAGTAACTGTGTAGTAGCCGTAATATCCGAGACAGTAACGTGATATCAGATGACCAAGGACACAGCCAGTAGCCACGAGCGTATCTGCTGGCGTTGTTGATGTATTATGGCTGCCGGTAGTACAGTAACTGTGTAGTAGCCGTAATATCCGAGACAGTAACGTGATATCAGATGACCAAGGACACAGCCAGTAGCCACGAGCGTATCTGCTGGCGTTGTTGATGTATTATGGCTGCCGGTAGTACAGTAACTGTGTAGTAGCCGTAATATCCGAGACAGTAACGTGATATCAGATGACCAAGGACACAGCCAGTAGCCACGAGCGTATCTGCTGGCGTTGTTGATGTATTATGGCTGCCGGTAGTACAGTAACTGTGTAGTAGCCGTAATATCCGAGACAGTAACGTGATATCAGATGACCAAGGACACAGCCAGTAGCCACGAGCGTATCTGCTGGCGTTGTTGATGTATTATGGCTGCCGGTAGTACAGTAACTGTGTAGTAGCCGTAATATCCGAGACAGTAACGTGATATCAGATGACCAAGGACACAGCCAGTAGCCACGAGCGTATCTGCTGGCGTTGTTGATGTATTATGGCTGCCGGTAGTACAGTAACTGTGTAGTAGCCGTAATATCCGAGACAGTAACGTGATATCAGATGACCAAGGACACAGCCAGTAGCCACGAGCGTATCTGCTGGCGTTGTTGATGTATTATGGCTGCCGGTAGTACAGTAACTGTGTAGTAGCCGTAATATCCGAGACAGTAACGTGATATCAGATGACCAAGGACACAGCCAGTAGCCACGAGCGTATCTGCTGGCGTTGTTGATGTATTATGGCTGCCGGTAGTACAGTAACTGTGTAGTAGCCGTAATATCCGAGACAGTAACGTGATATCAGATGACCAAGGACACAGCCAGTAGCCACGAGCGTATCTGCTGGCGTTGTTGATGTATTATGGCTGCCGGTAGTACAGTAACTGTGTAGTAGCCGTAATATCCGAGACAGTAACGTGATATCAGATGACCAAGGACACAGCCAGTAGCCACGAGCGTATCTGCTGGCGTTGTTGATGTATTATGGCTGCCGGTAGTACAGTAACTGTGTAGTAGCCGTAATATCCGAGACAGTAACGTGATATCAGATGACCAAGGACACAGCCAGTAGCCACGAGCGTATCTGCTGGCGTTGTTGATGTATTATGGCTGCCGGTAGTACAGTAACTGTGTAGTAGCCGTAATATCCGAGACAGTAACGTGATATCAGATGACCAAGGACACAGCCAGTAGCCACGAGCGTATCTGCTGGCGTTGTTGATGTATTATGGCTGCCGGTAGTACAGTAACTGTGTAGTAGCCGTAATATCCGAGACAGTAACGTGATATCAGATGACCAAGGACACAGCCAGTAGCCACGAGCGCATCTGCTGGCGTTGTTGATGTATTATGGCTGCCGGTAGTACAGTAACTGTGTAGTAGCCGTAATATCCGAGACAGTAACGTGATATCAGATGACCAAGGACACAGCCAGTAGCCACGAGCGTATCTGCTGGCGTTGTTGATGTATTATGGCTGCCGGTAGTACAGTAACTGTGTAGTAGCCGTAATATCCGAGACAGTAACGTGATATCAGATGACCAAGGACACAGCCAGTAGCCACGAGCGTATCTGCTGGCGTTGTTGATGTATTATGGCTGCCGGTAGTACAGTAACTGTGTAGTAGCCGTAATATCCGAGACAGTAACGTGATATCAGATGACCAAGGACACAGCCAGTAGCCACGAGCGTATCTGCTGGCGTTGTTGATGTATTATGGCTGCCGGTAGTACAGTAACTGTGTAGTAGCCGTAATATCCGAGACAGTAACGTGATATCAGATGACCAAGGACACAGCCAGTAGCCACGAGCGTATCTGCTGGCGTTGTTGATGTATTATGGCTGCCGGTAGTACAGTAACTGTGTAGTAGCCGTAATATCCGAGACAGTAACGTGATATCAGATGACCAAGGACACAGCCAGTAGCCACGAGCGTATCTGCTGGCGTTGTTGATGTATTATGGCTGCCGGTAGTACAGTAACTGTGTAGTAGCCGTAATATCCGAGACAGTAACGTGATATCAGATGACCAAGGTAACAGCCAGTAGCCACGAGCGCATTGGCTGTTGATGTATTATGGCTGCCGGTAGTACAGTAACTGTGTAGTAGCCGTAATATCCGAGACAGTAACGTGATATCAGATGACCAAGGACACAGCCAGTAGCCACGAGCGCATCTGCTGGCGTTGTTGATGTATTATGGCGCCGTAGTACAGTAACTGTGTAGTAGCCGTAATATCCGAGACAGTAACGTGATATCAGATGACCAAGGACACAGCCAGTAGCCACGAGCGTATCTGCTGCGGTGATGTATTATGGCTGCCGGTAGTACAGTAACTGTGTATCCGTAATATCCGAGACAGTAACGTGATTACAGATGACCAAGGACACAGCCAGTAGCCCCGAGCGCATCTGCTGGCGCTGTTGATGTATTTTTGCCGTAGTACAGTAACTGTGTAGTAGCCGTAATATCCGAGACAGTAACGTGATATCAGATGACCAAGGACACAGCAGTAGCCACGAGCGCATCGGCTGGCGTTGTTGATGTATTATCTGCCGTAGTACAAAACTGTGTAGTAGCCGTAATATCCGAGACAGTAACGTGATATCAGATGACCAAAACAGCCAGTAGCCACAGAGGCGTTGTTATGTATTATGGCTGCCATACAGTAACTGTGTAGTAGCCGATATCCGAGACAGTACGTGATATCAGAAAATCACAGCCAGTAGCCACGAATCTGCTCGTTGTTGATGTATTATCTCGTAGTACAGTAACTGTGTAGTAGCCGTAATGAGACAGTAATGATATGATGACAAGGACACAGCCAGTAGCCACGAGCGTATCTGTGGCTTGTTGATGTATATTATGGCTGCCTAGTACAGTAACTGTTAGTAGGTAATATCCGAGACAGTAACGTGATATCAGATGACCAAGGACACAGCCAGTAGCCACGAGATTCTGGCGTTGTTGATTATATGGCTGCCGGTAGTACAGTAACTGTGTAGTCAATATGAGACAGTAAGTGATATCAGATGACCAAGGACAGTAGCCACGAGCGCATTGCTGCGTTGTTGATGTATTATGCCGTAGTACAGTAACTGTGTGTAGCCGTAAATCCGAGACAGTACGTGATATCAGAATCAAACACAGCCAGTAGCCACGAGCGTTTGCTGGCGTTGTTGAGGTATTCGCCTAACTCATGTGCCATATGTATTTACCAGCCACCTATTTTGTAACTCCACCTTTCGTCATTATTATTCGAGTTTTTATCTTAATCTTTTTTTACTACCTACAAAAAATATTCACTCTTCGTCTTTTAAAATATCAGGTTTGATTGTATTCGTTTTTTCAAAAGATATTTTAGATAAACTCTGAAAATATCACTGAATTTCTGGAAAGGAATTTTTGAACGGTATTTATAATTTGTCTTCGATTTCTTTCGAATCCAATCTCATACTGGATTATGCAGTAGAACGAGAAAATTTGAAAGGCCTATTAATGTACAGTAAGTGAAACAATTATTGTTGAATATAATATCTGCCAAGTGTTCTTCATTGGAATCTATGAATTTCTGTAGCGGAGACTGGATGTCAAAACGCAGCATACTACTTATCAGTTTCGTTTCAATTTCGTAATTTGTTACTTGATTGTTGAAGAACTCCTGTTTGAGAACAACCTTTTTCTGTTCGCGTTAATAGTTGTATTATGTAGGCAAGCCCTCCCATTTCTTGAGGTTATCAATATTGCTGTGACTTATCGCGTCATAACAGCCAGAATTCACGTGAAAACCACACTCTGAAAACAGAAGTTTTCAGCCATCTATGCTAAACCGCATTGGATCAAAATGAAGGTATCAGCTTAATTTTCATGGGAAACCTCCAGGCCTAGTTGCAGAAACTCAGAGACTCCAATGTATGACATATGGCAAATTTTATAATATCTTTAAATTTTACCTATGTATAGCCTACTTTGTACTGTATATTTATAGCCATAAAATATTATTATCAATCATTTCTTATAAACTATTTTAAAAGTCGTGTCACTGGACCTGTAAAAGTAAACGTGGTCTTGAGTACAGAATATGAATCGTCAAATGAATGATGAAATCATGGGATTTTTGATATTGATCTTGTGCTTTGTAAGTTTTATCAAAATAAAACTTGCGTAAATCCGTAAACGAGACTAATTTAGTGTTATATCTCCGTAAATGTTAATGCTGTATAGTGTGTGTTGGACGTCCAAGGAATAATTTCAACTTGACCGGCCGGGTACGTTATGGTTTTTTAGGTTTTATTTTAATTTCTGTACCTCACCCGACTGTCGTCAATGCATCAACCAAAGGGGAAAAGCGCGCGGTGGTGTCTACGATTAATGTTCAGCTGCCGCATCCCTACACGGGCGTTAAAAGCGCGGGAACGTGACTTCACCCTCGCTCATCAACCTCTTGGCGCGACATGGAGCAACAAATCGCGGCGGGGATTGCACGGAGTGAGAAAGGTCGCCAGTTCACTCCCGTTTTGTTGCCATGCTCAGGCGCTATGTGTAAACATAGCGCCTACTCAGGTGTAAACCTGAGTAGGTATTTATCAATTTGTTTTGGTTTCCTGTGATACGGGTTTTCTCCCTTTTGCACTTCTTTGATACTTTAATATGTTATAATACTTTTTGCTTCATTCTACAACTTCACGCTGAAAAATACATTTTAAATAATGAGTTCTGACTGATGATTTGGACAGAATATGGTTAATAAAAGAATGTTTCATCAGTCTATGACTACTTCATACTTATGACATGAGTTTTCACTATCGTATGACACGTAACTCAAAAGACAAGTCTAGGACTCCTCTGAGTAGAACTTTTCCTTGTCTTGGGGACTTGAGAGTTGAAGTATGAATACTTTTAGAGTGTTTCGTGGCTTGAGTTTAGATCTGAATTGGTTTTGTGATTTTTTAACGCCTCAGAGAATTAGGTAGACTCTCCGTGTCCTCCAAGGTTTCCGATCCGTGTGAATACCTTATTCCGGTAGTTGTATAATATTCCGCTAGAAGACGTGCTTAGTCGGCTTTACTGTGGCCTTCTAATCCTCCTAAATCCAAATTCTTATCTACATCTACAACAAATATAAATATTCCTGGAGTTGTGGTTTGTATTCCTGTGGGAACACCGTTACGACCGGTGTAGAACCGTGATTCAGCTAATCTCCCTCTCCAGTGCTTGTACACACGGCCCGGATTAGCCTGCGTGTTGTATAACAGCGGTGAGGGTTCATCACCCCCTCCCCCTCCCCCTCCCACGACACTCACGACACGCGTGCGCTTAACGAGTCCACGTCACGTGACACGCTCCACCAATCAGGACCACGCCAGCTTGTCACGTGACCTGTGTTTGATTCATGGTCCTTGGTCGTTAACTAATTGAGAAACAATCCTAGGTTGTTGATATTGTTTTGTGGTCCCTATGTGTACCAAAGTTTATTTTGATAACCGATCGACAATAACTGCACCACTCTCTGTGATTTTTTGTTTCTACACTAGTGCCCAGGCAGTTAGACGCTTTTTGGGAAAACGGTCCAGACCCAGATGGGCATCCTGTAACCTCTTACTTGGAAATCCTTTGTGCTAACCTAGTGGTTAGCGTTGCGCGAGTCGCTAGACTAGTATCTACAATTGTGACCAAACCGCCAACACTATCACACCATCATAACCGATTCGCAGGCATCGTGCTATGCTAAGTAGGATGATTGGCGCATTTCGTCGAGCAGGATTACAGTGAGCAGATTACTAGTGGGCTTTGTTTGTGTTTATTCTGCCCCTTGAATCTAGCTGCATAGCTGGGTGGATTTATCCCGTTATAGTGATCCAATCCGATTGGGATTTGTTTGTTCCTTGTTATTCATCGTTGATAAAACGTAGTTAATAATCAGTCTCTCGTAAACCTCTTTGCCACGAATCGACAATTATAAATTAGTTCTCTGCTATATTGGATTTTAGTTATATAAAGAATGCACAGGGTTTTCACTCCCTTATGCCAATTTGTTTTTAATAAACGAAAAATAATGAATATTGTTCATGTGATACAAGACTACAGCAACGAGGTGAAAAAGTGAATCATCATTGGAAATTTTGCAAATAATACAACGAGACAAAAGCTTTCACAAACTTAGGCCTACATAAAACTAGCTCTTAAAAAAATCGAAAATGTTTTCCTTTTGAAGATTCCACTTAATGATTAAGCGATATATTTTAATACTTATTTATAATATTAACTAACAAATTGTTTGTTCAGCTATTGCTACTTCAACAGCACATTGAACAGTATGTTCATAGAGCCTGAACAATGAGCAAATATGTTTCGTAGTAGTTTTTATGATTTTGTGAACGAAAATTGATTTCTTTAGCAATGTAACAATACGTTGCTGAGTAAAATTAAATCTATTTTCCAAGATGGCGTCAACAGTGACGTAATTTCCTCCATCCAGACAACCAGCCTTAATCGTCGTCGTTAAATACTGTTCTCTAATAAAGAATAGTTTATGTTGAATACGTATCCCAATCATCGTATTTTTTTATTCCGCCAATGAAAGGCAATGTGTTGTATCGATCATCGTGCGAAGTCCTTAATTAATTATCGTATAACACAACAAATATTATACTGGTGGGAACACTAGTTATTTAGTTGACAGTCGAACGGCAGTTCTCACGTGGAAGCTGCAACTATAGCGTACGAACCTTTGTTCTGTTGTTGTTACCCTCCATATTGTCATTAACACGTGATAAATTACGTTTATGAAGTCACCTCAATGCGGGGGCTGTGCAAACTGCGCCGTCATGGGGGAGGGTGGCGAAGGGGTGTACTCTAACTCTACCCTTGTTACCCGTATAAGGCTGGCAGCCTCTTTAACATTCTACCCGTGTGTGGGGGCAGCGGTACGTATCAAGCAAATGTAGTAGTAAACCGACACTGTATAATGATTAAAACTGATTGGAAACATCTTGATCTGAACTACAAGAAAAATGTTACTCCTGAGAGGAGACTCTGAAACGAGATATTTCAGGTGTTAAATCAAAGTAATCGTGGAAAAAAGTAAGTTAAAGTTGTTTTATGTCCAGGAAAATATAGTTTCCAACTAAGTATACCTGATAGTAATTAATTATCTTCTTATTTTATAATGACAAATTAAGTAACTAATTTTTAATTTAAGGGTTTTATATTCCCAACTAGTCTGATGAGACTATAATAAAAGAAATGCAGACGAAATGTTTATAGCCTTATTTTTAAGTCATTTATCAATCATAAAGTCCACCAACGTAAATTTACACCTAACTTAACTTGCTAAGATTCTTGGTTTGTCTTGTTACGACTTATGACCAGTTTGTTATGCTGTTACAATGTTAACGTTGTTCTCATGAGGTTATACCCAATTTCAACCCGAAGAAAACTCTTAAGTCATATATCATCGATTCTGAAAAATATAATTAAAAAAGTTAATAATAATATTTTCAACCATAGTGTGTGCTGGGATTCGATTTTGAACAAACATCGATTATACAAAACACCAGCGTCGTTCATCGATCAAATAGTTAAAAGATCGATATTCCAATAGATTAAAACCTTCGTTAAATCGACGAGATATTTCAATCAGTTTGAAAGTAAACACTTCTACTATAAATTTATTAACACAGATTCCTATAATCATAGATTGCTGCGATAACGACGTCTCCGCTGTAGCGATGACCGGCGGAGGCGGTGGAGGAAGGCAACTCCATCTAGCGGCCAAGTGGAGTGTGGAGTACTTGGCGTGGGTGTCAGTAGATTGACGAAATAACGGCCTTCGCGCTGGTGTTCCTGAATGTAGAATAAAGCATTATTTTTACGTATGATATTCTGGGTTTTTATACCTACTAGACAGAAGTGTGTTTATTTCGTGAATTTATACGTGTAGTTTTAATTTGTAATGTGCGAAAATAATGTTATGTTTTTAACAGCAAACACATGATCGATGTAGCTATAGACGAGATTTTTCCTGGGTTTCCTTTGGCTCTGGTATGCTCGAGACGATTTTGTACGAAAAAAATTAATTTTTTTAAGTAAAATTGTAGTTAAGTGTATCGTTTGTGGAATATAGTGGGCCTTGATTTTGATTCGTGTTATTGTACAAATTGGCTGCGTACTAAAGATGTTCATGTTCGAAGGTATCTATCAGAAGGTACCTATCTAGGTACGTATAGGTTACCTATCTATCTATCGGTACAAATTTTCAAGAGAAGCCAAAATTCATAATCAAAAAAGTGAAACTAATTTTAAATAGGTATTGCTAACTACCTGAAAACTGAAACAGTATTACAGTATGGTAACATCTACAGAATCGATTTTTTAGTTATCAATAAATATATAATAATAAATATAATTGTCAATTTTCAATTCCACTGAATCAGCCGAGAGACGTGAGATGGGTCGCTAGTTGGCGTGTTCTGATCGGCTCCCGGGGGAGGCAGGAGGTCGCTTTCTACAATTCGTCAGGCTTTCTTCACGTCCTCCGTCGCGTTTTTTGGTGACAACTGTTTGGTTTAGGAAAATGTGTGGAAATCGCTCTCCCGATAATAATAGCTTCAATCTGATGACTGTAGTGTTTTGCGGGGACAGTGAAATCGCGAGACGCGCTTCGTACTGTTGGGTTTTGATTTATAATATTATGTCACTGTAGTAGTTAAATGTTATGATGTCAATTTAAAACTGTAACTATTTAAATTTGGTATAATTAGTGATCAAATATTTATGTGATAAGGACAATCTTTTATTTTTAAATTATTGTCATTTTCTAAAAAGGCACACTTCAATAATTGTAAAAAGAATACATGTATAGAACATTTAATTGAACTTTTTACTACACGATACAAATGAGCCCCCGATTTAGATGATATAAATACTGCATGTATATTTTCAACGTAGATGATAAAATTTTTCAGTTTTATTTTACAATGATCAGTAAGATATGTTATTGTCTAGACATACTTCTTCTATTATCCACCAGATTACAGATTTTCTAGTAGAGAGGAAAGTTTGGAAAGTAAACTTAACAAGCATAACGGTATGTAAGTAATCCACTTTAGTATTGAAACTATTTATAAATTCCCACCGAATCGGCTTACAACCTCTACCTCATTTGTATAAGCTGTGAAACCAGCTTCACACGACCATCCGGAGAGGCGAGTCGGGTATAGGATTGTGGGTTCGTGTTTCGTCGAGAAATATGTAAAGATTTGAAACCTGAACCTGTTTTCTGAAAATTCAAAATATTTAAATCTGCTATTACGTGCTGCTGTCAATATTAAGATAAGTATTCAAAGTGTGTTTTTCAGTTTAAAAAAGTTAGTTAATTTAATTAGTTGTTTTCGAACTTAGCCTTAAGCAAAACACACAATAATGTCTTACAATGTGGCCGTTTGGTAGGCTTTACAGAAAATTTTATAGCACACCTTCTTAAACATGTGAGGGCAAGTCGGGTGTCGAGGGTGGAAACCGCCTTCCTGGTTGATCCCGACCTGTCGGCCTAGGGACCGGTGTAACCTAATCAAAATGGGAATAGAGGGAGTTGTAAAATCGTACACATTTGATACGGCGGGCTGGTCCGAGATGCGAGAAATTTCGCATCTGCTAGAAGAAATAATACTCCAATGATTGGGCTAGTTGTGAAAGTTGTATAAATAATTTCACAGGATTGGATTAGTTGGGAAAATACTTGTCACCCGTTCACATGATGATTTGAAACTTACTTGGTTTCAAACGGAATCGGATTTTTCGTTCATATTCATTAATCATATTTGATTCAAGAACTAACCCATGTTTAGTTTTAACTTTACTATTACTATTGGGTAGGCTAACTATTCAGGAAGAAATATAAATTTTGGAAATTATGGTTTGTAAATAATTAAATTCCATGAACAAACTATTTGGAATAGTTTATCGTCTTCTCAACATAACGCAAATCAGAGTAGGATATAAGTTTTTAAAACAAAACAGATGTGAACATTTTTTTGATTTATTTTGAACTTTATTGTCCTGTTCTTGAAATAATATTGGTTGCCGATATTAATTTATTTAGTCCCTAACCTCATTCTTTGATCGTTTTCCTAGTATTAATCGTCCTACTCATTAATCGGCTTTTGATCCAGTTCCGTTCAGTATACGCGGGGCAGTGGACTATTAATTAATGATGAAAGACTCAGCTGGTCTTTGAACGACATACGACCCATACAACGACGTGTCATTCATTCTGCACTCACAGTTGGTTCATTCATATTAGGCAGAAAATACGCAGCTCATTTCATTCATGGTGGAACGAAATGGGTAGGTTTGCTAATTCGGTTCAACTCTGACGGTATCTTAGATGCAAATCTATAGATAGCAGATTGAAATGTCAATTCAGAGTGTTTTTGTTTTTATTGTTAATACTTTATATGGTTTTTAAACACTAAATTTTAAATTGGCTATCTACTAAACACAAGTTTCAAATTTAAATTTTCCGAATATTCAAACAAAATTATATACGTATTGAAAAAGAAAAAAATGGCAACTCAATGTGATGGATGTAATGATTGAATCTGGAAACGAAATACAGTACACCGAAATGTTTACTAACAATAGTTTCCTCAACACTTTATAAATTAATCTATCGTATTGATTCGAACATTTTTGTTTATCGGATTTGTTAAGACCTATCACGGTTATTAGACTGTAAGAACCATAAACACGATACTTAGTTTTCGTGAAACGGCATTTTTATAAACAATACACGTCGAAATCAAGCACAAGTTTGACAGCTGAATGAAGTTTGCATCCAGCTTGACGTCAGAGTCGCACACCTATCTGCTGTATTTCTTTTCACCATGCATTTAATTAAATTCCGAGACCATGAAACATCTGGAGGTCTTTGGCGCTTGTGATTCGATGAAAACTAATAATTTTATCCTGAATTAACAGTTTATACTTTTCCGGACAAAATTATGAATATTTACAGAACTTTAAATTCTAGCCATTTCAATAGCATTGAAAATTAATGTCAGAGATAGTCGTGATATTTGTATGAAATACGAGTTTCCTTGTTTAAATCAGATTAGTCAAGGTTTTTAACAAAGTAATATTTGAACCAACTGTCCGATTTAACGCAAATTATGAGGGCTATATAAATGTGAATCTTTTGTTTGCAGGTCCCCCACCCTGTAGTGTTTTTAATAAATTATAGAGAGTAATAAATAATCCATTAAATTGCTTAATAATTTTAAAGCTGCAGCTCTGTGTGATGTATGTCCGTCCGATCGGAGAAAATAAGTTTTTGATAGCAGCTAGGAGCGTCGTCATATTTTAGACGCCGCATATTTTGGTTGGAAGAAGTTGGTATTGTCGCTAGTACTGGAAAATTATAAATCTTTTGATTGGTTGGAAGGAATAAATTATTTAATTTTTAAGATTATTTATTTATTTATGTACAGGGTTTTTTGTTACATGTGATCCCACTAAGTTTGAAAAAATGTCGGTGGGGATCAATACACCATAGAGAAAAATTACAATTATTTTACTTATTAAGAAATTACCTAGTAAAAATATATGTATTTTTTACAATAATCATAGTGGGGGTAAGGGCAGGCACCATGGCTTAATGCAAACAAACCGCCGACGAGGTTTGAAAAAGACTCCATTATACCAAATTTCCCTAGTATGACAAACCATACAGCTACCAAACTTAACAATGAATATCTACAACTAAAAAAAAATAATCTAAATTTTAACAAAATAAATAATAACTATAAAATATAAATAAATATGATCGAATTGCAAAATGTGTTATCTATCTTCTTTAATTTTCTCAATTTATCAGCATAACGATAGTTAGAATTGGATTCCTCCATCAGTAATTAAGATCAATTTTTGTTTAAAACTCTAGAATATTGTTCCAAAGTCTGGAAATTCTTGTTACTCTTTCACTGTTTATAAGTTCACAGCTGTCCGTAATATTAACCCACTTAACCGCTTGTTGCAGGTAAGTGTCCATAGCCTCCAGACAGCCTCGTCACGTAAGTAGCCTTTCCGTAGGGTGCAGATACGACCCGGCCATTATTACCCGCATCACTCTATGATAAGACCCTTCACAAGCGTGCTTGAGCCTCAAAGGTTAATGGTGGAGTGAACAGGCCGTATTATGCAAAACGCTCGCCAGGCCGCGCTTTTGGCATATAAAACGTGCATTATCTCCCGGACTGGGCGATATATTTCGCCGACACCGCGAAAACGTCATCACCTCCGCTTTGGAAATTTATCGGTAGAATTTCACGACGCTTGAGTAATGGTAATGAATTAACTGATTTATATTCGTTAGTATTTTAACAATTAAATGCATTTTGATTTTATTAACGCACCACGGGGTTTTCACAGATAATAATCACTGGCGGGCGTCCCCTGAATCGTTCTAAATTCCAAATACTACAATGACATGAAGCCTTTTCAATAAGTTGTAGAAAACGTGCATTAAATTCTCAAAAATGATAATTGTGTTCCAGTAAATTCCAGTAAAACTGGTAAAAAAATAATTCCTAACTTTTCTTCTAATTATTTTCCCCAAATCACACAAATTAATCTTTTTTATTTATCACTTAAGTATACGGCCTATTTTTTAATGTGTAAATTGACATTTTCATCTTTATAACGTAAATTAGTTGGTCTTTAAATGCGCTAGAAAGAATCTAAGCCTCTGTATTGATGCATACAGATCTAAACGTATTTATTTATACAGATATAAAATTAGAACAGCCTGAACCAAAAATTGTCAATATGACGAAATTCCCTAAAGTGGTGCATAAACAGAGTTCATGAATGACAGACAGCGGAATCAGGAGTTTTACTCTAAGAAAGGCAAGGTCGCGAACATTCCCGTTAGATATGAAAAGCCTCTTATCGAATATCCCGAGAAAGGTTTATCTGTGGAATTTCATACAATTGTTGTTGATTAAATTACTTATCACTTCCGTGGTCGATTGTCTACGTCGCCGGTCACCCTTCCAACCGTATCCTGACCATTACCTGACATGTGTGACCTTGGTAAGGGACCCGCGCTGCTGACATTGCGTCTCATTGCACATATCAGCTGCTCACTGTGTCGACCGGTCATCCTTCCATACTGACACTGTGTGTGGTGACCTTGGTAAGGGACCCGCGCTGCTGACATTGCGTCTCATTGCACATATCAGCTGCTCACTGTGTCGACCGGTCACCCTTCCATACTGACACTGTGTGTGGTGACCTTGGTAAGGGACCCGCGCTGCTGACCTTGCGTCTCATTGCACATATCAGCTGCTCACTGTGTCGACCGGTCACCCTTCCATACTGACACTGTGTGTGGTGACCTTGGTAAGGGACCCGCGCTGCTGACCTTGCGTCTCATTGCACATATCAGCTGCTCACTGTGTCGACCGGTCACCCTTCCATATTGACACTATCTGTGGTGACCTTGGTAAGGGACCCGCGCTGCTGACCTTGCGTCTCATTGCACATATCAGCTGCTCACTGTGTCGACCGGTCACCCTTCCATATTGACACTGTGTGTGGTGACCTTGGTAAGGGACCCGCGCTGCTGACCTTGCGTCTCATTGCACATATCAGCTGCTCACTGTGTCGACCGGTCACCCTTCCATATTGACACTATCTGTGGTGACCTTGGTAAGGGACCCGCGCTGCTGACCTTGCGTCTCATTGCACATATCAGCTGCTCACTGTGTCGACCGGTCACCCTTCCATATTGACACTATCTGTGGTGACCTTGGTAAGGGACCCGCGCTGCTGACCTTTCATCTCATTATGTCAGCTGATCACTGTGTCGACCGATCACCCTGCTCAAGTGTGTATGATTTAAAAGAATACAGAATATTCAGAGTAAATCGTTTTAAATTAATTTTAAATACAATAAAATTAGTCGTACGCAGTAACAACAAAAATATACCCGGTATTTTTATATAAAATAAACTAGTATTTAATCCTATTTATGTTTTTTCTAGCCTTAAGAGTCTGCATCAGTGGTAGCCATCGTGGATTTTAGTCTCGTAAGAGCAATGTTAAATTCTGGCGCCTATATCTCCTTGACCTACTGTCATAAATTAACGAAAGAGGTGTCAAATTAAAGATATTACAGTCCTCTATGGCACCATCTTACAGAACTTGTTATTTTCGCTCTCAATAAAAAATAATAATGATTTATTTTGTAAAATATTCCTGGATTTTTGTTTTTATATCAAGTTAAATTTTTGAACATATTGAAAAGGTCATGCCCTTGAGCCACATCTCATCAATGTACTTCCAAAGTTATATTGATACTTTGATAATTAACGCCACTACACACGCCAAAGTAAAGGTATGTTCCGCCAGAATTTAACATTGCCCTTACGGGACTAAAATTCAAGATGCCTACCCCTGATGCAGACTCTTAAGTTAGGAAGGCATTATTTAATTAAACATATTATAGGCCATGCGAAGGTCATGCATTCAATACGATTAAATTAAGATTTAATCGTGATTATACAAATTGGTAGCTACAATGAAACGCTAAAGCAGTTTTTGTAAAGTAATCGCGTATTAATCGAAAGCGTTTCAACCTATTTCCGGTCGGTGGGAGTGCGACACCTGTTGAGGCGCAAGTGTCCCTGGTTGTGGTATCCGGTTCCCCGTGGCCGGAACCGGTCTGCGTAACGGTCCGACTGCGCCGCGGGCTCAATCGTCAAACCAGGCATTATCCTACGATTACGAGGGAGGAGCCGGTCGCCAAATCACGAGGTGTACCCATAATGTTAACAACATTTATATCTACATACAATATTACATAGCTAGCCATTATAGAATTTGTCGAGAACTGTGTCAATTGAATCACACCAAGGTCGCCACACTCGCGAACCTGGTGTTGACAATCACTAATACATCATTAGTTGCAGTATCTGGCGACATAGTTATTGTCATCGTACAGTGTCATACACCGAGTGTCGAGAACTGTGTCAAGATGAATCACACCAAGGTCGCCACACTCGCGAACCTCATCAGTTGCAGTACCTGGCGACATAGTTAGTGCCGTTGTCATCGTACAGTGTCAGTGGGTTGAGTGACACCAGGTGGAGTGTCGAGAACTGTGTCAAGATGAATCACACCAAGGTCGCCACACTCGCGAACCTGGTGTTGACAATCACTAATACATCATTAGTTGCAGTATCTGGCGACATAGTTACCGCCGTTGTCATCGTACAGTGTCAGTGGGTTGAGTGACACCAGGTGGAGTGTCGAGAACTGTGTCAAGATGAATCACACCAAGGTCGCCACACTCGCGAACCTGGTGTTGACAATCACTAATACATCATTAGTTGCAGTATCTGGCGACATAAGTAGTGCGGTTGTCATCGTACAGTGTCAGTGGGTTGAGTGACACCAGGTGGAGTGTCGAGAACTGTGTCAAGATGAATCACACCAAGGTCGCCACACTCGCGAACCTGGTGTTGACAATCACTAATACATCATTAGTTGCAGTATCTGGCGACATAGTTAGTGCCGTTGTCATCGTACAGTGTCAGTGGGTTGAGTGACACCAGGTGGAGTGTCGAGAACTGTGTCAAGATGAATCACACCAAGGTCGCCACACTCGCGAACCTGGTGTTGACAATCACTAATACATCATTAGTTGCAGTATCTGGCGACATAGTTACCGCCGTTGTCATCGTACAGTGTCAGTGGGTTGAGTGACACCAGGTGGAGTGTCGAGAACTGTGTCAAGATGAATCACACCAAGGTCGCCACACTCGCGAACCTGGTGTTGACAATCACTAATACATCATTAGTTGCAGTATCTGGCGACATAGTTAGTGCCGTTGTCATCGTACAGTGTCAGTGGGTTGAGTGACACCAGGTGGAGTGTCGAGAACTGTGTCAAGATGAATCACACCAAGGTCGCCACACTCGCGAACCTGGTGTTTCATCAGTTGCAGTATCTGGCGACATAGTTAGTGCCGTTGTCATCGTACAGTGTCAGTGGGTTGAGTGACACCAGGTGGAGTGTCGAGAACTGTGTCAAGATGAATCACACCAAGGTCGCCACACTCGCGAACCTGGTGTTGACAATCACTAATACATCATTAGTTGCAGTATCTGGCGACATAGTTAGTGCCGTTGTCATCGTACAGTGTCAGTGGGTTGAGTGACACCAGGTGGAGTGTCGAGAACTGTGTCAAGATGAATCACACCAAGGTCGCCACACTCGCGAACCTGGTGTTGACAATCACTAATACATCACTAAGAGTACTTCAATTTTCACTCAATCTTTTTCGCAATATATTTCCTAATATTTAATTATCAAACAATTATAACATATTTATTATTTTATATTATTTATTTTTATTTATTACTTCTTCTATGTCTACTTTAAATGGAAAGCGTATTTTAAAATTTTTATTCCATATAACCGCCTCACGATCAAAAAATTAACTTAAAATGGAATTGAAATATTGAAACATATGTCGAATGAAACGGATAATTTACTACATGGGTTTTTATACAACTTTGTGAGGTTCAAGCTATATTTTTCATGTATTTCCATTTTTTGAGTCAAAATATTTTTCACAAATTTCAGCAAGATTTCGAGTTGGAATTACTCATTTTGAGTATATTTTTACGAGAAATTTTATTAATTGCACGGACAACGCTTTGTCCCGAGCCTACCAAAGCCACAGGCTGTCAAACAACATCCTGCTATATATAGCGGGTTGTAGCGTGTATTTCGGGCCTGGCTCGACGGCGTGCTCCGCGGGGCGCCAAACTCGCGAGGAGGAAGCGTGTTTGGCAGCTTGGCGCTTCCTAGGTTGAGTAACGACCCCGGTCACCTGACTACGACGTCGCCTCTGTGTCAACTTTCACCCAATATCACGGGCAGGGTTAGGATCAGAGGATCTGTAGGTCTCGGTAGATCAAAAGAAGATCGTTGGTTTTCTCCGTGCATCGTTGTGTAACCTGGAGAATCCATCGTTGAACGACTTTTGCCCGAAAAAGAACATTGTCACTATGTTTAAATCCGGAGAAAGAAATAAACCTTAAAGCCAATAAAATGTTGGGCTTGAATACTCAAATTTCCTAGTTGAATCGCCATCTTAAGATCATCTGTGCAAATCAGTTGATGAGGATCTATGCAGCTATTTTTTTCTTTAGTTAAATTCTGATATAAATTACATCGGACAGACCTGGATTTAAATCGAGTAAAAATCGCCCTTTTCTGACCCTATTCGGAGTTCATCGAGTAAGAATCTTCCGCCTTACTTTGACTTTATTTTCAGGTCGTATGGATATATATCCTTCAGAACCTTTTATAATCGAGCTAAAATGTAATATGACCCCTAACTTTTGAAAAGGTTCAGACCCAGTTTTTAACTTTTGTGTGAGGTGAAAAAAGGGAAGATCTGTTTAGCTAAAAGACTCTCAATGTCACTTTTCTTGCTTTGCAGATTGTATTTTACATTCCAAATGTCTTAATTGTACAATCAAGATTTATATTAAAGATAAGTAATTGTTTGAAATGGCTGTTCTATACATAAAACGTAATATGAAACATTTAGTACGTCATCAGTCAGTTTCCGGAATGTAAGTTTCGTTTTCCTGTTTTACACTCGAATTTCCTCCAAAATCCGAATTACCCTCTCCATCTCACCTCCAATTATAGAGATCATGTATATTTGTTGTTCGCAATCTCCATTTACTCCAGCATTTCAGAGATCACAGGTGTTTGTTTGACTAAGGTACCAAAATTATAGTCCCGAGATCCCATGTGAACTAACGACCTCTGAAGTCCCGAGAACGGTGGCGAACAGAAGTGCGCTTTCTAAGTACAGAACTAACATGGGTTGTCTGCCGGCCAAGCGGACGTTAATGCAGAAGTGAGACGGATGTTTACATGGGGAATAATCTCGGTTGGATTTCGTGTAGAGTCTTTACTATCTTTTATCGTTCTTTCATGTGTTTATAAAAATTAGATGTTCTGTACCCTTTTCCTTGTTAAATTTTCAAGAATTGCCTTTTATGTAAATTATCCAATATATTTGCCCTAAACGCCGTGCCAAGTTCTTTCTTCATCCATTCAGCCCTTAAAAGACGTATGTTAGGGTTTGGATGCTATGATTAGTATGTTAGATACTACCCGGTACAGCTTTTTTACTTTAAAACACAGCAGCACACTCAAGCGGTAGCTACCTAAAATTTACGCTCTCAAATTTGGCATCGACCGATCGTAGCGATGAATCTCTCTTTTTTCATATTTAGCCTTGACTTTATTGAAGAAGAACCAATGAAAGTAAAATCCAGTAGCTAGAGTGACTAGCTACTAAACCAGATCAAACAAATCTTTCTGTCACGCTTAACTCTTCCTGCAAATACCACTCTGCCTTTCTGTCTTGTTCAAGAACATGAACTGCTGCTGTTGTTCGCCCTCATTTCTCAAACAGCCCCAGATGATTTTTAATGTTTGTTGAAAAGTCTTTACAGAAGTGATTGGTGTATAACTATAAATAATTACATACATTATTGCATCGTGTATTTTTAAAATCTCACTGAAATGTATGATCTTGAAGACGTTTTTCAACAGAAGATTTTTATTTTTTTGCTTTTAATGTATCCTGGACTCTACTCAATATTAATTTCACAAATATGTAAACCAGATAAACCCTCATATGCTCCATTCTGGAACATTTACGGCAACAGCAGGCGATATGGAACACGTTATGAGGCCAAGGCTTCCCCACTCCGGTTCTGAATCCTTGTTTACGTCTGCCTCACATGGAGTAGGCTACACCTTTGATGTATTCTGGGATTCGGGTCGTAACAGCTTGAACGCGCAAACTCTCTTGTTAGTGGTGTTAATTTGGTAACCCGAACTTTAGTGTTGCTACCCGTTATCAAGGAAGTATGAATGAATGAATATCCTATGTTATATTCATTTTAAATTAAGATCAGAACAATGATTTTATATAACTTATTCTTTATTAATATAGTGGTATTTGAATTATAATTAAATACATTCCATTTTGTTAAGTATTTTATTTAATTTTAAGAAACCACCCTTAGAGATTTGTTACATAATTTACTTATGAATTACTGGAGCACTACATCCTCACACTATTCACGAGGAGAATACCTACTTAAACTAATGTTTGTCATTTTAGCTCATTTCACATAAAGAAGCTATTACCGTAGAAATAATTATATATATTTATTATTATTTATTATTATCATATGGCCAGGTTTAAGTCGGTGACTATAATTTTTTGTTTTGAGGTTCCTAGAGACCAAATACCACAATAGTTGTGCGAGTGTGAGTGCCTGTATCTGTAAACACGATGACAGAGATGTGTAATCTTACATAAATTCGGATGAGCTGAAAACCAGGTAAGACGGTCTAACTGAAGGGAGTTATGTATCCCTAAAATGTGGGTTTCAGGGATGTTTACTAATAATTTACTAAAAGGTTAAATTTGTATAGCACCATTGTAATGAAACAAAAAATTTAGCATTTTGAATCATGAGATTCAAAACTGAGATATAGAAACTTATAAAGCAGAACGTTGTCTTTTGGAGCTCTCTATATTTGAAATATTAAGGAATACAGCTTCAGTTAAAATCGACTACTGTATAGTGAAAAATTTAATTTTTTCCCGTGGCATTAAATCTACTATCTCCTTTCCCATTTCTTTATGTTATTCCTATGAAGAATTAGCAAATTGATACAACTTCCTTATTATTTGAAAATTTGTCATATGCCAATTTCATAGAGTTGTCTTACGTTAATTTCCATGTTATAAACAATTTTGAAAATTAATTAGTTTTAAATTTTTAAATATTCTGTTTCCATTCCGTACTTGCCACGCCAAAGCAGATATTTCAGGAGAGGTTGATGCTAGTCAATAAAGCCTATATGCATAAATCATTTTCCCACATTCCACAAAACAATAATCTGTAGTTTCACGGTGTTTCCACACAGTCCTGGAGTTGTGATCCTCAAGTCACAGCCGCGCGCCGCCGCCAAGGATGTTCTGGCCACGGTTTATTTACGTGCCATTGTCCTCATGTTGTTCTCTTGTTAGTTCGGCTTTGTCTCACCATGTCGCAGCACTCAATTCTCAAACTACTTACCTCCTTGGAAAGGTGTAAATGTATTCCTCTGTGTGCCACAATAATAGTGCTTGGCTACGAAATGGTTACTTAATCGTACTACTACATAATCATATAAAGTGATTTTTGTTCTAGCGAAATATTTTTTACCTCTGCTTTCAATTTCTCAGTTAACTCCAGACTTACAGCTTCCACAGACCAGGTTTATGTAGTCGCTCCGTATACGTTTAGGCTCCCCCAGTGCACACGTCCCTTCCACATCTACCTCTTAACTCTGTATTATCCTATAATGTCATTAACAGGGTTGGTCAGGAGAGGTTGATGCTAGTCAATAAAGCCTATATGCATAAATCATTTTCCCACCTTCCACAAAACAATAATCTGTAGTTTCACGGTGTTTCCACACAGTCCTGGAGTTGTGATCCTCAAGTCACAGCCGCGCGCCATCGCCAAGGATGTTCTGGCCACGGTTTATTTACGTGCCATTGTCCTCATGTTGTTCTCTTGTTAGTTCGGCTTTGTCTCACCATGTCGCAGCACTCAATTCTCAAACTACTTACCTCCTTGGAAAGGTGTAAATGTATTCCTCTGTGTGCCATAATAATAGTGCTTGGCTACGAAATGGTTGCTTAATCGTACTACTACATAACCATATAAATTGATTTTTGTTCTAGCGAAACATTTTTTGCCTCTACTTTCAATTGTCATTTAACTCCAGACTTACACCTTCCACAGACCAGGTTTATGTAGTCGCTCCGTATACGTTTAGGTACATGTCCCAGTGCACACGTCCCATCCACATCCACCCCTTAACTCTTTATTATCCTATAATGTCATAAACGGAAGGGTTGGAGGCAAATTTACCATCGAGTTACGATTTTTCTAAAATTGACGGCAAGAAGTGAACGTGCATGCTTTGATTGGTCCTCCTAATACTAAGAAATCCAAACACAATTCTACTAGGCTTCTTTGTATTTTTGACTAGGCTATGCAAGTTCTCGATAAAAGGAATACGCATGAGTTTATCTAGAGTGTTGAGAGGCACCCTGGATGTAGTTGAGGCTCCGCGGAAAAAGAGTTGCGTCAACTCACGCTGCGCAAGTCGTCTTGTCTTGTTACCCAATACTCTGGTAAGCGAATTAGAAGATTCATTCAATTGTTAGAAGTGAAAGTTATCAAAAACTCTGTGATGTAGTGTAACCCGTTTCGTAATCACAAAATTGCTAGAGCAATTCTGGAATAGGATTGCCTATGTTACTTTATGTAATTTTAGTCTAGGTTAGAATTTCACATTGTGCTAACAATTCATGACCTTCGAATAAATCGTGAAGTACACGAAAATGTGCAAATTAAACACTGACCATTCACAGATAGAAAAGTTTGCTTTGGGCTGTTAAAAGAAAACAAAATCTCTTTGTTACTAACAATCTATAAGTTGAAATGTATTTCATGACCGATGGCTTTAGTATGACAGATTTGAGTCGTTGATTGTTGCTTTCTTTTGCAACTATCAACGACACTGATTCACAAGTTATCTACCAGTACCACACTATCTTCTATCCCAGAGTACACCGGTCATTCTACACCTGACGAGTCGTAATCGATAGTGTTCTGATACTTTGTGTTTTATTAGATATTCAAAAAACGCAAACTCCCGGTTTATAAAAAAGCAAAGAAGTGCATTGTTGCAAACAATGTAATCGATCCTACAACCTGTGTTCCCAAACGGTATCACCTGACAGGATCTGACAAACCGTCTAAACCCGACACTCGTCTCGCCCCTGGTCCCGCACAGCTGGTCCGCTCACAGCTGTCAGCTGTCCCGCATTCCGGCCATCAGCTGTTTCTGTGTCTCGTCTCCTGTCACGTGACCCGGCCCCGGACAAAGCACGTTTGTAAAATGGAACCATCTGTAATCGGTGTCTTGGGGGTTACGGACAAATGTTGATATAGATTCAAAATGGCGGTTTCTGAAAGATAAATGCGTGGACCAAACTAGTCACAAACTTAACATTTTTCTGCAGTGTTACCCTATTCGTATTCCATTCGCATTCGTACGTCATGTCAACTTTTCTACACTTTTTACATTTTTATACGGTTTTATATTTAAAATTCGACAGGCAGTAGTTGCTGATTAAGCTGAAAACATGTTTTCTGGCACGTTAATGTATAGTAGACAGACATTGACGCTGCCTAATAAATAATAGACTAGACATTAGAACAGTCCATCGAACCTCTAGCGCTATGTCTTCAGTCTGGATTGTTCCTGGTTCAACGGCAATGAACTGAACGATTTTATAAAGTGAAGGTATTTCTGATGGTTCATTACTAGACCCAGTTGTTAGTTGGACTTGTTTCAATAACAAATCTACAGGTAATCAAGTCCGTTTTAGTCATCACACCCACTCCTTCACTCATACTCACCTTAAAATACCAATGTAGCTGTTGGGTTTGTGTCTAATGAATATAGGAATATATAAATAATATATTCCTATATTCCCATGAATACATAACTATGAATATAAAAGTAATTAAGGAAGTTAACTTTAAATCAGATTTGTAATACAGTATCACAAAATGGACTGCTAATCCAATTCACAACGTAAAAATTGTATAAAAATTGGAGAAAATAACAAAATAAAATACTTAGGCCTTATAATGTATTTTAATCTTAATTTGAAAGTATATTTTGAAAAAATGTACGTATCATTCAAAAAGTTCTTTTAATCAGTCAAAAATCTCTGTCTGCAAAATGTAGTAATCCATCTTTATCATGTTGGGGAGATACATACTGTATCTACATTAAGACCATTAATTAATCTTAAAAATGTTTCATGATAATAATACTAAAAATACTTTAATTAGAACATTGCTGGCCACTATTCACTAAATTAAAAATACACCAATCAGATTTTTTAATTAAAATTTCTTTCAATAGATGTGTTTCTGAAAGGGAATCTTTATTAAGACCTTAATGTTTGAGACGTATACATACTATAATAATTTTAAATTACCACAACCAAATTTAACAGTTTATTTTTTATACATAATTATATAGTTCGCCAAGATTATACAACTTAACATATAACAATAATAAACGTTCAAAATAAATTTAGTACGTCTTACATCAAAGGATTTTTAAGAATTGGCTTTTAAATATTGAAAATTTATTAAGAATTTAATCAATTAATATTTATTTACTATCAACTCCTCATTTTAAACTATTAAATAAATAAAAGATCCTACTCTAATATTTAACTTGATAATTACTTTTTAAAAGAGGAACTTTATATACAATCTAGTTAAAAAAATAAAGTATATTGAGCAACAGTTTTTAAATATTTTTTGTTTATTCGTTTTATTAAGGGGACTCCTAACGAACAATTTGCCTAGGGAACCTAAATTATTCACCATTTTAAATTTTTGTTATAGCTAAAAAATTGTAAATTAGTAATGACACCAACAATTTTCGCATAAGGTAACATTTGTTGAATAAAGTTACTTGTTTGTTTGAAGAACATTAAGAATGTCACCTGTGAAGGAGACTTGATCGATTACAAGTTTCCCATGATGTTCAAGAAAGTTTTTGGGAAGCGGATGTAATCAGAAGGATAGTGTTTTGCGTTAGAGTCTGTTTGTATCGAGCGTAGACTAATCAGTGTTGGAGAAGTGTCGGGTTTGTGAGAGCGAAGGCGAAGGTGCAGAGGTGATCCGTTCCTCCGGAAGTGCCTCTGCTTTGTCTGCGGATCAGTTCTTGCCGACTTTGGTGTGACTTCCGGCGTGACGTAGATCCTTCTTGCTGTAAAACGTTGACTTCCTGAACGTCGAAGAAAGCCGACAATTGCCGAAGAAATAAAATCATCCGAAGTAAATTTTCTACTTTTTAAACCAGTTTTTTCTTTTATTATAAACATTCAGTAACTTGTTACGTATGTGACCGTTTGTTGAGGGTTTCGCATCATAAAACGAATTACACTTCTCTCACTCAATGTTCCTTCGTTGAGTTGTATCCTCTCCTTTGCGAGTGTTTCCATATTGAATATTGAATATTCCCGGAAAGCATCAGATTCGAAAATTTGGGACCAAAATTCAAATCTTAATAAGATGATTCTAGCGTCGAACGAGATCCACTCGCTGGACGAGTTCATCGTCCACACTCAGTGGGACATCGGCTTGAGGTCAGAGCTGTTCTAGCTCCTTAAACTTTTAAACTTTTTTGTGATCTGCCTGTTTCCTCATTTTGACTGTGCTAAACTAATTTTGCCATTGCTTCCTACTTAATTGTTATGTTCTTGACGCGTGCTTTGCAGATATTGTATTTGTCTTACAACAAAAAATTATTATTACTAAGAGTTTGCTGTACACCTGTAATCTTAGCTTTTCAGTCCCGAATGAGGAGTGTATCTCTTCTAACGCAAACTTAAAAAGTTACTAATATCAGATTAGCTTGAAATGGTTTTATCATAAATATACATAAGCGATTTATGTGAATAAAATGTTAAAAAAACCTTTTGGGATTTGTCCACAATTATATTTTGTGGAGCTAATCGTTTAACTATAACAATGTAACAACGATGTAATGATGTATGATGTAACAACTGACTACATAGCAAAATTTAAAATTATCATCAGATATAGAAATAACTTTCTGAAGAATCAGATAGATATATTCAGAAGGGTCGGACAAATTACAAAATAGAATCATACTCATCGCCATTTTAATATATTTACTATAAATATATTTGTATTTCAAACTAATTAGATTTGTAGTACGCTTGAACATTTTTGGATTTAAAGATAGGCATATTTCAAAGTTTTTAACATTGTTCTTACAGGACTAAAAGTCCTAGATTGCGCAGACACAGCAGCCACCTAAAGTTCTAACCAGGGTGCTTCAGCGTCCCAAAAAATGTGACGTGTGTCAGATAGAATAAATTGGAAGAAAGACAAAGGTTGAATGCAACTGATTGTCATCTACGAAATGCCGACACTAATGCCGTCCATTCAGTTTTCCCTCTGACACTTCCATGCACAATGCAAGATGGGACACTAAGAAAACACTGGAAACACTTTATTGCCCATGTAAAATTCTCGGTTTATTTCGTCCGCGACGAAGGAAAGTGGTACAGGTACAGCCCACGAGACGAATGATCCTTCAAAAACAGACCTCCCCAAAAATCGGCCCGCGACCAAGGAATGTGGTACAGGTACAGCCCACGAGACGAATGATCCTTCAAAAACATACCTCCCCATAAATCGGCCCGCGACCAAGGAATGTGGTACAGGTACAGCCCACGAGACGAATGATCCTTCAAAAACATACCTCCCCAAAAATCGGCCCGCGACCAAGGAATGTGGTACAGGTACAGCCCACGAGACGAATGATCCTTCAAAAACATACCTCCCCATAAATCGGCCCGCGACCAAGGAATGTGGTACAGGTACAGCCCACGAGACGAATGATCCTTCAAAAACAGACCTCCCCAAAAATCGGCCCGCGACCAAGGAATGTGGTACAGGTACAGCCCACGAGACGAATGATCCTTCAAAAACAGACCTTCTCCCCATAAATCGGCCCGCGACCAAGGAATGTGGTACAGGTACAGCCCACGAGACGAATGATCCTTCAAAAACATACCTCCCCAAAAATCGGCCCGCGACCAAGGAATGTGGTACAGGTACAGCCCACGAGACGAATGATCCTTCAAAAACAGACCTCCCCAAAAATCGGCCCGCGACCAAGGAATGTGGTACAGGTACAGCCCACGAGACGAATGATCCTTCAAAAACAGACCTCCCCAAAAATCGGCCCGCGACCAAGGAATGTGGTACAGGTACAGCCCACGAGACGAATGATCCTTCAAAAACAGACCTCCCCAAAAATCGGCCCGCGACCAAGGAATGTGGTACAGGTACAGCCCACGAGACGAATGATCCTTCAAAAACATACCTCCCCATAAATCGGCCCGCGACCAAGGAATGTGGTACAGGTACAGCCCACGAGACGAATGATCCTTCAAAAACATACCTCCCCATAAATCGGCCCGCGACCAAGGAATGTGGTACAGGTACAGCCCACGAGACGAATGATCCTTCAAAAACATACCTCCCCATAAATCGGCCCGCGACCAAGGAATGTGGTACAGGTACAGCCCACGAGACGAATGATCCTTCAAAAACAGACCTCCCCAAAAATCGGCCCGCGACCAAGGAATGTGGTACAGGTACAGCCCACGAGACGAATGATCCTTCAAAAACATACCTCCCCATAAATCGGCCCGCGACCAAGGAATGTGGTACAGGTACAGCCCACGAGACGAATGATCCTTCAAAAACAGACCTTCTCCCCATAAATCGGCTCGCGGAATAGGCGAGTGCAAGTTTGCGAAAACGGAGTAAAGAGGCGGCAAGCGGGTCATTGCCGGAGCGCAGTATGCCGTATGTGTGTCGCGGGATTTGCATCGCGATTTGGCCCCTCCGCCCTTGTCACAGCCAACCACCAACGTGACTGACGCTGGGAGGACGGAGTACTTGATCCGTTGACACTATCGTTTGTAAGAGAGAGACTTCTCGATGATCGAACCCGGGACTTCTTGTACCTAAGCCCCAGAGGCTAACTATTTAGCTATCCATATACCCTGATATTCTCTAGAAATTCTAAAACGGTAAATTTCTTAACTCATGAAGAGTTACCTTATATGATTACCACCCACGACATTAGAATGTGGCTTCATAGTGCAACGTCTATGTCCCAAGTGAGTATGATTGTCAACATTCATAACCTGATATTGGCTCTTATGTAGCTCAGACTCAATCTCAGCCTATGAATCGAAGGTATACATTTTGTTAAACTTAAGATATGAAATTAACATAGATTATAAAACTTGACTATTCATTCATAACAAATTACAAATTTGTCAAATAAAATATAAAACTCAATAATTCATCGAATTTACCAAATCAAGTCAAAACGAAAGTTTGTCAGATTCAACGTTTACTCAAATCAGAAGCATTAAACTTCTGTTCCGTGGTTTGTCCCGTAATTTATTGGGTGGAGGGGGGTTGAGAAGAGAGGGCTAGGCCGGGGCCGTGTAAATCAGAGGGGAAGATAAGGTTTCGGAGGGAAGGTCGAACCCGCGTCGAGCAGTCGCCGTGATTTGCATACAACACCGCTAGATCGCGGGACCTTGGTGCACTTGTTTGAGCAGCTGTCTAATCGCTTCCGACATCTCCTGCTGGATCTGAACTATTCATATAAATGATTGGCCTCTAGATTAAGGTCATAGAATGACTTCTGCGATAGTTCGTCTAAAATACCAGTCTTTTCAGCAACAATACATTTACATTTCCGTTAAAACGTCAGAAGCGTGTCAATCGATTAAATGTTTAACAACACACACCTCATTGATAAGTATTTTGCCTACAGATTCTCGAAAAAATTAATTTAAATCAATAAGTTCTGTAGTCCAGTACTCCTTTCTCGATAATCATAGAAACATATAGTTGTGGTGTCAAATTAACGTAAATGTAGATATGAAGGAAATTGAAAGAAGCAAAATTAAATAACAAATTGAACGACAAATAAAAAACATCACATGAGCAACACGAACGCACATAACAAACAATTTAAAAACACACTCAACAAATACTTTTTTTAGAAATTAAATAATAATTACCAAGTTATTATTTTGTTCAACACTAAACTGAAAATGTTATGAGTTTGAATAATTTGTTGTGGATGACACTTATCACGAACATATTCACTCGTATATTACAAATACGAGTGACTGCGAAAATTCAGTTCTGAAAGGTTGATATTACAAAAACCTCTTGGACTTACAAAACAACGTCCCCGAGTTTCAAAATCGACGAGAGAATTTACGCTGCAGCCACGCCATCGAAAACCAAACACATCACGAGGCGACCAGCGATCACACGGACATATTCATTAAGTGTTATGTTCACAACATTTCAATTCTCAGATGTAATTTATAGGCTTGAGTCCAACGAAACGATCGAAAATTTGAGTTTTGTCTCCCTGTAATGGATCCTCTTATAAATTACGATTTGTGAAATTTTAAAGCAATATTTATGTCACGATATGTTGTTAAAAAGTATAATGTCCTGGTAATCCAATGTTTTGTCTTCATTAGTTAGCTCTTTCTAGTTCTTTATCTTCCAACAGCAAGTGGCTTCACATTGCACTCTTAGGTGTATAAAGCTTGATTAAATTTTAGTTTCTTATTTTAAATAAAATTTAGTCTCGAAACAGTCTTATCAAACTTTGTAGAGATTTACTTTACCTCTAAACTCACTCCCCTCCGAATTTACCTCGCTTTACCCCGAATTTATATACCAGTGTATAACTGTCTTATAATGTAAGTGTTTTAAAACCAATGGTGGTTTTTTTGAGATAATTAGCGGACACATCTCTGGCAAGCTGTTGCGATAGCTGATTCCTTAAATATGTTGTACCTGACACGCATAGTACTAGTTCCAGAGCCGGTCTGTTAGACTAGCAAAGTGACGGTGTGAGAAGTGTACGAGCATATCAAGAGTGGTTGGTCCGAAGCTATTGGAATGATTGCTGGCTCACATAGTCTAGTCTCTTCCTCTGTAGCAAAACATCAGATTGTCTTGCTACCTCATACCTCGTGATGTCAGAATGTCACGTATGTCATGTACATATAGAGCCCTCACATATGTCTCAGATGACTTTCTGCTAATCCTCTTCACAAGGCAGGACCAGTCTTCAAGCTGAATTAAACCTCCCGGGATATTCAATTTGCCGTATAAGGAAATATGGTCGGCGTACCTAAACAGGAACTGAGTTGGAGAACTGGTTTAGGTAGAAAGTAAACATGTACATTTATTAGAAATATTTTACAAGCAGGCCCTGCCTGCTAAATAACCGAGAACAAGATAAATACATTTTCTCACATCAAAGTCATTTAAGTGTGTTTTATAAAGTATAAATTAGTATAATTAGCAGAATTACATCCTTAAATTTATTATTTCAGAAAGATTTATAAAAAGGATTACCTTTGACATTGATGTACAAGATAGGTTTTAAAAATTTACATGAGGACAACAATGCAAAAACGAATTTATTTAGGCAAAAAGAGTACATTTAGAGGTAATTGTGGTCTGTGGTAGTTTGGGGAAATTTTATTGGTAGTATTTACTGCAACTTCAAGTGACATTCCGATAAGACTTTTCCACTTAATAATTTGGAATATAAACCCATATACACCGTAATATGCCCTTCAGTTGTTGGGTTGGTGTCACACGAATAAAAATATGAAGATTTATTTTGTAAATATATAGTGGGAGACATTATTTCGAATCAAAAGTGTCTTCTTCGAATTTTTTAGTTAAAAATCGCCGATTAACTACCGAATTTCTCAAGAGATATAAAGGAGACCTCAAAATAGTTAATTTTGCCCAACCACAGGAAAGAATGGATTTGTTAGAACTATGAATTTAGAAACGGGCAGTTTTGGCCAGCCGTGAGGTTGAAAGGCGGAACGACTCCAAGCCATTCATCCTCCCCCCACGACACCCGATGTCACACCTTAGTGATAGGTTACCTTCTATGCAATCTTTCAGTCGTCTCTCTGGCTGGTTTATAACTAGTTCGGAGATCGAAATAATTGCGTACATTAAAAATAAGCTGTCAAATTACTATTGAGATTTGGCTACCTAGTGTGACGGGCTTCCTTATCACTTTGGTTCCTGCTCGTCTACTCTGGAGGCTAATTGACTCCCAGCTGATATTGACCAACTGGAAGTGGTGTACTGTACAGTATCTCCTTGTGTGCCCTGGAGGAAGGTTGCTTACTCGACATGTTGTTGTGCGGGAGAACGTACTGTCTTAATGCATGTATCCTCTGATGAAAAGTTGCGAGCTCTCTTTTCTTATCTGGGGGACTTGAGAGTTGGATTGTGGATCCTCTCTGGATGGCATGTGGCCCGCTTTCCAGGTTCTATTTTTCCCAGCCTTATGAATCCCGTCTTTCCGGTGGCTGTACAATATATCGCAGGAATATGTGCCCAGTCGGCTTTGATGCGGCCTCCTAAACCTCCCCATTATGCATTAAGCGACCTCTTCCATTACTGGTACCTAGGAATGATGCCATTCCCTAAATAGACAAGGATGGAGGTGCAAAGCTATTATTGCCACTTTGTATATCCATCGATAAACCCGGTATTGTGACAAAGTTTATGGCGATGATGAGCCACGTACTGACTGCAATAAACAAATCAGAGAGTCATCTGGGATGTGTGAGCGAGGAGAGGATGAGTGGGTCTCGAGAGAGTGTTGGAGTAATGTGCCGGATAACTGCATACAGCGCTATTAGAATAATTGCTGATGCACATGCTCTGCTCGGTGCGGTGGTTCCCCTCCTGCCGCTTGATAGCGTCACTCGCGAGCCCAGCCTTTCTCAGTTGTTGCAGGCACGTTCATGCCTAATTTGCAATATGTTTCATGTATTATTCCAGTTCAGATTACATTGGTCATTATTAAAATTTGGAGAAAACTTTAGTCTTTATGTATTTTCTTCATCGAAGTTATTTACATTATTGGTTGGGAACGATCCGAACCTTATCTTATCTCTTGTTGACCTCTTATCAGGTTATTGTAATGTTTGGGGGGTTTGTTGCTGAAATTAACCTGAAGTTCAATGCATTCAGTATGTGATTGAGACATTGAGAAGAAACGGCGGATTTTTTTCGAACAGTTTTAACCACCGTTATATTTAATTTTAGTATCAAAACAATATCATATCGTAGTCTTTAATAGTCCTCACTCGAGAGTCTCAAGAATACTTGTGGTTTAAATGGTATCCGCTAATAGTGTTTATCTATAAAAATAAAAAATAAATGTTCTTTAAAGAAGGTAGCGCCTAGTTCCCACGTAATCACACGTAGCAATATTTTATAACGTCAAAATGTTAAATTATCTTATTTCTAACATGAGACACTAGAACGTGAACTTTGCAGATCGATGACAGAACCAAAACTAGTGGTTTTGCATACATTATGATCAATAAAAGGGATTTTTTCATTTTTTTAAACCACAACTACATATCTCTATTGCCCTCACACGTTTGTCTCTAACCTACGTAACCGGAGTCGCTCGCCACCGGTTTGGATTCAGAAACGTTTGACGTAGGACCAGGATGTCCTCTGAGCAACCGCGTTGTCAAACTCCTTATTAGTAGGGTACATTGCTTGGATAAAAACTGAAGGCAAACTTATGAGGAAAAATTGTTGCATACCATTACAACAAATTATATGTCCCAAAATCAACAATAATTAAGAACGTCTTTATCATGGGATCAATGATATACTCGTAGTGGATGAAACGCCTTCAGTTTCCCAATGTGACATTTACACAGGTCCCGTTACACGGTGCCGTATTGTGCCTGTGAATGTCAATTCCTCTACAGGTGGCGGAACGGTTACTTTCATGGTTCTCAGATGTGTTACCACACCCCTGTATAATACAGTAATATAGCGTTGCCTAACCCACACCTCATCAGTCACTAGCGCGCGCCACACCGTGTGCGCCATGAGAACTGACGAGTGCCTATTGTGGTGTCACAATGGTTCGAAAGTAACAATTCACACCGTGTGTGTTCCAAAAACCGGGTTATGTCAGGCAATGTGAACAATTACTTAGTATACGGAAATGCATTGGCTAAGATGAGTATGTTGCCATAGATGGTTTGCCAAGTTGCATGTCGTGTACCAGTTGCTTGTCACGATCATTTAATGTAACTACGTATTTTTGCGTTTGAAACAAACTTAATGCCACTGACATTCGCAATGAAAATTGTGTTGAACCAATTTCTTAGAATTAATTCTTCGGCCAGATTTAAGGAACTTAACGTCTAGGACTCTCAAATTTGTATTGCTTGACAGATAAATTTAAAGGTTTTTTTAATGTAGATTTTGAAATGAAGCTACAAATGAGTAACTTCAACAAACAAATTAAACAAATTACTGGATATAGCAGTGTTTAAAAAGCTTATTCTATATTTAAACGGAATGTTATAGATGACCTGTCCAGGAGAGTGTAAGCCACTTGGAAATGAACGGAACGTTGTTGGGTTGGACTGCCAGCTGAGTCCTAGTAATTACAGCGGGCTATACAGTGGCGTAATTATAACTAATGACTGGGCAAGTGTGTCTGTGCCGCATTAGATAGCAGTCTAGCACTGTGCTGACTGTTGCCAGCTGTTTGACAAAACACCTTGCAGATGTTCCGAGGCTGACACGTCTTCCCGCCGTGATCAACTGTAACGTTAGTCCGCTCCGCAGCGAGCTTAGCTTGATTGTAGGGAAACCTAACCGTTTATTGTACATTGAATCGTTCCACATATATGAACAACTACTAAGATCACTCGAGGAAAAGGGGAGGGGGCATCACACTTTCGAGACCAAGGAATTCGTAACGGTTCACGAGCAATCTAGGGGTCTCGAAATTTATTTGAATATCTTTTAAAACTCTTTCTTTGTATTTTTCACTTCCGGAAGATAACGTTAGCAGTTGGATAAAAATGCACTAACTAAGACATTATGCCGACTAGGTGTTTCACAACATTCTATCAGATGCTGTATCTTGATACCCGGATCATTTAAATACTGGAAAGGACAATAAGTATCCATCAAATGTATTCTTAATTCGTATTATAATTGTATAATATTATAATTATGTATAATTGTATTAGAATATTGTGTTGTAAATATATTTAATTGTGATTCCTAAAACGTAATAGACTATATTTTGTAAATTAATTAAGTTACGAGCTATTGTTCTATAATGTTTATGTATGTAAGATGCTGCAATGTCATTGGAATGTAAATTCTGTTTTGTAGCATTAAATAAATAAATAAATTCGTCCAAATGCAAAAATACATGTTAAACATCTTGGCATCTCGATCGTTTAAATGTTCGGAGTAATGAGGACTAAATTTACATATTGGAGAATACAATAATTAACAATAAAATCTATTCTTAATACATCGAAATGTAAAAATACATGTTAAACATAGTAAAACTCATCTTACTTGCTCCGAACTGTAATTAAACTAAAGAGTTAATGTACAAGTTACTATTAAAGTTCTAGGCTATTAGGTAGAACAATTTGGATTTTTAATGATGTTGTATTAAATTGTTTGAGTTGTTTTAGCTGACTATCGTGAGATTGCAGCAATTGCTTTAAATTAACTGCAGACTGAGATAATATATTATATTTTTAAACATCTTGGTCTCTCGATCGTTTACATTTTTAGAGTCATGAGAACTGAATTCTCAATGCCTTATTCAAGGACATATTCAATAACCTTTATTTCTGGGTAGTTTACATTTTAGGATGAATGAAGTGATCAACTAAGTTCTTATTCATATACCAGGACGTAATAAAAGGTTTGATCTCTTCATGTCATAATTTAGCAAGAGCCTTGTCACCTAGATTATCAAGGTATGCATCAACATATGAATAATAGTTATTTCTGAATTGTTTACATTTTATGAAGAATGGAATAATTTGCTGAATTCTGAAATAAATACCAGGATGTTCCGGGTGGTACAGTATATGTTTTTAAAAGAGTGGCTGGACCCCCACCAGCCTGCGGTAGTCATGCAGTGTCCGGTGGCAACGCTCTGATTGTTCGTTATGCAACGCGGAACGGACGCATCAATATTTATACGACCTGGGCGTTTACGGTATATTCCCGTACCGTACTGAGCGTACAGCATGTGGTAGAGGTGACTATGTCGCGCACACTATTGTGAATGCGAATCATAATAGTAGAATCAGTTGTTTGACAAAAAAGTCGATCGTTACTTTGATTTTTTAAATAAGGGATCCGCTAATTATTTCGTAATTTATTTTCATATTACCATCAAATTCGTTTTCACCGGGATTAATTTTTTTGTTTATGTTCTCTTTTTTTTAAACAGTTGGGAGTTCTATTGCAAATTTATATCGAGATAGCGCACAGGTGTGTAAATGAGTATGTCTTCCAGTGGTTCTTTTGACGTCTCGAAAAAAATAGATTTAACGAAGAACAAAACACAAAAAAACAAAAGAATTTGAGGGGCTCGTAGACGAAGAGCTACATTGAAAGCTATTATTGCAGACTTGGAGTCTTTGGTGTGATCTGAGCAACCTCTACAGTGTATTTTCTTAGACACTCAACCTTCAGTGGCTTTATTACGAGCCTGGTAGAGTTAAGCCAGCCAGCTAGTCGCGTGTTCTGGCGGGATTGTGGGAATCGTCTCAGTGGGTCGCGCCTCTGCTGTCACCGCAGATCCGCAGTCTTCACTTCCACTTCCGCCCCTCTCCCAGTCCTCAGCCCGGCCTGTACCTGTCGGAGACGTCACATCGGGGTTTATAGCCCGTCTCTGGTTAGGTTTCACCGGTTTTGTGGAATTTCGTTAACTCGTTAAAATAGGGAATGTGAAACAAGAAAATATGGCGTGGGTGGAAAGTCGAGAAATAACTGGTCTTTACGAGTCTTTAGTGTTTCCGCCATTTTGGATTCAACTACGAATTTTATTACTAAGACAAGATGCATCAATAGTTTAGTTCAGAATATGTTTATCATAAATACACTTGTTAGCGATCTGTGAAACTAAAGTAGTAATAAATCTTTTTCGGATGTCCCAATGACAGTTTATATGTTACTCTTTTTTTATGAACGAATAAAGAAATTGAAATTATAATTAGGTAGGTCACTGCACCGTGAAATTAACTATTAATTTGTACCATTAAGTTGAAAGAGAGAGTTATTTTTTGAATTGATACTTGACAGGTTTCTGTGGTTATAATCATTACTCCTCGGCTGATTCAAAGCATAGAGTAGCCATAGTACACGAATGTCATTGCCAATGACCTACACTTGTCCGCTGTGAACGTAATCTATAAGGATATAACTATAAAAATACTTTAAGGCATAGCTATTATAATTGATATCTGTTAATTTGTATCGGTATCTCCAATGTCCTCCCTAGGATGTTGTTTGTGTTGACCGTACGGTGCAACATGTCGGAGATTTCGAAGTACATTTTATATCCACACCGGCCGAGTGGAGGTAGAATTGACCGTATTCAGTACTTAGGACGGCAAAGTTTCGTCTACGTATACTATGATTAGTTTATAGTTGAAATTTGTAACTGAAAAATTGATGGTAACCAGATAAATCAATCAATTACTGGGGTTTCAAATTGTATCTTCTACCTGCTTAAGTAGCTCACGTTCTGAAATTGTATACAAGGTGTTTTCTTCGCCTAGGTATAGTCTGTCTGTTTTTATAGTAAGTATAATGCGTTTCAACTAAACGAAAACCTTTAATTTAGATTTAAAGAGAGCTTTTTATTATTTGACTCGTTCTAAAAAAAATTGTTTCGAAATTTAATGCACCAACCTTCCCACGGAAGCAAGTAGCGATAGACGAGACTAATTCAGACGTTTAAAAGGGGGAATATAATAAAATATAAAGGCCCGGACCTGGACAATGGTGACGACGGGGTTCCTGCCGAGGGGGCGACGACTCTGTCTCTACACGGACCCGCGGCTAATCTCGCACCGATGTCACTTTCAATCCGCTCCGATTGATTGGGTGCGTAAACAACAAAGCAACAACTAGCTTTCCCCAACGCTTCTTTGACTCCTGGATCGATTCGCACTTTCCTCTTCGAAGCCGAAGGGTTATTACAGCTTTTTTGTACTACCGATTGAGATGAGGAGAGTGCGGCGCCTCCGGAGGTCATTGTTTAAACGTCCGAGATTCACTTCCAACCGCCCGATGGGTTTGGTAACTTAACGTCAAACTGGTTTTAAGCGTTTTATACTGTTTTGCAGAATATGATAAAAGGACGCAGCAATAAATGGATCCTTTACTTATTGATTTGTAATATTATTTCATCATTTCGTCAAAGTAGTAGTAGAAATATAAATATCAACTTATATGTCTACAAAAGTCTCCTTCCATTTCTTTTGCACAATGTTTATGGTGGCTGCTTTCAAAGCGTTGTTGTGTCATGGATGTAATTTTTTACGAAAATGTTATACTCACGTTCTTTAAGTTTGCGGAAGTGGAATAGAAATGAGCTACGAGTATGGTGATACATATGTTAGAATATTGTCGTATGGTTTGTTATTGTCGAATAGTAGCTGATTATTCGTTTTCAGTATCATTGCCCAAAATCAATCATATGACCTTCGTATTACGAAAAAGTAGTGTGAGGATGTAGCATGGATAATGTGAACATATTCTATACTATTTCCCCTTACTCGCTTATTTGTAAAACCCATATTGATAAAAGTAATTTATATTTTATACTTTTTTTAATGTATAGTAACTAACAGAATTTTCAATATGGTCAAAACAGAGTCTCACACAGACATTTTTGACTTTACTGTTGGCCATTGACTGCAGTCAACAACTCAGGATTTTAGGGTTGCTCGCTTCGTTGCACTCTACCCCTCTGGTAATCTTTTCTCTTTGTTCTGTGGGATTACACTAACCATAACATCGATTATTGGACGGATCTCCGTGTTCAGTGAGTTACGACGAATGCCGAACTTTAACCTTATCGGCTCGGGAAGACTGGCGCGAATCCAAGCCGAGATTTATGATTGCTCTAAATACCATCCACGTAACAAGCTGTTCAGGCCTACTAACATCGTATAAGGAAAACAAATCCCTCGGATTACATGGGCCATTATGCATTTTGTCGTGTAAAAACGATTCCTTTGTATTATTGTAATGCGGAGCCTGATATTGTTTTCATTCATTTGCTCTATATCATTAATTGGTCACTCAGATACAAGTCGGTACAAAGTAGGCCTACCGACACGTTGTATTGTCTGTCGCCCTCTGGCGGAGATAGTTCCCAACCATTGTCTCTCGTGCAATGCCCACATGTATTACACCTCTATTGTTATTGTTGTTGTACTCGTTGATTACCGCGACCGTTATGTTATGTCAGTAGAAAGTCGACTCCGGGCTCGGGTGAATCACAGCTGTGGACTGTGGGAGGCTCCGTGCCTCTGGACCCTGGACCACTCCATCAGTGGCGGTGTTTTGGACTTTAGCCCCGTAACAGTATTCATCACTCTTTAGCTCCGTAAAACACGATTTAATTTTGTGCCTGTATTTCTGACGTAAGATAGTCGTAAAACATGGTTGAGATACCAAACATCCAATCTAGCAGCTCCGTTTCTTGGATCCGCTGCAGTACCTCTACTGCGGATTGTTAAGGGGATTCACCACTGAGCATAGTAAAAAAATCATCAAATTAGGGAAAGCTTTTTTGTCTTTTAGAACCTACTGATTAAGGGTATAGTACAATAAAATCTATATCGTAAACCTCAGTACGAAATATATATATATATATATATATATATATATGTTATTATTATTAAAAACTGTTATTATGAAAGTAAATCAACTTGTGCAACCTTTGGGTGCTTGTATTACATCTAATAAAGGGTGCTCAAATTTATTTAATTATATAATAACACTATTATTAGCAGCCCCAATACTATAATATAACCTGATATTTATATAATCCATAATTTTGACTTAATGTATTGTATTGTATTAATGTATTAATGTAATGTATTGTTTACTTCAGAACCATAAACTTATAAATACTTTTGAAATTTTAGTGTTGAACACACGTTTACTTTCAAACCCAGTTTTCCAATTGGTTGAACTTTGACAAATTTTCAGACAAAAGCGATATTTTTGAGAACTAATTGAGATAGAGAGTTCATAATCAAACATCTAGTATAGAATTTTTGTTATTATGTAATTTTAAGAGTGGCTGTAAAAAAATAAAATAAATATATAAGCCACATAGATTTTATTTTCTAAGTCATCCATTATTAGTACAATAAACAATGATAAATAGGTCTAGTCTTATTTTGAACCATCGCAAAATTGCTTCAAAACCGTGTTTAGGATTGAAACAGAACGAATTTTGCATTGCAAATATGGTACTATACAATTACGAATCACATTTCCTCGAATTTGTCGCACTTATTTTTCGGTTATCAAAGAACGGTTGTGCTAGGTGTCAGCGGGTTATAAATATCAACTTTGGAAGCACTATGTCAGTGTTAGCGTTGGCACAGCCGGATTAGCTTGTTTGTGCCTTATCCTTAGCCACGGACTGAGGTGATTTATATTGGCCGAGGGGCGGGCATGCTGGCTGGGCAGGGAGAGCCTCGGTCCCGGGTACCAGGGGAGCGTGTGGAACCCTCCGGACAGAGGTAATGCATGCGTAATGTGTATTGAGATCGCAGTCAACATGCGTTTCCACCATCGAAGGCAATTTTCCAACCTGAGTTTAAAATTAGCGCTAGTTTAAATAAGGAAAACTTGTTTGAGAATGTTAGATTTTTCTTTTTATTTTGAACTTGGCTAGTTTTGCCACAGATAAGAAATAATTAAAGAACACTTGACTTGTTGCGTGTGTCTAATTATTCTCGACACACAATTTGACCCAAATAACAGTGATAAATTACAGATTAATTAAATCTTGTGGTTTAAGAATAAAGATATAAATAAAAATAGAAATGTTCCTTGTAACCAGAAAAAATATGGATTTATTCTGAATCGATGTACAGTAATAATTAATTGTAGAGGTGTCTCCACGGCGGTGGCGACACGTGGGACGATTGTTTGGCTTTGCCGCGTTTACAGTTAGAAGGCGCTCGTGCGTTGCCGGTAACGCAGTTTAGATTTGACACGTCGTCGATCTGTGTTGCCGATATAACGGACGTCATTGTGTGACGCGGTTCCATTGTGCGACAAATTGACACCAGATCGCCCTTTGATTGGGTACAGAGGATAATGTGTGTGTCAAGGTGATAGAAGTTTGGAGGACACACTTCGTTATCGCCGTGACGAATGGGAATATACCGCAGAGCCGTGAGAGTTATAGGGATTTACGCCCAACCATAAATTAACGACGTCACGCTATTGTTCTGCAATTACAATTTATATTTTTATTTTGTCGTTCTATTTTCTCATTCTGAGACTGTTTAAACGATCGCCGGAACCGTTTTATTCTTACTTCTGGCCAAATATCTAGACCTAGTGGGTTGCCGAGCTATTACATAGCAGAAGTAATGGATAGATGAGTTTGGGATATGATCCTGGAACCCTAGGATCTTAATTTCCTCGCTCTGCACGTTATCTACCACTTATAGGCTGAGATGGATAGGACAAGTAAATAGGAGAGAGGAATGAACACTGTTAAAGAGGATATTTCAAAGAAAACAATCAGAGAGGAAGATAAATATGGAAGATGGTGTGTAAGAGGAGAAAATTGAGACAAATCCTAGATGAGGCAAAAAATATTTAAGGTTTTATAAACCTTTAAATAAGTACGAAAAGTAAGTATGAAGTTACATTATAAATCATATAAGAAGCTACTTTAGAACATTCGAAATTTCGAATTAAAATTTGAATTTAAATTTTTTGCAGGTATAGATTGTTTTAAAGTCAAATATGAACGAATTTAGAATTTCAATTTCTGGCAATGACCATTTTGATAGACATGCCCATTGGCCATTAACAAAAGCCCCTGTTATGTCTATGATTAAACATCACTGTGTTGCCCACTTGGTAGTGAGGAAGCTCGCCACGTACATACAAAGTAGGCCAGCGTCGGTCAGCGTGTCCGGTACTGCGTGCTGTATGGACGAGATGACGGGGTCACCGCCCCGCTGGTCGGGTATCACCGCGATGTGACCGAGGAAGGGAATGTGGATTGTTGGACGAGGAGCAGGCACGTCGACATCGGTTGAATGGTGTGGTTGTAGAGGAAATAATACGTTACGGCCCTGCTAATCCATCTTTCTGAGTTCCATACTCTGCCCTCTCCCATGAAGAAATGTCCATGCCATCGTGGTTCACTACATACCTTTAGGATCTGAACATCCAGATGAGCTTGGATGCCCAGGACGATCCACATTATTTGAGGAATTCACAATTCATATCCATGTAGGACAATCAAAATCCTACATGAAAATTCTTAAACTATTCACCCTCTAAACTCATGAGCAAAGAAAGCGAAAGTCATGGATAACCACCCATCCCCTTGGCAAACAATTAATTTAGGATTTCTTGGTAATTAATAACCATAATTACTGAGAAACCCTAAATGGATTTCTTAAGTTCTTATCTTACACTATATGTTGAAAGGTTGAAAAAAATACCCACGTCGAGTGTGACCCAGCACATGCGGGGCATATGGAATAACAGTATGGAGTATTTCAGGATGTCGAATATCCAATTCCAATGCTGTAACTGTATAGACCAATCTGCGGGTTAAGCCAACACAATAACGGAACCACGCGATATGCAAGACGCCAGACACCAGACGCGTGACGAGGCCAGATCGATCAATGTATCACGCCGAGGTCTGTCACGCAGCCGTGTGTCTCCGTCGATCGACCTCAACCTCTCCACCGGGCCTTCATACACTCCGACGCGGTGATCGAAGATATTAAACGTCAAGGGGGATTCAATTGCAATACGAGCTTTCAGTCCACTTAAGTTTAAATGGTCTCTACTTCAGGGACTTCCTCCCAGATTATTGGTTTGAACCCTTTATTTTTGTCAATCAGTTGGTTAATATAACTACCTAACAATTAAATCCTATCTATTTACTTATATCTATAATGATTTATACTTATATGTGAAATTTTCGTACCTGACTTATGTTCGTATCGAATTACTAACAGCTATGGCAAAAACATTAAGTCTCACTCAGTATCTAACATTTTAAGAATTATAGGAAAAGTCCTTCTCACATTTTATGTTACATAATATATCACCTTCAGTCTCCTAGTATTTATTAGGAAATACAAATTTTATCGTTTTGATAGTATGGTTTTTCCTGATTGTAAAAATGTTTTTCAAAGTTGAATCTCTTCTTGTTTGCAATCAAATTTGCATGAGTTCACCTGCCGGATGAGTCGTTCCGATATTGTCGCTTCCATACACGGTGTTTACTATTCCATTGTTCTTGGTGAGAAGGTGCGGTTATTTCACAGCCCAACGGTACATTCCCTTCTGCAACTGATGGGACCGTTAATGCTGTGGTACTTTGGACACAGCATTACCAGTGGCAGTGTCTAGTATACTATTGTTGGTGGTAAGGACTCACACATATGGTCAGATCGAATCGAATTGTTTGCATCCCCATTGGAACTACAGAACTAAGTAAAGAAGGCATTTATAGCAATAGGAACTTTGAAAAAGTGAACAGAGGCTGTATGATAATTTCCTGATAAATCTAGAGTCTTCTACCCAAATTAGTTTTCAAATACAAGTAATACTTCCGTATTTTCAAGATGAATTCGTATATAGCTGAGTTTACATAGCCAATGTCCCAAAGGAAACCTTAGATAAATCCATTCACTCATTAAAGTGCACACTCTTCCATTTATGTCAAACTCCGAAAATGGGAAAGACCAATAAGGAAACCATCTGTAGTCAATATTTTATTCGACGTATTGTGAAGATACTAACGCGAAGTTTCTGAGAAGAAGACTACCCGCGGGTGGCCCAAAGGGAACGCATACGGTACTTCACAGATCCCGGAGCAGTGGTTAATGAGCCGCAGGATCAAAATGGCCGGCATTAAACATGCATTACGGAATAACAGCTGGCTTCTGGACGCATCCCCCGTTTCTACAGAACTTAAAATCTCATTTAGAGAAATATGATATAAAAAAAAAAATATAAAATAGAAAAAAAAAAAAAAAAAAAAAAAAAAAATACAAATATTCGAAAATAAAAAAAAAAAATAAAAATAAAAATAATCAAAAAACAACCTTCTCATATCAAATAAAAAAATGAAAATCAAGATATGGAACCAAAAAAAAAAAAAAGATAAAAAAAAAAAAAAAAAGAATAAAAAACGACGACGATGCCCGACCGTAACGGTAGTTCACAATTACCGTGTGTTAGATTACACCTAACCTAGGGCGTATTAGGTGACCCCAGCAAAGCTGTATGAATAACGGCTTCCTTTGAAATATTGTACTGCCACTGGAAAGAAGGTGACCACACGACGCCAATGTATGGATTAATTCTTTGAGAAGTCAAAAACATTCAAACAACCCAATTCAGACCTGGACTTTGTGCCCAAATCGCTCGTAGCAAACTACAATCCAACGCTCCAATGAAACAACAATGACCCCTAATTGTACTGAACAGGTTACAACCCTTAGGATCCATCAACATTTCGATTGAAATTGCACACGCAAAAAAGAATAGTAAAAGTAAACGCCCTTGCCGATCATATTCTCGTAACCCCTCCCAGATGGAGAGCCAGGTTTTATATCACGTCCCCTACAATTCGAGCGAGACTGTGTTCAAACTCAGTCTGAAGAGACTCTGGAGGTTCCCGATGGACCCCGGAGAGACAAGAAAGACCTAAGGAGATAGAGAAACCCTTCACCCTGGTCGAATACTTATCGGTACTGTGACAGATCACTAAAAACTAACAAAAACCAACTAGAGAAAAATGTAGTATCTTCAGTACATGTATATGCTCCCGAGTTATTAGCAACCACCCTAAATCGTTTGAAACCTCAAACAGTACTCCTGGACGATATGTAATGGAACATGATTTCGCCTTAGCTTCTATATAGCACCTCGTAGTGACAGATGTGTAAACCGCGTGCTCAACGTCTCATCTCATCCCACAGATCGCGCCGCGGTAATGGTCCTGGCCAAACGCGGACGGGCGCGTGGGCCTCCCTTTGTCCGACGGTCGTCTCCGTCAATCAGCCGGCCTGTCGACAACCTCACCCGTGACCTCGTCCTCAGGTCGCTACTGAACACCCGGGGGTTTGATCCAATCCTTTTTATGTGTTCGGTATTAACTTTGGCAAGGAAGTAAGTATGATGGGAAATGGATGAATTTAATTGCGTGAACTGGCAACAGTTTGATAAAAGAAAAGAACTGTAAATTAATACCCCAACAGCTGATGGCATATCTAAGGGACCTACAGTTTAACGTGGAATTCGAACCATTACCTCTGAATTACGAACTGGTCTAATTATGAGGATGGTCTTTGCAGAATAACGTAGTGTTCAATAGTGCGAACATTGATCAACACAAGGGCACAATACACCCACCGACCATCGCTCACAACTATCCATAATTCGTGACCTCCAAGTAGATGTATTCCTGATCTTTTAGCTGAACTTCTTCCTGAAGTAATTCTTGCGATTTCTGCACATGCTTTTTTCTTTCTTCAAGAGATGAATACAGACACATATGCTTGTGGTTTGAAGATTTCCTGTTAGACGCCCTACATCTTGGCATTATGGTTTCAAAAACCAACAATTGGGTACGCAATACATGAAGCCAATGCGTGGATTTAGTGATTCAAGGTTTTGTTGAAACCTCGACAAATGTGTACCAGACATACATGTAGTTTAGAAAATTTTGATCTTCTTGGTGCCAACCACGTCGGGTTTTTAATGATTAAAGGGCGGTGCACCGGAAGTGCAAGGGAGAGAGGCGAACCGGAACCGATGCAGTGGACCGTCGGATGGCCCGCCAGATAGCATCGGAGCCGGTGATTTGGCGGGTAACTGGGACACCCACCGGCGCTGGGCGAAAACTAACCCGGTTCCTCTTTTGGGACTGTCGATCAAGATAGCAGTGATTTGAATCGGGTTCGCTCCGCAGAGCGAATGCTAACTGCCATTAAAAGGTTGTTGTCTCAATCTTGCTTAGTTCAGAATATATAGAATTATGTTTGTTCATGTTAATAGTGAATAGTTTTGGGTAAAATATTTGTTAAGAAGCTGTGTATTGATTGGTAGATATATTTATTTTGCCTAGTTTTCTTTTATATGGATGACTTCTTTAAAGAAATTCATAAACAAGATCGGAAAAGAAGGGTTCTTTGAAAAATCATCCAGATCATGTCTAGGTAATCTTCATTCAGATATTCGTTTAGATCTGTGTACGGGTTTCAATGCTTATCGGTATCGTGTTTTGAAGGTTATTTGATTTATCATCGTTTTAGACAATTTAGTATATTTTGTATTGATCAAACCTTTGGCTTACAGTTTCCAGAACTACTTGGTATAACAGCTTTACGTCAAATTGAAGAGGATATGTACTGTCTAGTGTGTTCTTCAGCATTTAAAACGTTGGCAACACTGATGCTATGAATATTAATGAATTACTGGGTCAGTTTCCTTTTGTGGTTTTGTCACTGATTAAGACCCCCTAGATTTGTTGTCAGTCAGGAGCGTTAATTTAGACAATGGCCAAAGTCACGTGAGTTTAATGTCTTATGTGGTTTACATTTTGTTCACAATCGATATTTACTCTTATAACTTACTTTATTAAGAGAATACGGCAATTAATACTTAATAGATTGTGTTTAAACAATCGTAAAGTACTTTAAATTTGTCAATTTTCATTCAAAAATAACCCGACGTCCATATACATGAAATCAAAACATTAAATATGAACAATGCTTAATAAAGTTCAAGTTTTCATGCAAAGAATTGTGCAATTGTACTTAAGCTGTAGGAGAAGTAAACAGTGGTATTTTAAGAACAGTAAGTAATGGTATTCATAGACTTCTGTATGCAAAGATATTCACCATTGACGACTGGTAAACGCTCTGTTTATGTAAATGCAACACAGTGCGCTCTATATGTCAAGGGAATGTTACAACGTAACGGAATCGGCGGTCTTTCAATGGAAAAGAATTATTGCCCGCCTTCCAAACTTGGTTCCGAGGGGATGCGCTTTTACTCGCGGCAAACAGCGGATTTCGCCTCATTAACTGGCGGGGAGACCTCGAAAGGAACCCATTTGCGTTTCAATGGGTCCGACTATTTCCATAAGATGGGCGCCGCGTCGGGGGATGCAAATTGGGGATTAATAAAACAAGGGAGGGGTCTTTCAAAATGCGGCCCCTCGTCCGCACTAATTTTCATTAGCCGGTCGTACACGTTTTGGTCGTGGTGTTCAAAGGGTTGATGAGGTTTTGATTGGGTGAAGTTTGTCTGGAGAGATTGAGGTTTTAACTTATATTTTGTAACACTGAGGAGGTAAACGTTCTTAGTAATTTGTAACTAACTCTAGCAGATATATTATTTATTTAGTTTTTTGTGTAAGTTTTTAGTACTAGGTCTTGATTTAAATAATTATTTTAGTCGTGAATCACTCAGTTTTACACGCCAGAAACAAGTGGAGTTTTTTACCCCAGTTAGTTAAATTATCCTCTTTTGTTAATTTAGAAGTTTTTATGGGGAATGATTCAGCAGCACTTTGTGAATAAGAAAAATATACCCTCGTCAGGTTTAACAGTATTAACAACTCGGTGAAGATAGTACTTGGGGTAGTGGGTAAATAAAATGTTGCCAATCCCAAAAGCCATGTTCAAATTTTGAGGTCATCAACATCTGGTCCAAAAAATCGAGACATAATTGATGTCACACTTTGAGAATGGTTTCCTTTGTTTTGAATTTGAGGTCCTCTTCATTATCATACGTCGCTTCGACCTCTATCCGATCTATCGTATTGCATAGATCGCGTAAGGCATTTCGCTTCGCCAGACAGTTTTTTGATAAGTCAACCATCGATCTATCTCATGGTATCGATCGTGCAGGGGTCGTCGCGTCGCCAGACAGATGAAGCTGGAGGGCCGGTTTATAGTTTTGTTTACGGTCCCGCCCGTTGCAGGAGAAAGTGATGCAGAAAACGCTGCCTTATATGGAGACGCCGCCTGCCCCCTCCACTACCCTCGCCACCGGCCCATCCCATCCATGTTATGGGGCTACTAAACGAAATTTACTGTCCGTGAAGGAGATATAAGTAATTTATGGGTGTCTTGCGTAATGTGGTTGTAAAGTATTTTAGATGTGACTTGATACAGTATGAACGAAAAGCGCTCTCTTGGAGCTTCATATCATCCCCGATACTTAATACGTCTAGAAAAATACTGTATCTCTGTAACGTGGTTAGTTAACTACGTTTGAGTCTTTAAAATTGCCGTTTTTATTTCCTTCATGTTTCGGAGCCACCAATCTTATTTTTCTCTGTCATCGGGGAATACTCCACTGAACCTAAATTTCACAAAATATCCATCTCAAAAGAAATGTAAAAATACGTACACTTAACCTTAAATTCATCTTAAAACCCTTACGTACACCTTACACATTTTGTACACACTCACATTAACATGTATTGTTTTCAGTAAAAAATTAGATATAGAATAACGTTCATCATTCACACTCCTCATACAAGTCAACCTTAAAATACACCACGTTCAATTTGCACCAACGCTTCGGTGTCTGAAATAATGAAATGATTTAAAAAATACTCATTTGAATTTTTTTCTAGGATTCCGGCGCTGGAGGATCGACGGATGAAGATGACTCGGCTAAAAACAATAGAAGGTAAGACTGAAATCAGAATTTCCTTTGAAAACATTCTTCTTTAACTATCTTTCATAGCTCCTAGAATGTTATTTGGATACTTGTTCCATTTTGTATCTACGTTGTGTGCAAGGCGACCAAACTGGCAAAATCATTGCCTCACGTTCCAGTTCCAGTAGGCTTACTTTGCTTCGTTACGGTCTGCGGTCGTAACGAAAACATTACCAACATCGTGACAAAAAAGGAAAGTGGGCGGAATTCTAGTTACACAATTACTGTACTACTAAGTACTACAAAAGTGTGTAAAGATCAGAAATACTTTGACTAAAATACTCGTGATATCTTTCATCAGTTGGTTAATGTAATCGGTGTTATCAAGAACATACGTCATAATGTATTTCCTCCTCTCTCTGGTATGTAAATTTTTTAAATGGGTGTACTCGTGTTTTTAGATTACATTTTTAACATGTTAGATCCCTTGTTTGTAATGTTTATTTGCTGTGTAAAGTTTTTGTTCTCTGCCTTCAAAAGGTAAATTTAGAACATCGAGCGCGGTGTAAACCGGAGACAGTTATGTTTTAGTGAACACTTTCAAAATTGAGATCTTGTGAATAAATAATAAAAGAGAATCGGTGCAAATTTTCAACTTTATTTTTGGAAACCTTTTACTAGAAATAAATTTTTCATCTTCATATTTGTTCAAGTTGTTGTTTTATGCCTACTTCAAAGTACATAAATACTATTGTTACCCATATCCATATAAATTTGAATTGTAATTTTTACCTCGGTACGTTGACAAAAAGTTTTAATTATAATCACATTGTTAGGTTATCTTCTAGGTTTATGCACGTCCATTTTAATTTATGAAACAATAGCAAATTTTTTGGCATGGATATGCCTTAGCTTAGGGTGTTGGCAATTTTCACGACCAAAATTTGAAACGGTGACGTCCTGTGGTTAGTGACGTTATAGTCTGGTTATAAGAACAGCAGATGAACTGAAAACTTTCTCGTTAGACATATCCATGAACCCACAGGGAAGTAAATACAAACTTTTTTTATTGGTAAAATTCAAAAAAAAAATTGTAAACATTCTCATTACGTATTAAACAATACCATGATGAGTTTTCTCAGGTTGTAAACATAAACGAATACAGGTTATTTCATAGTAGTTGTTATGCTCGGCTTATGTCTTTGGTTGCCGTAAGTTTTTGTTTTTTTCATTGATTTTAACCTTGTTTGTAATGTTTATTTGCTGTAAAGTTTTTGTTCTCTGCCTTCAAAAGGTAAATTTAGAACATCGAGCGCGGTGTAAACCGGAGACAGTTTTGTTTTAGTGAACACTTTCAAAATTGAGATCTTGTGAATAAATAATAAAAGAGAATCGGTGCAAATTTTCAACTTTATTTTTGGAAACCTTTTACTAGAAATAAATTTTTCATCTTCATATTTGTTCAAGTTGTTGTTTTATGCCTACTTCAAAGTACATAAATACTATTGTTACCCATATCCATATAAATTTGAATTGTAATTTTTACCTCGGTACGTTGACAAAAAGTTTTAATTATAATCACATTGTTAGGTTATCTTCTAGGTTTATGCACGTCCATTTTAATTTATGAAACAATAGCAATTTTTTTGGCATGGATATGCCTTAGCTTAGGGTGTTGGCAATTTTCACGACCAAAATTTGAAACGGTGACGTCCTGTGGTTAGTGACGTTATAGTCTGGTTATAAGAACAGCAGATGAACTGAAAACTTTCTCGTTAGACATATCCATGAACCCACAGGGAAGTAAATACAAACTTTTTTTATTGGTAAAATCCAAAAAAATTGTAAACATTCTCATTACGTATTAAACAATACCATAATGAGTTTTCTCAGGTTGTAAACATAAACGAATACAGGTTATTTCATAGTAGTTGTTATGCTCGGCTTATGTCTTTGGTTGCCGTAAGTTTTTGTTTTTTTCATTGATTTTAAAACAAAATAGAACAAACTTGAAGAATATTTTTCCATTTTAAAAATCAATTTTGTGTTTTACTTTTGAGTCGTTATAGATATAAAAACCCATCATCATTACCAATTATAAGAAATAGGTAGGTTGTCATTTCATTAGGCCAGCCATTACATTGCCCTTGGACAAGTTGACAAACCCTGTACGCAATACCAGAGAGGGACGCCGTGTTCCTGTGTTGACGTGGGCGCGAGCACAAGACAACTCTTGTGTCCACCAGTCTCAGATACGCCTGTCTCACAGGGTTGAGTATCAGCTCAAGGCTTCCAACTGAGGCAAACCGCTTGGGTAGAGAATAATGTGTTACTTGTTCAAAACGGTGTTCCACGTTGTCGATCCTTATTTCGTATCCGGAGTTATTAATGTTAACCGGTTGCTATTGATTGTTATTTGTGTGTTTAGTTCTTTTAAGGAGTTTTATTTTAAACATTTCCCTCTTCATCTCATCAGTTATTAGTTTGTGTGGACTGTAAAATATTTTAGTGTTCCAGGGTAAAATTAAAATATAGAGAACACAGAGAATATATAACCGGAGGTCGTTTTGTTATAGCAATTGGCGCGCGCATTCAACACTGGAAACACAGTTTAACGTTGGGAAAATAATGGCTCAGGTATTAATTACTATATTTATATCGTATAACTACACAAAGAGAATAATATTAAGTTTTACTGGACCCTCTATACCCCGCTTGCCCCCTTCGGCATTGTTAGGCACACACATAGTAACATTTGAAAATATATACCTCTGTTTATTCAGTTCGTCAATCTTTGTCTTTCGTATTTTTTTCATCATCCAGTTTGGTAAACAGTTTTTTCTATACATGTGAAGAGGTCAATAAATACATTTTTTTCGTCCTTGTGCGAATAAAATCTGCTGATATTTAGGTCATGAATAAACCATCAGAGAACAATCGACAAATTTGAATCAGCTGTTCGTTTGAAATAGTTAGAAAAAGTGCAATCCATTTTATAAGACATTTATTCCAGTATTGAGCTTACAATATAGCGCAGTAGATGACAGTGGTTCGTCGCTTCGGACCACAATAATTATCTTTTTCATCCACGACCATTTTAATCGTTAAATTTAACCTCAGATGAAAAAGTAAATCCAAAGGCCAAATGACGAAATATACCATTTTATGTTATTTTCCAACTGAAGTTGTTTTGTAATACGATTCTGTTGATAAAATTTCCGATTGGTAATAAATCAACTGTTTTATATTCGGTGCAGGCTCTGAGGACGAGCAGGAAGGAAGTTCTCACTCCCACGACGCTGATGCGGAGGCGGTAACTGTGATACGTAAGAGTTCCATTGTAGCCGCAAGGCTGAACCCGTGACTTTATATAACCTGTCACTGTTATAAGATTATCCAATCATAGGGCCACGCATCCGTGCAAGTGTGTACATGGTAGTTTACTCGAGGAAGAAATCCTACAGCGTTCTCCATGGTCCGAGTTAACCATCCAAACCCTAGCGTGCTAGGTAACGAACAGTTTGAGGTTTTTTGGATTTTATATACTGTATTTTATTTTATTTTATAGTTTCTCAATTACAGATATTCTCGAAGTTTTCAGTTTTGATAAATATACAATCTACTTTTGAATTAAAATAGTTTTTGGCTTAGACCACGACGAAAATATACAATATTAAGGTTCTTTCATTCTAGTACGAGTTCAGTTTTTAACGGATGGACGCAAATGAAAACGAGATTCCATTAAGTGATGAGAGTTTATCTGAGATAAATAAGTATAAAGAGGGAGTATTTCAGTTTCAAAAAAGGCAAACTTCCTGAAACACTGTAGGGGTTTACCCCCTCAATTACCCTACCCTAACTTATGTCCTCGTTGATTTATTTATTAATTTAAGCCTGAAATATTGCAGCGGGAATGCAAAAGGCTCATTGTAAAAATCACTCTTGGCTGTCTTTAATTATGTAGGAAAATATTTAATACAGTTTATAGATGTTTCAATATTGTTTGAAAACTCTGAAGATTTAGTGTGATGGTTCGTCACTTAGCCGAGTGATGCTAATTAGTGATCCCGCTAAACAATACATCTGACCCGTGTCATAACCTGTTATGGTGTGAAAAGTGTATTTTACCCCAGGGCGATTAGTGGTTTAAAGAGGTGTGTCTGAGGTTCTTAGTATTAGTAGTCATCTACAAAATTAAGAACATAATCCGTACATAGTAATACGCGATGAATAAAAAAATATTATTTTAACGGGGTAATGTGTTATGGAATTATGACAATTTTGGTAATTTTTACTTTTTCCCCATAAAAGACGAAACGGGCCTCTTTCAATCTATGTCTGTCTGCCTTAATGCTAAACAAACCCTTTTTGTTACTTTTCTCCAGGAAAACTAGTTAACCCACAATGATGAAACTTATCGTCATTATTATTATACCTATTGGATAAGGTTTGTGTTTACTTTAAACTGACCCACGCCGTAGTGCAGTTATGATGCTATATACTGTTTCTCACAAGTTTTACTGAACATATGATTTGTTGAATAAATTAACAGAAACAAATAACCAGCTATAAAATTAAAATCACATTATTTTGTTTTTTACATTGATCACGGACTTAAGCACATTTCAAAATTATCTTATCGTTTAACAAACCTTACTAATGATTTTCTCACTAATCAGCTACTGTTCGATCTGCAATCTGTATAGGTAAACGTCCTGCATGTTCGTGTCTGTCTGCTGTAGCCGTAGCAGTAGCGACGGTGTCGACGGGTTGGGTGGGGAGCGACATGATACAGCAATTAACAGTAAGTACGTCGTCTGCTGTGCGCGCCTTATCAGGATATACATCGTTCAGGTGGACGATTCCCTATAAGGTCCGTGCTAGTTGGTATGTGTAGGGCAATTGGGATCTGGGAGAAGGTGACAATATTGATTTGGACCAGAAGGTCGTTATGCAGATAGAGTTAAAATCTTAAATGATATATAAATATGGCTTGAAGTTGCTATATACTATCGCTAAATTGCTATGAAATTGAATAATAAATGAAACTGTCTCCCAGGAAGGAGTTGAGACACACATTGAGGTAGCCGGACGTAAAAGATGAGATGAAGGTCTTAGACTAGAATCCGCAAAGAGCTAGAAAAAATGTGATTTCCAGGGAACTTGAAAAATGATAATAGGGACAGAAGCAATAATGCAAATAAAATTTGGGGGATATGAAATTTCTTGGTGGATATAGAGACAGAAACTTTTCAAGAAGTTGCATACTTCCAGAGGAGATAAAGGAAATTAGTCAAGTATATGTTGCAAACAGGGCTCCCCGGGGCAGGGCCCTACCCAGTTCGATGTACTCTAGAGTCATTGGCTTGTAGGGTGAATACGTTCTGTGTGTCTGAAACTGAATTGTTTTGGAGATTTCAAAATTAAGTACACTGCCCAAAATCCATGTCCTACATTTCTTCTCCTTACAAATTTCTTATTTTCCGTGGCTTTAAAATTCTCTACGGAAGATGTCGGTTGTCGGTAATGAAATCAGCAAACATCTAGGAAGAACCAACCTCCTCCTCACCAGAAATACGACGACGGTTAGGAAAAGATGAATATAGTGTACACTCTAAACTACCACTTTAGTCCAATTAGTTCAAGTGCAGAGTGCGCTGGCGTCGTAGGCGGGCGGTAGTTACAGTACAGAGTTGTAGTTACAACCAGACCCACAGCCGAGTCACCAATGGACCGTAATCCAGGTTAACGAAGATTGTCTCGATTGTTTCGTAGTTTCGCCGAGCAGAAGGTTAATAGCCCTTATTCATCTTTTGTCCGTCGCGTCGCGCCGCGCTCGCTAAATGTTAAGCTGCCAAGCGCGAACAAAGATCCCTGCGACCCACTTCCGCGCATCCGGCCTTTTATTAATTTACAGGCTTGACATTCATTACGCGGCGTCGTCTGTTCCTTGTGCGGTATACGAGTACTTTCATTTTGAACGCGTCATGATAGAAGCAGCCTTCGGTTTCACGTTCATTTGTTAATGTTGTTATTTTATTCTTTGCTAGTTCAGTTTTTACTTAAATCGAATTTAATACATTACATTGCTTCAAAATTAGTGACATATATTCGTGTATAAATTGACGCTTGCCGAATTATTCTTTTTGATTGGAGAAGAACAAATCCTGGTCTTATAATTAACTTCGAACATCGACCTGTTCGACGACTGCTTCAGATATGTAATAAATAAACAGCACAATGAAAACGTTTACTGTTATGTAAATTAATTAAGAATTTCCTTTATTTATGTTTATGATTTTGGTGATAAATAAATATTTTTCGTGTTGGAGATAGTTTTTTTTAATTTATTCTAATTAACTACATATTATACATCTTCATTATATTTTATAAGGGAGTTATGCATATGTGTATTAATTTTATATATTTTGTCTATTGGCTAAAGTTAATTCCTTCATTGAAATGCATTATGTAGGATCCTTTTACAAGGCCAAATCTTTGAAGTCCTAATTTTTTCTAAGATTTTTTATTTACTGTTGAATATGTTTGAGGAAAATAAATGTATTTATTATTAATTTCAATCCTTTTGAAATAGTTTATAATAATGAATATCATCTCAAAGTGGGAAAAGGTAAAATTAAAATCCAGATTTGGGAAATAGAAATTTGATGTACGTCATGTCATAAAAATAAATTTATTTGTATTAAATTGGAGAATACAGTACGTGTATTTTTACAACTGATATAACAAGTATAACAGATGGAGTGATTTTAAATACTCATAAAAGATTGGCTAAATCTGCACCAAACTATAAATGTTACATTTCTGTTTTATTTATCGAAATCTATTAAATTTTCTGTTCGTTGTCTTTAAAATTCGAGTTAATGTCTCGTTGTCCTGTTTATCACGAATAAGACTCATATCGAGCATCGTTAATTTACCCCATCTCCCTGCGGGACCGCGCAGATTGTGTTTATTTCTTGGCGCCCACGCGGTAATATAAATATAGGAAACTGTAATTTTAATTAAATTAACAGGATTCCACGCGCCATTGGGTACACAAATTGGATTTACATTTTAATCGACATCCACCCGTTTCCCATCCGGTCGTAGATAAACAGATAATCACTTCCTGTGGGGTACTCGCCAAGGTTAAGGACACGTCGCACTTATTCTTAAGAGTTCGTGTCTTTAAGATATAAAATATATGACAATATCTGTATTTCAGCATTTTGTGTATTTTCTATGCCAAGGTTTTCAGATTTTAGGTGTAACATTTGAAACCGCAGTCTTGTTGGTACTGAAAGTCGATCTGTGACATGGGTAATTTCTATTTCAAAAATAAGGACTGGATCCGGAAGCCAGCCAGCGACCTCAGGAATCCGAGCCTCTTACTAAACTGCCCATTGAGGTTGATAATTGTACCACTAATGGTATATATATTTTTACGGTAGTGTAAAGTTGCTATCAATAATACTCTTAAATATCTCTAAAAGTAGTTTTCGAAATCTTTTTCGAGTTTTTAAACAGATAATCAGTTTTAAAACAGATAATTTTAAAACAGAAAACTGTACAGAGTTTTAAAACTCTGTACAGTTTTCAAATAAATGTTCCATATAAATCATTCTAGCTCTTCCTCATAGTCCGACCTCCTAGTGGGGTAATTGAGTAAATAGTGCAGTTTCTCAACTTTATCGTTTATCGTTGCGGTCGACATAGTACAGTTCTGAATTAATTCCTAATGTGGCGAAAATTGAGTTAGTCTGAAAGAATGAAACAAAATTGTGAACTCGTATGATCTAGTCATTTAAGTTTGCATATGTTTCGAGAGTAATCACAATTTCTTGTGATGTCATTAAGATGTTCGCAGTCAGAGGGGGGCGCCGGCTCCCCCTCTTCCATTGTTTCGTCGCGCCACCACTATCACTCACAGGGTGTAACGAAATTATCCAAATATGGCGGACACGCCGCAGCTGGCGCCGGTGTTGATTAAATAAGTTAATTTCGAACTAATCAAGCGCTGTAGGGGTAGTGAAGGGCGTGTGTCTACAAAAACAGAGGCCAGACCAGTCTGTAGGGGAGGAAACTGTTTTATATCTGTTCTCGTGAAATTATCATAAGGGAATTAGATAAATTGTAGCAGATTGAATTGCCTTCAGTTTGTAGCGTGACGGTATTCAGTGGGCAGTGGTTCTGGTTCGATCCTGGAGTTGCCATTTTTCATAAGACCTGTTCTCCTACTCTGTCGGCTCATCCATATCTTTTTTGCTTGATATGTTTCACGCACAAATCTGTAGTGTATGTGGGTGGGCAAAGAATCTAGGTAAAAAAGAAAATAATTGGTCTCAGCTGAAATAGATCCCTTGACATTTAAATGATATGATTTATCGTTTATATATGTTACTTACATAATAAAAATAGGTTTCCAAAACAGTAATTTACAACCGATTAAAACAATTTATAACTGAAAACATGCTGATAACGAACACTAATCAAATCACTCTTAACTGCTTTCCGAAAATTAACAAACCGCAATGAACTGTCTTGGATTGGACCGGAAATCACACAGTTTTCTTTGATTTTTTTTATTTTTGGGGGTAAGTTTTGTTATAATAAATTTAGTGTCTTCCTTTCTCATAGGATAGGTACGAAAATAATTTCACCTTAAAATCGGTTATGCACGATATTCGACACGGATTAAGAAACCATCAGACAGATCTAGTGTCGATGGCTAGTCTGACACGCGTGTCGGCGAGGTTGTGGTCCACGTAAGATGTCGCTCAAGGCCACGCCCGATAACGCGGCGACCTTGGTTGATAACACACCCCTTCCTGCGCCTCTGATAACGCACTAATGAGCCTAGAGCCTCCCAGGCCTTGAGAGGGAGTGTTATGGCGGTGTGTTGTGATTGCAAGGGAGCGCCCGGAACCTCTCGCGATAACGTTCATTTGAGAGTTTTATTGATGTTTACGAATTTATTTCTCGTTTTTGAAAGTCAAGTGTAGATATCGATGGCTAAGTAAAGATTGCTGGAGATGATTTATTTTTGTAATCTACATCTTTGACCTTAATAGATAGAAAAGGTGTGATTAGGGTTGTTAATGCCGAGATTAGGTTTATAAAAATGTTTTGTATTGTTTAAAACATTAGCTTTAAAAGTTATTTTGTAGAGTCATTAGATAAGGTAAGAGTTTCTCGTACTGTCATATTGTCGTATGATCGTATCATCCCTTAGTAAGAATCTTGAGTCGGAATATGAGATCTTATTAACTATTTATTTTACATTTAATCGGACTTTTACCATCGTTCTTGTGACCTAAACTACAATAGGAAAAGCCCAATTAAATGTAAAATAAAAAATTTAAATATCCATCGCTATCACGAATTTTAAAAAAATACATGAGATCTTTTATTGTAAATCTGAGTAAAAATTTGTTTTTATTTACATTTAGTAATAAAATGTAAATAAATCACATCTTGTGTTTTTGTTAGCTTGTTGTCCTGTATGTACAGAAATGATTATTGTTTGGGTGTTTGTCCACCAGATTTTAAAAATGTTCATTAAAAGTTTTAACACTGAGAGAAATATTTATGTACCCCAATTTTTTGTTGAATTGTAGTCAAATCGACTGGAACCCCCCAGACCTCCCATAATTTCCCACGCTCATCCCCGCAGGTCGTCACTCATCCACATCGCTCCTGTCAGAACCACCCGTCTATTGTGGTATTCTTTTTTTTATCGCGTCATCGGCACCTCGTCCCCTGCTCTGGTTTTCACCAGACTCCAGTTTCCGCTTTCCCCCTGGTTCCACCCCTGCCGCCTCTGCACTCCACACTCCACCGGGGCGCCTGCTTCATTTCCGGCCTCCCCCCTCCCGATACACTCCGTTTCCCACCGCAGCGATTGTCCGGGGTCGTTTTGTTTTGTTTCCCCGTTCGGGTGTATTACTCTCGTATCGTTAGCCCCGCTTGGTCTTGAAGGAGACGTAACAGCTTGGTTTTACTGGGTATTTGTTGGCTAACTCATAAGTAACCTATTTAGGAGCCGGTCAACCCTAGCTGTGCGATCGTATAACGAAGTATCGAAGTATACTTATGTATAACAAATAAGTTGTATCAGCATTGCGCATTGAAGATAGTAAATTGTACTCATGCTGACGCGTTGCGTTCTGATATTTCAGATGACAAATGTTTAATAAAATTCTGTGTTATAAATTACCAAAAGGTGGTTATTCTCTTATATAATTACTGTAACATAACTCGTACAAATTACAAATTAACATAGCTGAGACAGTTATTTCAGTAGGGTAGACCGTCGGCTGAGTTTTGGCTTATTTCTTTGGATTTTATTATTTTTTTAAATAATAAAACACAATAGTAATAAATTCGTGAAATATTATTAAAATGAAGTCTGAACTAGTAATTTTGTACTATTACATATTTTTGTTAGTTAAACGTCAAATGCATGAACTAAAGTGGTATAGAACAATACGAAACAATCAAAATTCAAACTGTCTTTACTTATAGGCATTAAAAAAAGTAATTCAAAACCTATGCGTAATCAACGTAGAACGTTTTTATTCAAATATTTTTTGTCGATAACGTTTTAGTTAATATTTGTATGTCAAGTTATCGTTAAGTAGGCTATTAGTATAAGGTTGGACAGAGCTATAAGGAGACGTCGTACTCCTTGCGTGATAAACACTTTTCTTCAAATCCTTTTTCCCAAAGCACTTCTCGGTCGGCCGATGGGAATTGTAGTGATAGTGATATAGGGGTGGGTTAACGATCACTTGAGAGATAGTGACAAAGGGCGAGGGTGGAGTAGCCAAACACTTCCTTATCAGTGTTTTACCTTATCAACGATTCTGTTAGTTTAATAATCGCTTTATCTAACTGAATTTTAATTCACTTTCTCTCCTTCAAAGTAATAACATTGTAGGTTTAGGCAAGGACAGATATCTTTCTTAGTTTTGCTTGGAGGTTAAGCAAAAACTCAGTATCTTACATTAACCTCAATTCAAAAACATACTATAAGCAGTATATAAAAATATTGTGACACGAATGAAGACTGTTGAAAATACTATACTCACTAGTCATTGGACTCTTAAGGTACATTTTTCTTGTGTACGTATAGATTTACTTTCATTGTCAAGTAAATACGTAAGCTTACTGAAGTGGAAACAATTAAAAACCTGAAGATATATCAAAAAAGCACCTTATTTGTATCTAACTTCATAAAAACCAGGCCATCGGACAAACATACATGAGTCCGAAAATACATCTATTTTTTCGAGGTTCATGTAGTGGATAACCTTTTCGGTATCCATTTCTAAATCACCCTGACAGAGCGACGGCATCTTTCCCGGTAACAGTGACAGGCAATAAAGAGTAAAGTGAAGAAGTGAAACACTCTCGTAGCCAAGTGGTGACCTGATAGCAGGTAAAAGTGAGAAGGCGCTAAGCTGCTTTAATGAGACGAAGTAAAAACTGCTCGTCTCCAGTCCATCAAGATAAGGATAACTTAAGTATATAGGCACGGACGTGGAGACATCCAAAAAGTACGCTTTACCCCAGCCAATGTACTAGCAAAGATCAGTAAGATTACGTATTGGTAAAAAATTACTGTCTCTAAAATTAATCTAATGTCTCTTGACAAAGAAATTTAATTTGTTCACATTCATATTGAGATCATTGTTTGTTTCTTTGCGTTGTACGCCTCTAAACATAATTTTTAAACAATAGAAACTATAAATTTAAAATATTTTAAATATAGGAAACGTTAATTTGTATCGTTGTCTTTATTCTAATGTCATTTATAATGGAATGTGATAAATGAGGTGTTTAAATTAACGAGAATGTAGTTCGGATAAAAGAATCTTTCTGGAAAGAATTCGAAATCCAACCCGTAACCCACTGATAGACCTAAGACAAATTAAAGCCACAATATTTCAAGGCTTTCAACCGCTATTTCTTCATGTTTTAAATACAGTTAAGGTTCAATAAGTTAGTTGGTCCTTAAAAATCGCAGTTTATTGTTCGTATTTTGAAAGGTCAAACCTTTACGACGGACTGATAAAAGGCAGCTGCGGGAAAGGCTTCATTGTACAGTACATGTATAGTGCCGAGAAATCACAGCATCGACATTTACGAGGCTAGGTGGAGGAGCGCTAAATTACTCTGAGTGCGTTTGTTTCCAAACCAACTAATCTGCGAAAATGTTATTCAAGATTTAAGGAGCTCGATATACTTTACTTCGAAATTTGATGCAAATTTATATGACTTTTCTGTGTGACTTTGGATAAGTTTCATGTAGCCTATTTTTGAACCCGATAAACTGTTAAAACATTTTAATTGAAAATAGTCTAAACAAAATCATGGGTATATTTCAGGAGGCATGCTCGTTGAAAACAATACATTGCATACTCTGCTTTTTAAGAAAATGTTATTTTTAAACGATATTTATCTAGCGTGTATTTCATAAACAAGGCTAATGGTGATTTCAAGTTTTATTGTTTTCTTTATGTTCAAAGTCGCCTATAAATGCGCTAAAAGGGAGACAATGGAGTAATTTATTCTTGTTTGTACACTTTGCGTGGTTTAGTAACAGACATTATTCCCCCGTATTTCCGCCATCCCCAAGCGGCCCTCGCCTCGTTAGCCAGTGGGGCGGTGCTGATGAACGATCCTCGGGACAGGTGGTGGCCGGGGTCACCTGTCAGCAGGGAGGGGAGAGACGTGCTGTGGGAACTGTGTAGGTCTGCAGATAATTCAGCTGTGATTTGTACCCTTCCCTACCCCGGGTGTTGTTTTAACGCCACTTCCGGTAGTTTATCTTATAAGTGTTCCCAATTATTTCTTGGTAAAGTACCAAATCACTATTCCATATCCCCCTCTATTCTTACATAAAAAGCCAATACCAAACTAAAAGACACAGAAGACCGGAAAATACAGTCACAAATCTATATATTTAGTAAGAAACATCAGAAATGAATAAGTGACAATAAAGTTGACAGAATGGAGACAAGCCCAGCACAGTAAAAAAAGGAAGAAATATTCCTAAGAATATAAGGAAAAGTCAGAGTATGAGTTGTTGTACTGTATATGCTCCGTAATGGTTGAAACATGAGATTAAACAAATGAGTCAGATACTCAACTGTGAGGAAGTGGTGATGAAGACACCCCGACTTGGTCCAAAACTGGTGTTTCTAATTAGTTTTTATCAGTACTGTACTGCGCTGTGTCGTCTCACCTCTATCTGCTTGATACGTCCCACGCGACATCTGTTGTCTATGTGGGCGGGCAATGTAGATAAGAGACTGCTACAAGACGTCTTGAAAGTAATTTAAATCAACTTAAAAGTGATTTTCATTTTTTAAACTTTTACTTCGTCATGTTTGTTGTAAATAAATACTGAGGTCATGCAGATGTGAAAATATGAGAGAAGAGGATTGTGAACAACTCAAATTTATATTTACGTAGCCATCTTACTTTCTATCTCTATGTTCCCGTTAGGTTCTCTTGCTCTAAACATACTTTTCATTGTCATTTCTCGAATTATTAGTACTTTTCTTTTTGTAATACTATATTATTATAGTGTCGATTTGAATAATAATAATAATAATAATATTTATATATATATATATAGTCTATATGTGATTTATATATTGTTTGTATTAGGTTATCTTTTATGAATAACTTGAAAATGGCCTAAAGGTTGAAACATGTTGTTACCTACAATAAAACATGTTGTCCAAGATGTTATCTCTGTTAATTCTTTCAATTTTACTTATACTATATATAAAGAATGTTATCATTACTTTCTATATGTTTTAACGAATTTCATAAAAGAAAATAGAGCTATTCCTAATGATTAAAACCTAGGCCGGAGACTAAATTTTCGGATTATGTCCCCAGATGCCAAATACAAAATTCAAAACTGTAGTCATAGATAAAACTTTTGTCTGTGTGTGTGTGCGTATGCGTATGCGTGCGTGCGCACACGATAACTCTCGTAACACTGGACCGATCGAAACGAAATTTGCTAAAAACGTGTAAAGGCTAATAATTGTGGGGTTTAGTTCTAAATCAAGGCAAATCGGCAAGGGAGTTTGAGAGGGGAGGGTTGGTACCCTAAAATCGGGGTTGGGGTTTTTTTAAATCTAATTCATTCAAAAACAAACCTTTACTAGCATTATTGGAATCAGCTAAACCTCTAAGTAATTTGAATCTTTTCTCTATGTCAAACGCGTTTTGAGATATAGAAACTAGTCAAACAGGACGTTGTCTTAAGTGGGTCCTATGTTAATATCATGGATAAAGTTAATACTATTAGGTCCATCGATTATTATTTGAAATATTGTGGTATAATTTGGAATACAGCTTCGTATAATTAAGTTCTTTATTAAATAGTTAATGTGTTCTAAGAATAGTTTATATCATGACAAGTAATTCCGAAATCAATGAAAATTCACTTAGTGTTAAGGTCTTCTGCAACTGGGATATTTTCATTTTCCGTCAGTTTTTCTCGTTATTCACACGGTTACATCACCAGCGCATATGCCAAAATGAAGTACAGTATTGACGACAGCATTATCTTCCAGCTGACATCAAAGAGGCCAGGAGGGGCGTATGAGGATGAGTACGGTTGGTAATTAATACGCTCAAATCAATACGCCGCGGGCTAGGGTTACTAATGGGGAGCCGAGGGCCATGTGCAAAAAGGGAGCGGAAATCCTTCGAGACCCTAAATTAGCAAGGGTTAGTCCTATAGGGGACGGATTTATAGCATATACTTGCATAGACATCTACAGTAGAATGTAGCATTTTTAATTGTGTCAAAATGTGTTTACGTTTTAGTTTAATTATATAATTTAAGATCTTCTTCGATTACCAAGAATTAATTGACCGTTCGTTAACTATTTATTTAATGGTGATTCTTTAGTGGATTGAATTTTAATACTTGAAATTATTCCAGTAATTCACTTTATACCTTTCAAGTAGTGGACTTTTTTAATATTTACTTTTTCAAAATGCAACTCTTAAAAATTATGAATGGTTGATTTTTTCAAGTGGATAATTTAGGACAACTTCTTCCGCACTAAACTATCTTTCACTTTGATTTCGCCCGTTCAAATTTCCAATGAGACAGTACGAATAAATTTTTGTGGATTCCTATAATAAAGTGGTTTTAATTTGTTTCCATTTGTTATTGTCTTGTTTGGAACATTTGATTATTATAGTAAATTTAAAATAAGCTGTCAATTACACTTCTTAAACCTGTTTTGTTTCTTACAATCCTCTAAACTAGTTTTACGAAAACTTTGTTTCATGTGGTGTTTTCATAACAGTAAATTATCATTAGCATCAGACATGCGAAGGGTTGAGCAGCACGTGCTCCGGCAGTTAACTTCAATTGTCTGCGGGATTCATATTGCCGTGTAGAGAGATTGCTTGATACTCCCCAGCTGGCCAGAATGTTTGATTACAAACGTGGAAACAGTTGTGTTAAACGGAGAGAATTCCCACCTGAACCCGCAATAAATCAGTTGGTGGGGGAAAAACAACAACATGGGGACTATCAGACGTCCCTGAAAGACGCCAGTGTTTGTAACTGAGGGTAAACTATGGGCAATATGGAGCTTTCTAAACCAGTTAGGTTACAGTATCTTGTTACTAAATGTAGCTTTTTGTAGTTTTACATAACACGGTGACTTGGAAATGTTTAAAGGAGGAGATGAGTTAACATGTATACTGTCGAATCACAAATTACCCGAACAACTTAAATGAGAACAGTAATTAAAATACATATTTTCAGTATTCATAAATAAACAAGCATATGTTTTACTTTGATAATCATAAACTTCGAAAATTTCGAAAGGATTTGTAAGCTACTAAATTTAAAAATACATGTTTACATGCATTTGTCGTAAATAAGTATTGAGCCCAACACCTTATATTGTTCATTTATTGGGCTCTACTCTTTACTTTAGCATATTATGAATCCGTTAAAAAGGAGTTTGTTACAATATAAAGAGGAAAGATTTTTCTTGGTAGGCTGAAAATTCTTTTGTAAAATAAACGGTACCAGTGGACTGACACATACTTTCTCCCTTAAGTAAATTTAAAAAAGACAATCTGTAATAAAACTATCATGTTCTACAAAGTTATTCTAAATATTTTTAATAATTTATTGTTCAAATTGTATGGGGGGAACCCCCCCACAGGTAATATCAAGCTTTTTTGAGCTGGTTTTGTTCGGTGAATTGACCTTACACTTCATACAAAGTTTCATGGAAAACGGTTGGAAAGTAAGGATGAAATTGATTTTTTTATATTCTTCATAAGAATAACATTGGGCACTTTCAGACAACGTACTGCGTTTATCGTTGGACAGTAAATTTAACTTTTCTCTGGAACCGTTAGTCATAGACAGATAATTCAAAATACTAATTTGTTTAGTTTTTTAAGCTGGTTTCAATGGTACCAGTCACGTTATACTTTACTTTTATTGGTTTCGCTGAAAATTTAAAAATTTAATTTTTTTGACATTTAAAAGCCCATAACTTTTGAACCGTCATTTTTACAGATATGCGGGTGGTGTCAAATTATTGAGTACTCTGTGCACTATAAACTATAAAATTTTAATCAAAATCGTTAGAGCCGTTTTTGAGAAAATCTGATTTTTCACGTTTTTTAAGGGTTTTTAGGGGTGAACTACCCTTAAAAATCAAAAATTCAAAAAAATGAAAAAAACGCCTGGAGATACGGTGACTATATATATACATGCCAAATTTCATCTAAATCGGACCAACGGGTTAGGCTGTGGCACTGTACACATCCAGACACACAGACACACGGACGGACAGACATCACGTCAAAACCCACTTTTTTGGATTCAGGGGACCCCAAAACGGATATATCCACCCTCAACTCAAATTCGAAAATTTTGACAAAAACAATACTTTCTCCATATAATGTATAAGGGGAGAAAGTAAAAGAGGAAATCGTAAATTGATTTCAAACAAAAATATACAAAACATTATCTCGACAATTACATAAATATGCACGGAATCTTAGAACGCCGTTCTTGCAAACTTGTGAATGAAACCTTTCTTTGGTTACATTATTTTGACAAACATTCATTTTGAAAAGTGCACTTTCACTTTAAGCCGTTCTCACATAAGACTTTTTAACGCTTCGCTTCTACCAGTTTTAGGCTACATATTATATTTTTTCAAATACGTTAATCACCTAGCAGGGCGACACGCAGGACCCACTTTTCCCTCTGGACCCGCTTCTACCTCCTGAACGCCTCTTGAGTTTCTAGTCCTCTTCAAATTCCTGAGCTACTATGTCAAATTACCCACACCGTTTTACCAGGAACTACAGACATTTCACATCTTGACAGCACGGTTTCCTACTATACCTAGTGCTGTTTGTTTTACGTGATACGTTCTAAATTGGTGTAATTTAGGCAGATAGCTCTCGTAGTAAATCTTAGTGAATGTAGATGTTTATGTTGTTTGAAAAATTGTATCACTCAATAACACATTTTACTAACGAAATGGTAATGTTGTCTTTTCATATCTAGCCTATAGTCGTTGTAAGTAATTAATATTAACCCAACTAATTTACAATATGTATGCATATATGTATATATATATATATACCAAATTTAATAGAGACATGTATTCCTACATTTGCTTGGATGAGTTCGTAATCCCGACATATCGTTCAATTGGACCAGGGGGTTTGTGGGGGTTTGGACTAAAAAATTGGGGGTTTTTATATTTGTAATTTGAATTTTATCTTTCACCATTAGAATCAGCTTAAACAACTACACAATTTAGTTCCTTACTGGTTTTCTCCATCTATTTGATACAATTTTCACCGTCATTGAAACTTAAAAATCACACTTTTCCCAATCTAGGCGTATCTTTGTTTTACATTTAAAGGCATACTACAAAAATGGCAATTGTTTTGGCATTGATGGTCATCATATTTTCCGATATTTGCTCAATAACGAGTGTATGCTTATACAGTACTTTACAAGCATATGACGAGATATCGCAGCAATCTTCCTTTTATTTGTCACATATACCTTTTTTTATAACTGTATTCATTATGTAAAGAAATAATATTTTTATGAAGCCGCCACAATACAAGGCTTCAATATAGGCTCAAGACTTATTTTCTCATTTCAGTTGAAATGTTTAGGCGTTCTAAGGTTTTTTTTATCAATCACAGATTTCTTACAGCGATGATTTAAGATTCTCCTCATTTTTATTCCAATAACATTTTGAGGTTGCATGTTTTTCCTCTTTATGGATATTTATATACATTTAAATAACTATCGGTCATTTCAGAGAACGAACAAAAACTAATGTCGACAGAATTTCATTAAAATGAAAAATCGAAATTAAAATTGAACGTATCTGCATAAGAAGTTGCTCAAGGAGAACGCCCTCGTTTATCCGTACATGACAATAACCGACGCTTTCACGCGGTGACACCCGTGTTTTGTTGTCGGATCTGCGAATATTAACGCTCTCTCTCGGCGAAACTGGAATAGACGCCCGATTAAGGGGTATTATAATACTTTCTGTTTGTCGGATATGTCTGAGCGCTGGATCGTGTTGTCGTGGGTGAGATGCGTAATTTCTGCTTTTAGGAACGTTTTCTATTTGGATATTGCTTACTTATTAACTTAGCATTTTAAAAATATGCACCTTGAGCATCACAATGATTTAATTATTTATATATAAAGAGGTATAATTCGTGAGCGGACACCTTCCTACACCAATTTTATATTATTTTTAATATAGTTTTATGGAAGTTAAGTCGTTCATAACTTATATACAATAAATATAATAGGATATATAATAAATAACCATAATTCTGAGGCAATTGAATCCCTGCAGGAATTTTGCCGTATAGCTACGGCAAAGGTCGTAAACGTTCTTGGACAATGAAGGGCAATATGGTCAGAATAGCGCGTTCTTCAACGTATTTTGTGCTATATATTTATTTATCTGTGTGTGTGGGTGTGGGCGTGTGAATGTGTGCATATCACCTAATAATAATCAGTGCAGCATGAAAAACATTTTGATTTATTGGAACTAAATAGCTACTTCACTTACCAACAACTAATCTTTATATTTTTGTGGTGTACAGTGACGTGCCCTCGTAGTTTTTCTTCTATAAAAATCGTATTTTTTAAGCTGAGGAAATAGTGGACATTTTTGTGAGTTAAGTTACTCTATATAAAATTGAACTACTTATATTGTTTTGAAGATTATTTTATTTTTGATTCTTGCTTAATAAATAAACCTCGGTGATTTTCATCTGTTCAGTAATAAAAATCAATAAAAAATAATGTTATCTCAAAATGCCTCGGCCAGAACCCCGAAGTGTCAGTATTGAACTGCTTAGCCTTGGTCCAGAAGTGAACATTTTAAATATTGACGACTCCAACTTGGCGTTCCGCCTGCCAGTAAACTCTTTGGCAACATCTTTCTTCTGTAAATTGTATCTTCCGTCCCAGGACCGTTACGCTTTTTACCGTTACTGTACTTTGTCATCAATATGACGGTTGAATTAGTTATTATTGTTAACTGAATAATTGACGGTGAAAACCATTGAGATAGCACTGGGCGCCTATTACAATATAAATAAACTACAAATTTTTATGAACAACTTATTATTTTGTATTATTATTTGCAATATTACTTTGTAGATGGTAATAATGATTATCATTATTAATAAACGTCGGTTATTAAAAATGGGAAAAATTATAACGTAACTAAATAGACAGGTATTCAGTGTTGCCTCTAAGAATGTAGCAAATCTAGGTTTTCAAAACTTCATTATTATAGTCGGTAAACATTAGCTTGCTTAATGCTATTAACATTCAGAACAAACCCTTTAGGTATGGGTAAAATACTTAAGGAGTTTTAGAAAAATATTGTTTTAGAAAAAAAAATTGTTAAAAATATATTGAAAACTTTAAAACCCTTTGTATCACTATCATCCTAAGCCCTTAGAGCATGTCATGTGGAACAATTACCTACATTTTAATATTTCCATATTTCACCATATCATCTATCTCCACCCATTCGACCCTTATAGTTTTAAAAGTAATTCCTTTGTCATCAATAGAATTGCTAATCAATAGAATTGATAAGTTTTAATAGATTAATTGTTAAATCTATTAAAATTAATCTATTAAAATTTATCAGCGATCTAGGTGATTGAAATAATGTATGATTTTGGGATTTGTCAATAAAGGGTTCTTCCAAGGATGAATTTTATTCCTTTATTTACGGCAATACCATTGCCTATCACATGCCTGCGTGAAAAATGTGATTTAAAATGATTCAAGAATTGTTCAGTCACAACATATATTTATTTTGAAACGCGTGGATATACAAGTAAAATATGATTTATTTCAGGGAAAGACAGTTTTAATTTTAACCTCGTAAATTTTTAGTTATAGTTTATACATGTCTGGTTCCTTACATAAAGCTCTCTGGTTTTTTAGTTACCCCGTTTAGCCATCCCGGCGCAGTAGGCGCCGCGCAGCTGATAGCGAGGATGTGATTGGTTGACAGGAGCAATCAGCTGTGACGTCACGCGACAATTGGATCAGCTGATGTCAATGGAAGGTCAGGGGACGCGAACAGCTGGCTCGGTCGTCGAACCCGGTTAAACGAACCGGACACTCACCACGGTTAATTGTTCTTTGTGTTTCACAAAATCACCACCTCGACCTGCAGTAATGTGTGTTCTTTCCTTTTCTCCTGAGTGGTTTCTGTTTGCAACTTCAATTCCATTTTCATTGCTATTACAGCAGTCCGATACTGGTGGATAAATGTGATTAGAAGTAGATTTTATATGTTTTGGTTCGAAGCACATGTTATCACCATTTCGATTTAAATCCCGAACATGTTTATATGTCATCGTATATTCATTATAAGCTCTGATATCTTATTCTCCACTTAATAGTCCTTCAAAAATATTTCCTGGACCACTATTATATAAGTGCATACAAACTTCTCGTCTTTATCAGTGCCTCAATATTATATTTAAGGCCAATAAGAACAAAGTGTTCAAAATGTTTTATATTATAATATCAATAATAATAGTAGTCCTTATTGCATTCAAGCTCAACGCGAATACATACGTACATGACGGTAACACGGCGTTACAGTCATGTATGTTGTTCGTGTTTTTGTTGGATAAGTTTTATCGTTTTGATCATTTCAACTTTTTCAAACTGTTGATTCTGACGTACAATAACGAGCTCAACATTTTCGGTACATGTTTATACTACCCGAGTGATTGGCCGGTTTATTATTTGCTTTAGAGTACCGGCCCCCTGCAGGAGACCCTAGTGCCAACTGGTCAGTAGCGGCTGCCTGGGGGCGATTTCCGCACTGGCCACGCTCCGGTCGTCAGTCAGTCGGTGACCGACCTCGTCAGTCAGTCACCTGCCGCTTAATTAAAACAGTGGTGTCCAGTGTATTTTCAATGCCAGTAGAATGTTTAACATTTTTTCGGGGCTACCTAACGTCGACCTGTTTGTCAGATGAAAAATATTCAATATGAATAAAAATACTGAAAACCTTTGTTCCGATAAGCCATAAGGCTTCTGCGTCTTAAGCCGTACCATAAGCATGTATGTAGCATATTTAAATGTGGTAAAACATTTCTTCATCAAACTGGCTGTGAACGGCCAGTTTGATATTATATATCATGGCGTGAAATGACACAAAAATGAAATGGTTAATAAACAAGTGACTTTCGTAATTTGTTGAAATTTTAATTTTATTTTTTCATGCAAAAGTAATATAAATCTCAACGATATGTTATGTGTTGTAGGATGCAACCTTTATCGATTATGTAATTCTCCCAGATTAATATTAAGATTTAGATTAAGTTTTGGTAGAAATCACGATACTCAATCAAATCACGTAAAACAATTTTATAAAATGGAGTTTGTTTTAATGTCGTTCAGATTGTTGCCGAGCGATGCCTTGTGGTGACCAGGAGTGGGTGTAAGGGTTGAAGCGGATATCTATATTTTATTTTTTATTTATAAATCTACATAGTTCGACCACAGCAAAATGTAAATGAAAAACAGGAAAAGTAAGTTATTAATATTTAGGCCTAGAACATTATATCTGAAGACCTGAATCGTTTGTTATGAGCGTTTTCAATTTGCGCAACTGCTGTAGGAAAGTGACTTCTTGTTATCTCTGTTCTGTGATCACACTTCACAAGGATGGTTTGTACAAATTTAGGAAATGATATACATATTACATTTCTCGTACACCTCGACTGAGACACAGACACGTTTATCTGTAGGTTGACAGGTGTTGACAGGCGCGGGTTGACGTGTTTACAGAACACTCCAGAACACACGCGTCGCGGTGACGGTGCCGGGCGAGGCGCTGCCAGCAACAATACTGCACCATCGCGAGTGTGACTCCACGAGTCATTTAATAACATTTGAAACATTTAATAACAGGAATCCAGAATTGTTATGTTAGTTAAATTGTGATTAGAATCGAAAATAGTTTAATTTTTCTGAGTTGAAATGTTTAATCCGTGTATGGAAAGTAAGAATCAACATTAAAAACAGAATATTGTACATTTCAAAAGAAACATATTTTGGAGTATTGAACATTGTCTTTATGGTACTTCGATTCCAAGATAGCGTAGGTACTGCTAGACTGTCGCTGTATGACCTGGCAGACACGATGAGGTAACTGGCTGTGGGTCACGACGACCGGTAGCAGTACCAGCAGTAGACAGTAGACGTGCAGACGTCGTCCCTGTTGTATCATCGGTGATAACCGTCTAGTCGTGACGACAAATCGGTTAGCTAACGGCGGGTTGCCTAACAGGTGCATCGGTCGGGGAAATGTAAGATCAGCTCCAACTACGTACCATCACCGGGGACGTAACCGTGCTAGTTTAACCTCTCGTCACCGTTTGAGTTACTAGGCTGCCGCGTCGCTAAATCACGGAAATATTCCTGTTGATGATGTCATTATTTGGAACCGTAAACACTATAACTATGATATTTTAATCAAAATCGTTAGGGTATTTTTTCAGATATGTTCAGTTAGTCAGGTTTTTTTAGGTTTTTGGCGGTGAACTACTATTGATAATAAAAGAAATCGACAAAAACTCTTAGTACTAACTTTTGTGAAAATCGGGCCCGTTGGCATGGTTTTGGAGTCGAAACACCAGTTCGAGTACAATATTTTGGATTCAGGGTGCCTCAAACGGACATTTTCCTATGTGTAGAGGTAAAGTAATCCCGACTGCTATCGGTTAAAATCGTAAGCTATCGCAGGTTGGCGTTTAGTTATATCTTTGCGATCATTTTTAGCTAATCAAAATGTAATGTTTCGAAAAAATTGAAACTTGATGAGTTAAATCGAAACACATATGTTTCTCGAAAACGAATATCCTTTTAGTTAATTTATCTTGATTATGACATAAGTGATGATCAACTTTTATTTTTACACTATATAGATTAGTGTTTAAAATGGTTATGTTCAAGCTAAAGTGTTTGCCACTCCGAAACGCTACTTAAGAAAACATTCTCTAATCGATTTTCTTTAATCGTTCTCTCTAAGTAACAAAAAACCTCTGTATCGAGGAGTGAATTAATATATTATATTTTACGATAGCTTTGCATATAATGTGTATAATTTGAAATTAGAATTGTTCCCGACGTTTACCTACCATTATTTCATTCAGATTTAACTCACATTGGTTTAATTTGCGAGTCATCAAAATCAAGTCAATCAATCATAATCCGTAAAAAACTGCCAAACAAATAACAACAGATGCCATTGAATAACGTGATGGATTGGACAAACTAATTTCATCGGGTGTAATTAAGCCAATGTAAATATGGATGAATGATTTTTTTTAATCTGATTGATTTGTGTAAATTGTTTTGTGTAATCTTTTAATTATTTTTTTTGTTTCAGGTGAGCTTGATTTTCTCAACTCTTCCTGAATGACAATTTTCCAAGTTTGGTATGTTTTATATCCATACTAATTTGTTAATTATTTTCTTGTCTTAAAAAATTGAATAGAATACTGTGTTTTCACGAGCACAGAAAACTATCACTTCGGTAAGGAATGAAAGTACTTACGTTATTTTAGAATTACTTAATCACTATTACTGTATTTCACGCCCGCCCTTCATACTGTGTCACATCAACCACATTTTTACGACTGTAATGCGGTTGGTAATGCAATCACAAATTCAACATCAATCTGAAGGAAATGAAGTCCAATACGGTGCCACTGATGAAAACTCTTTTAAAATTATCCATTTCCTCTGTCATCTTGAATTTTTAGTCCGCTAAGAGTAATTTTAGAAACATAACTCTCCTTCAACGTGAATATTCTAACTAAAACACATGAGATGAGTTTGAAGTGAAAATATGTTTCTCATGATGAGCTTTATCAGCGATCTGTGTGATTAAATGATAGTAAACCTGTTAGGAAGTGTCAAAAATAATTTAGAGCTGATTTTTGAGCAATCGATCACGTTGGCTGAGTTAATATAAATAAGAAATTCCAATTAGACTTGTATCTGATTATGATAATAAAAGTATTATTATAATTTTTAATGACCTTCCAAATGATGTCACGTGTGGTTAGTAAAAACAGGCACAGGTACCGAAGACTTAAGATTGTTTTAATAAGCACCTACAGTAGTTTCTAGTCCGCATTACAGTAATTACAAGTTTTTGCCATAACCGCCACTGCCCCCGGGCCTGCAGTGAAAGTCCCCGGCTCAAATGTCAGCCTCCTTGTCAGCCTGTCCGCGGGTCCGCCACGTCTGCTCGTCCATAAACAATGGAAAGGTCGCCGATTGCGCTGCCTCGGGTGACTGTGTCGGGCTCCGGGTTGGGTCTCGGAAAGTTCTGTGTCATTTGTGAAGCTGTTAGAGCCATATTTTGATATCAATTTTCTTTCACGTTAGTAACCATATTGTATACCATTAAATATTAGATGTTTGGTATACAAGCTTGATAGTTAAGTGGTTATAGTTCTCGAATTACAATCTGAAAGTCGCCGGGTTGGTCCTGTGTAAAATCTTGACACAATTTGTTGATGGTTCAGTACTATACCCATCTGGTTTATTCATTGAGTTATTGAGTAATCATCCTGGCTAATGGATAAACTGAACGTTGTCAGTATGTAGGCCTGTGTCATCAAATCCACTACACTCATCACACCTACCCCTTAGTCATTTTTGTCCTACAAGAGTAGTGTCAATAATAAAATGAATAAATTATTATAAATAAAGTATAGGGGTGAGCCGACACAGGTAACCGATGAAACCGATGAAGGTGGTGTTTGTAGAATTTGAGGCTCCTGTGTAGTATTTTACAAACGTGAAATTGGGGACTGAAATAATGTTATGTGATTGTCTCAGTAATTTCGCTTAAAATCAACCGAGCCAAATGCAGGTTTAGGCTTCACAACATCCTAAAGAAGATTTCATTAGCCCACCGTTCAAGTCAAGGCCCTGGACCCCACTCCCCAGGGAGCCCTCGGCCTTCCGTTCGTTAGATATAACTCGTCCCAAAACAGCACCCTCCCTCTTGACGCTCCTCAAAAGTTGCAAGTTGCAAGCTCCAGGAAAGACAGAGCAATGCTGTTCTAGAATTTCAATTATAGAACTATTTTATGTAAAACAATTTTATTTCCAAGTTATGCGGCCAGATTAAAACTGTCGGTAAAATAATCTTGACTTGTTTTTTGTGTGTTAATTATTGTTTAACTAAAAGAAAAAGTAAAAACCGTTGTACTGCTGTTTCAATTTTTTTAATGATATTGTATTTATCTCATACTACTTTATTGTAAGGCTGATATAATTTTGAGTTTACCGATTCCGGAACATCTAATTCATCGAATATCTAACGATTCTTTTGGTTTAATATTATGGGAAGTCCCAAGGTAAAAATGAGAAATATATCATTCTCAAGTTTATAATTTCGATTTTCAGTGTAGCTTTTCTATTTATTTATTTCTTAAAAAACAAATAGAGTTACACAACAGTACATGCTGTGTGTACATGACTCTCTAGGTAACCAAGCTATTTGAGAGACCCATAATTTCTAAATGCACTGTACAACATATGACAAATAATAACGAAATTAACATTGCCATGTTCATTTGAACGAACTGTTTGTAAGTAGGCAGTTACTGTAAGCAACACGGTTACCGGGACAGAACCACCGTGTGTGACCATCTGATAACACCTGCTGCGGTAACACGTTAACTGATGTGCGAGGGCCTCCGTTGCAACTGGGTCACTCGTCGATGACGTATGTGTCGCACTAAATGTGTTCTTCAGTTAAGGCTTTTAAACACAACTATCCTCGTGCTTTTAGTTTTTCAGATAAACTCCATGAGTTTAGGGTTTAACAAGAAATTATTGCGGGTTTTATTTATGTACTAGAAACACGGACGTTTTTCATTTGCGGTTCCTCTAATTCTCAGAAAAGTAAGTACTGTAATTTTTAACCTCGATTGTCACACCTGTTCACGCCTGTGAGTGAACTACGTCCATCACAACCGCAGAAGTGTAACACAGTACCGGTATTACGAAGAAAACGCAATTAACATTATGTGATAAAAGGTAGTACTGTCTAACCTATCTCAGAAACTCGTGCTTGTACTCGTATGATGATATATTTTTATAATAAAGGATAATTTAAAAGTACTCGGTTGTAATTTACGAAAACTTTGTTACCTGTTTCAACTTTAAAGTCTTAACACAAATTTTTAATGACTGTAACATTATTTTTATTGGCATGTTTTTTGGCATGTATCTTTGCCATTTTCCATCCTATATCAAAACCCTTTTACTGTGCTAATACAAATCTTGCTATAAAATAGCTTTTTGTTAATTTCTGCAACGTCATTTCGTACCACCGTTGGGTAGATACACCTTAAGGAAGCGACCTTAGTGCAGCGGAGTTTGTCATTAGGCAATTTAGACCGACCATGATCGCTTGTCAGAGGTTTCTAACCATGGAGAAACGTTTCACTGGGACAGCGGGTCGGTGTCGTTCCTTCTAATAATAGGAGATCTGGAAGCGTTGTTTGAAAAATCTATCCTCAGTAATATCTTCAGGAATAACTTCTTAAATTTTTTACACTTACGGTAATTTCAACGATGTAGTTGTATTGTAACAAATTAAAACAAAACTATAATGGTTTATATTGGGACTTGCGGTATATAGGTACCCAGTTTCCGCAGGGACCATCTCCCACCGAGGATACGAGCTTGCATTGTTTCATAGGGAAATAATTGGTAATTACTATACTATATTATCAACTTCTCGAGATTACCTACTGGAAATATTATTTACCTCTTTTTTGGATACATATTCATATTTAAGAAACCCTCCTCACACAAGATGAGGGAGGGATGAATACCTTACCTTAATACCGTCTCTTCGTTTTTGACTAGGTAACTGGATAAACTGCGTCTTGGTTAACATTAAAATAGACTAAATAAACATATATTTACATAAACAAATACCTCGAGATGGCGTGGTCAAATTGCTAGGTGCAGGATGGTGGAGGTACAACTTCCATATTATCACTGTGATGACGTTAAAAATGATCTTATTCTATAAACTGATGCATGATCCAGTAGACCAAAAATTATGATAATTCTATAGTAAAATGTTTTCCTAATGTATTATAATTTACTAAATAGTTTATTTGAATAATATGTGCATTTTTGTTAAATATTTCAGTTTCTTTTGTGGTGTGTAATATACAGTAATGCAACGCAGTCGCAGGAAACCCATTCAGCCCAGCAGCGGGTTGTGCGGTACGCGGTTGACACTGACTCACTGTGTCAACATAGTAGTGACTAGCGAGGCAGTTTAGTTCGCCCCTCCCCCGCGTGGTGGCGCGCGGCCCTTTGTGTGCTTTGAATTTGTTATCACCTAGCCCGTTGACTGAACACAATGGCTGAATCATCTACTGTAACGTATGCATGGGTGCGCGCTCACGTGTTTAACAACTGTTAACGCGATTTATCTCAGAATACTCTTTTTACTTGTTTTCACCCAAAAAATTATTTTGGGCGTATATATTCACATATTTAAAACTCCCTCTTTCACCAATACATTGCCCGCCCATTTAGATAATAGATGTGTGTATGGCACGGGTCAAACAAAGATAGGGGTGAGCCGATACAGTACAGGTGTACAGTGCTGTCGAAAACTAATTACAGTAGTAATTACTTGACCCGAACCATGGTCTTCGCTAAACTCAGGCTTGGAGACCGTCATGCTACCAAGTACGCCCCATCTCAAAAAATAACATTGCTTAGGAAGGAAAAATGGATGGGGATGTTAAAAAAGATCATTTTTATTTTATGATTAGAAAATTGCTTTTTCTATATTTGTTAAAAGCAAAAACCATTTTAAAACGAATATAAGATCACGTAACGAATTATTTAAATCGTGAAGTATGAAATTACTTTATCTATTCATGATTATAAAAAACATATTTATAATATATAAACGTAACTGTAAGTTCATGTGAGTAATAATTCCGACTATTCTAACGGAGAAATAAATTATAATGCAGCTTTATTAGATACCGTATATATGTACAATTCCTATAAATATCAAAATTTTAACTTATAACTTTATTTCAGTAAAACAGTATCATTTAATCGTTAATACTATTGTAGATTTTACTATATACGTTTCGATCAATATAAACCCTGTACAGCTAGCATTTAATAAATGCAACGGCGCAGGACGCAAATCAGGTACAGCGGTGTGGTGCGGGCTTTGCATACCAAAATTTATGCAGGCGCTACCACAGTTCCGGGTCGGTGGGTCGGTCATCGGGTACATTGTATTGTTTTAATCCCATTCATATTAGTTTACTAGTTCCGGGTGTTTTAAAATGGATATCAAACATTAAATCGGGGAACTTCCGGCGCCGCTGGGCGGTGATGGAAGGGAATTTTAAGCCGGGGACGATTTATTAGGCGGCCGTAACAGTTAGGGATCACGAGGAGGGGTTGATTAATCATGGAGGCGCCTCGGCCGGCACGCGTGCGTTGTCATGGCGACGGTGATAACAAAACACAGTCGATACCGGTGATCTCTGACACAACTGTTGTGTGCGCGTTGTTGCTCGACTAATTTGATTAGTGTTACGGTTAGTGAGCTCAATAATTACAGCCCTTTAACATTTATAACTTTAAACTATCGTGGTCTTCTTTATGTTTACTTTTACGTCATTTACCGACACCTTCACTGTACGCATTCTGGGATTTGTTTCGTTCATAATATTTTTATTTGCAGAACCTGTTAATTTACAACTGCTAAGTAAGTTCAGCACAATTTGTAAAATGATATTTCCCTTTCCAATGTTGACCAGTGTGAACCTAGCGATTGTTAATCAGGTGTGGATTTTTTACCATTTCGTTTTTGGTAATTTTCTTGACGTAACTGGAATAATCCAAAACCTAACAGCTGACTATTCACGTAAAAATTAAATAGTCCTATCCGTATTCCACGGGTATTTTGAAAACAACTACGCGTAGCTGTCAACGACTCGCCATTTGTATTCCATTCCCCGCAAATGTGGATATTACTATTAGTTTTACGAAATAATCTATAAATTCCTTTTTTTTACCCAAGATGTAAAAAGTATATTTTGATACCTTAAAGGTTTGACAGTTATAGCTGAATGGAAAGAGTAGTGAATGACACATGGAGATATTGGTACCTCAGACTGTGGCCGTGCTCTGGAGGGATCGTTATAAGACGTTGGTCCCGGTAATCTAAATACAATAGTCGTTATAGTTAATGTCACAAGCACTAGGCCTTAGTTACATAAGATTTCATCTCACATTATGTTTATTTTTGTGACGTGCGTCTTGTGTAGCGGTCGAGCGAGGTGCGAGCCGCGGGCGCCAGATTTGCGCAAGGAATGTCGAGTCAAGGAAAACCGCTTACTGCTCAGTGCTGACATTCTAGGCTGCGGCGTAGCACCTACCTGTAGCCAACAGCACAGTAGACACTGCGGATGTGTTGTGTGTGCCGCGGCCACGCTGCAGACTACCTGCGTCGATAAACGCGCTGCGTCAACACCGAGGGCTCGTACATGCCTTGACCTCTATTACCAAGTCAAGCCTTCGTGATAACCGCAATTTTGGTAAAAATGCCACTATTCCTTGTCAACGTAGACCCAACACTATTTGGGTTTAGCCCCATTAGAACATTTATAATTTGTTGACAGTTATTACTTACTAGTAACCCGAGAATCGTAAACATATTATAGTTGAGACTAGCAGTAAGCCCGTCCTTTGTACGGGTTTTTAGGATTCAGTTAAAAAAAGAAAGATGAACATACCAAAATATAAACCTAAAATCCTAAACAAATCAGTCAGTACAAAGAAAATAAATCATTACCTAGCTTTATTATTTAACATTACTTTACAATTAAATAGATTAGAACATTTATACCATTATTATTATTATTAGTTATACGTTAAAATAACTTTTTAATATAGTATGATTTCGAAATGGATTTAAATCAATGACGAATATAAACTAACTAATATTTATTCAACAGCTGTTTGTTTTTTTCTATTAAATCTTTAAACTACAAAGACAGCTGATTATTGCCAGTAGGTTATTCATTTAAAACTGAATCAAAATGCGACCAATATGGCGTAAAAAGTGGGGTTTTAAATGCTCATACACTCGTTATTTACACAGGTTATTTACTTTTCAAGGGTCGGCGGGCTATTTTATGCCTTTAAAAACCTTCTCTGGAATGTAGAGAATGTATCAAATAAGTTTCATTGTTATCAGTTCTCCCTTTTTTTCGGAGAAGAGTGCGTAAATGCCTCCCGGAGCGTCACAGATACAAATTGAGATAAGACTTGTTTCGGCTTCTCTAACGCATGAAACGTAAAATTATCTAAAAATGTATAATTCTGAGCAATGTACAGACAAAACTAAAAGTTAATATCTCTATTATTACGCGCCAAATATGTTTTCCTTTAAAGAAAATAACACTTTTTGGGTTTTCTCTAAAATTTCACCTTGTCTATAGCCTTTAAGTAAAGAGTAAAGTGCAATAACTGCTGGGGGGAAAATACCAAACCGTAGAGTACAAACACAACTTATCTACGAATGCATAAAATTTAAGTTGATTGCGCTGAGGTAGAAGTTCCACGACAGCCGTCCGTCCTAGAGGAGTGTTGACCAATACCTTGGCGTGTCGAGAGGCCCTTCTCTACAGTTATTATCCTGTATTGACGGCGATGGTGGGCGTTCCTCAGGTAGTCATGCGAGTGGCTAAAGAGATAAACTGTCTCGTCCAGTTGGGAACGAACTATGTTCTCTTATCATATCATGTAACATCCTATCATACCATTCATATGATTTCTCAAGAAGGTGACTCCATAAGGGTATTATAACCTCAGTATCAATAAAGGACGAATGCTTTCCTCCCATAATCAAATGAATAATAAGATAATGAATTATCGTGATAGTAGCATCTAGCTTTGTTACTGATGGCAAAAACGACGAGTTTTGTGGATCATTAACTATTGGCCAATGTTCAAAGGCAGCTGAAACTATTGCTGGAGGAACCGGTGTCCTCCAAATTATGAATCGAGTTCTATGACCAACAATTGAAAGTGCTTTTATGGTACGGTGGTCATGCGTCTTCCTTAATATGGGATAGATCAGCTACCAAACTGGAACTATGTTTTTTTGAAAATCAATTAATGTAATTAAAAACGTTCCCCTGGAAATTTTTTTGGCTAATCCCATAGTTTCTTCAATATTGTTCTCACGATAAGATATTCCTTTGTCTATATTTTTAAGCAAGCTCTATCAAAACAGGTTTTATACCTCAAGAACACGCTATTCCTTTTTTAATTTTCTCAGGTACGACATATCATAACAGTTAACTTCTTATGCTATACTGTATATAACGAGCGCGTTAATGCCAGATGATACGGTCGGCATTTACCTCGCCCTGTTATCTCGGGTGACCAGCACCAGTTACGCCAGTTACCTCCATCGACCAATTACCTCGGTCATAACAGATCGATCCAACCTCCGCCGTCCAACCTCTGTTGATTCAATCTCTGCCGTTTTCTCTTTTCCAATTTGCCCCCGATCAAACCCTTCACATGATGGGAGTTCGAGAAAATGGGAATTGTTTAGCTGGCAGTTAGGACGGGATTTATATTGATGTGAAGTGAAAGTATTTTTTATCCTGATTGTTATTTTTAAACTTATCGTTATGTACGATCTGTCAATGTACACAATACTCACGAATACCTTTGTTGTAGCCTAAGTTACTTTTAATGGCATAGTGCTATTTTGTAGTAGAATAAAAAATGTTCCTTATTGTCATTTTATTCATAGCAAATCCACGCCGCCATCCACTCCCCATTAAAAAATGGTAACCTTATAACGGTTTTACATCTGACCTGCTTATTTTTCAGTCATTGGTCATTTCCACGAGTCGGTACTTCAGCAGTATTGACTCTCTCTGTCTACCTTGCACAGTACTCATGCGCGTGCCTCTCATTTAATGAACTGACGCATTCGTAATAAAGCTTTATACAATTTTAACGTTTTTCAACGTAATATATTTGAAATGTTTAATGCTTTAATTTTAAATTAGGCCTGCAATAATCGTACCATATATAATTTCCACGGTAAAATCATGTTGGATAATAGTTTCCAAGGACCGCACTTCAACAAGATCATGGACAATAAAATCAGAGGGTGGATTTAAAATGTGATTTTAATTTTTCGTGCGAAAATATCTATTTGCATTAAAACTAAATGTTTACTATTTTTGAGATTGTGTTGAAATAAATTGTACCCTCTTTTAATCGACTAATCAATAAATGCAAACATTTAAACGTAACTATGGCTTCATAGAATGCAATAACAATATTACTAACATTAAATATTTACAATGTAATGTTATACAGAACAGATAGCCTATTAAGTCTACAATTCACAAATTCCGAAGTTCGCTTAGTGGTTTAATGTTAACGTGGTAAATGTTACAGTGTTGTGTACTTTCTTATTGGCTATTATTTTCTTAATATCACATCTTATTTTATTGTGTTTATGTATCTTATATGGAATTATCGTATTAAGTTTTTTATCAAGTATCTTTCTCTAAGTATCAAAGTATTTTACTTTTTGTGCATTTAATGACATTATTTAAAAAAAACTAATGGTATTTTTTAACGTTTTGATAAGGAATGGTTCCAACCCTGGTCTTGTGCAAACGTCGACTTGATAGATAGGTAATTAAATATTAGCCTAATTATAAATGGCGACTAGGTACGACGTAATAAGTTGAATAAGATTACTGTGTCTGGTTCGCCACATTTCCCTCAAATTTTTGGGTTTATGACTTTCGATAGTACGAACAAATACCGTAAGAGTGCGCCATTACAAGAGTACAGGAAGTGGAAGTAAGAGTGGCCACATTCTATGTTTGACACTATCGTGTAGTTCATCGGCCCGACAATGTCACAGTCAGCTGGTCGACATGACAGGTAGCCACTGATCAGCTGATAGAGCAACAGCTGTGATGGATGCGTTCCCGCGATACAACCGCATTTCATCCTCTGCCAGCTGATAAGGACGACTTTGAGCCAATCGGAGGTCTTTCTAATAGTGGTAAAACTCTTTTGTGTCGAGTTCTAAGATTTTAAACTTGGATTGTAAAGCTTAATGAGTCTTGTCAGATATGTTTGTCAGTTGTTTTTGTGTATTTCTTTTATGAGAGGGAATTTCGTAATTTTCCTTTATTAACGAAGTTTTTATCAAGGTTGAGTATTGGACTATGTAATGTTAGGTATTCCAGCTTGTTGGAGGTAATGTATTGTGGATAGCTATGAGAAATGGTAAGTGGATGTGATATTCTATAGTGCAGATTAACGTCTGCAGATCAGCTAAGCTGCATAGTCTTTTCCCATGTTAATCACAACAGAGAATAGTCAACCTACTTTAATTCTGGTTAGATGTTGATTAAACCTAGCATATCGCCAAAATGAAAATTGTTTATGGTAAAATTGCCTTCTTTCAGTTTTCCTCACAGCAGCAAGCTTGCATACGATTCCCCATGTTAATCTTATGGAGAATAGGCTAACATTGATTAATATCTTGTCTATTTCTTTACTTACGTTATAATTATTTGTGTTAAATGTTTTAAAAAGTGACATATTGAAATTCGTGAAACTTTTAAGATTGATACAGTTTCAATTTAATTTTTTTATGATTTAGATTTCGTAAAATTATATTCTGCTAATGTTGTTTTGAACTTTCCTCTCTTTATTACTCCAGAAACACTATAACAGTAACTGTGACCTGGGATCACTTTCACGTTTAGAGGACGTCTCTCTTGGTTTCTTGATTTCATGAAGTATAAAGTAGGTAATTACCTAAATCTTACGTAGAGAACTAAAGTTTTCTTTTTTTAATTTTACCATCATAAAAATGTAACTACCGTATTAATCATATGTATTAATCAATGTATTAATCATAGGACATAATTGCGTAGTAATTATATTTTCCAAAAGAATAATGTTAAAAAATAGTAATGTAACACCCTTGAAAATCACCTTACCTTAAACTAAACACTCCAAACCGTTTTATGACTCATGTAACCATTATTCAGCAATGTTGTAACAAAATTAGCATTGGTCTTGTGAGTCTAAAACGAAATACTTTGCCACCCCTGGAGTCTTTAAGTGTTACAGCAAGTAAATGTTCCCGGAAAAAACATAGCGAGAGTATTTCAACGAAAAATTATTAGAGTAATATGCTAGCTTACCATAAAATTAGTGTTTGAAACACAAAATAAAAAAAACATTAATCAGTAATTTAGGATCAGCCTGGATGCTGCGTCGGGCCTGTGGCTGGGCCCAGAATTAACCGCAGTGTTGTAAACTGTTGCGCCATCGCCACCGGCATTGTGGCATCGACGAGGACTCAGCCCTGATTTAGCCCCAGCCTCCCTGCGGCGCTCCTTGTATGGACCACACGATATGTATTGATAGAATGTCAGAACTATGTGCTTGTTCATTTCGTTATCTGATTATTTTAGCGAATTTCGTGAAATATTGTGCGATTGAGACCAAGTTTGAGATCCTACATATTCGGACGAGTTTGGAAACCAGGCGAATCGGTAAAGCCGGAGTTTAGGGATTTACCATCCCAAAATAGGAGTTTTTGTTTTTTTCCAAATAACCTATTTAAATATAATGTTTTTGCCTGTTTTTATACATCTTTGAATCTGTGTTTTGAATCTTCACTCTGAATTTATTAAGATCTAGAAACAGGAAAACACAATAAAGACAGATTTTAGACTAATAAGTTGTCTTCATATTTTTAATGCAATAATATTACACTATAAATTTACTTTAGGCAACCAGTCATTCACTATTTCAATAGTTCTTCTTCAGTCTATAATTAATTTAAAGTTTCTTTTCTTGTAACACGAAAACGTTATGACCTAAATATGTCAACATGGTCAGGAATCATCAAAGGAAAGATTTATGGCTTATAAAAGCACAAATCAATCAAATTTATTGTTAGTGCAACTGAAAGACTTATCTTCTGTTGGAGGCCAACAATTATGTAATAGAAATTAATGTAAACATACATATTTGCATGCAATAGCAAGTTCATACTATCCGAAGTGCGTTTGGATAGTATATACCGAAAGACATATACAAATTGTTAAACGGTAAATAACGTTTTTCTATAATATCTTAGTTTTAACACTTTTGCAGTCTCTATTTTATAAATAAATACATTACAACAGTGAAGCTTTCGTTTTTCTAAAGTGGAATGAAATAAGTAGGTAATATGAAATGAAATTATTTTCTATGAACTTACTTTCACCCCAGTGCGTGATTCGTTTTCGACATTGCCCTCGATGTAGGCTATAGAGTTTCCGTTGTTTCTTTACTTTATTACTGAACATAAACTGTACAGTGGTTCTGAAAGTATACGTTGTGTCGAAATCTAGGGCAGAAACGATTACAGCGACACCTGAATCGTTAAAGAGTAATGACTGAAACCCACAGTGCGTGGAAGAGTACTACAGACAGTGAACTGTGGACCAGGACACGGTGGATCAAAAATTGTGGATTGGGAGAATGCGGACCATAAAAATTAGGAAATTGGAAGCAGGATACTGAGGATCAAGGGCTTGCGGACTAAGGAACCGTATGCCATTAGACTACGGACTAAGGAACTATGGAAATTAAAGCTTTTTATCATGGAACTGCTAATTGTAGGTCAGAGGACTACGGACCGTTAAACTGTGGTTGAGGGGATTGCGGATAAAGGGTTTGTGGTTTGAGGACCAAAGAACTTTGATCAAAGACTTCGGACCAAGGAACTGTGAATCAGGGGAGTCCGGACTACTATGGTGTAAACACGGGATTGCGGACCAGGGTATAGCTGTTCATAAGAGACTGTGGACAAGCAATGTTGCAAACAAGGAGAAGAAACCAAAGCTTAACTTTTTGAAGTTAACTTTTTTCTGTATTTGATCATTAACTATAAATTTGTAAAAAATCACTGTACTTCAATGCTTGCTGCAGAGAATCTGCATTTTCATCTTTAGTTTCGTATTACAATACAAATATTCTAGCTTCTTTGATAATAAGTTTCACCATTCATTCATTTTTCATTTTTCGTTCATTTTTTGTGATGTGTAATTGCGTAATCTAGTATGGTGCTACAAAAATAATATATAAATAAAAGTTTGTTTAGTATGCAGGGCTGTTACGACGCGGGTATTTTATTTCAATGGCAGTTGTGGGAAATTTTGTACTTCATATTACAGGATTTAATTTCTGAAATGTTACGTAGATTTTCCTTAGATGTTTAAGATAAAATTTGTCCAGATAGTTCACATATGTTATGGTGTGGAAAGGTTGGCAGCAATGTGGTAGTTTAGATATATGTGGGAAGGTTGGCGGCAGTGTTGCGACAAATGAGGCGATTTTGGCCGTGATTGGACCAGATGGGATTGGTCGCTTCAGGCTTACGTGGAGAATTGCTTTCCGTACTCATGTCGCCGGATCTTCTGATCCAACTTTTGTAAAATCTAACTTTTTCTATATGCGTAACGTCATTACAGTACCTTTAAATACGTGCACGTTTAAAGGGAAGCCGGATGAAACTACCTAATATTTATGGACATAACCGGGAAATGATCACATGTTCCTTGGTCGACGACACTTCACCAGTAACAGTTTAGGATTTAACCGTATTATAAAAATATTTAAAGCATTTCCGGCCACTCGACATCCATAAATGATGAAAGTTGAGTAGAACTAAAGTAGTTGTGTATAATTGAGAAACAGTACAAATTATTTTGACTTTATCGAGTGAGGTGTAAAGGAGGATGCAGTTAAACATTATTGATATATAGGCCCAAGGACTGATGAAGACTGATAATATATCATATCCTTATAAATAATTATCGTAAATGTTATTAGGATTTTATAATATATTTATATAGGGGTAAAAATCGGGGAACTATTGATTCTCAGAATTGTATATCTGAAGAATACCTTTTCTCTTTAAAATTGTATTTATTAGCGACAACTATATATGTAGTACTCGATACCTATAAATAGATCATTGTGTCATTAGATATTAATTAAATTATTATTAAAAATCCAATCTTAAAATATCATGATTTTAAATTTTCAAATTTCATTCGAGTTGCGAAAGTTTTTTATTCCAGAGACACTATGAAATGAACCATTTTTCTTTGTTGTTTAAGCGTATGTACCCTCTCATATATTATGGCCTCACTAATATATATATATATATATATATATATATATATATATATATATATATACACACACACACACACATCATATATTACCGCTATATATTAAAGTAGTGTTCAAATGTAGAGCAGATATCTTGTAGTATACTTTAAAATCACTAGTATTATTCGTTACCTAAAACAAAACATTCTCATAAAAATGTTAAACAATAATTATTTTGATTTGAAATTGGATTACAAAACTAAATTAAGATAGTTAACAAAAATATATATTTTAAGTTCTAATTATATTTTTGTTTTATACGCGGATTTTTAACAAATATTTAGACATGTACAAAAGTATTATTTCTATACTGTACTTACAAAATTATTCATAGTGGTAGTGTTCCTTGTTTCCACAGTCGATTCGACCCCAAGGCCAAACAGCCCTTGACTCTGGCTTGTCTAATTCCGCTAATTGCCACCAGATCGTGCTGCGGTGCGTCAAGGTGTGAAGGCCCTGACTGCTCGAGGACCTCCAATCCTCCCCCCTCTTGTATTTTTATCATTTTTAACATTTTAAAAGTTATTTATTTAAGAGTCTGCATCAGTGGTAGCCATCTTGGATTTTAGTCCCGTAAGAGTGTTAAATTCTGGCGCCTATATCTCCTTGACCTATTGTCATAAATTAACGGAAGAGGTGTCAAATTGAAGGTATTACAGTCCTCCAGGGCACCACCTTACAGAACTTCTTATATATTGAAAAGGTCATGCCCTTGAGCCACATCTCATCAATGCACTTTCAAAGTTTGACATTGATACTTTAATATTTAACGCCACTACAGGCGCCAAAATGAAGGAATGTTCCGCCAGAATATAACATTGCCCTTACGGGACTAAAATTCAAGATGCCTACCACTAATGCAGACTCATAAGTTATTCAAAATTTTCGCTAGCGATTTTTTATCTATTGTACATAAAGGCATGCTCTGTAGTTTTACTACCACTGAGGGAATAGTATGTGATTCTTTTATTTACACATTTTTACAATGACTTTCTTAATAATTTTGGGAAAAAAATGTTGGACCTACATGGAATGGATTGTATCATTATTTTAGTTTACAGACGTTCTCAGTAAGATTTCCAATTCTGTAAAATAGTTTTTATCAGAGTAATATTTTGAAAAATGCTATTAATGGCAAATCATAGATTAAATGTCAACCTAGTTTTCAAAATTAATAGCTGTTTAACTTGCCTAATTCGTCTTTTCTGATTATTTTTTGTTTAAATAATCTACTTAAGTGTGAAATTTTTGGTTACGTTAAATTTGAGATACAATCGAATCGCGTGAAGATGTTCTGACTCCTTAGGGGAGCTTGGGTATTGCGAATGGCTTATTCTAAATACAGATCTTTTTCCTTGTTCAAAAGTCTTGGTGAAATATAAAATGGTTGAAGGAAAACTTGCATTTAATACTTCAAATAAATAACTAATTTTCTTCTAATAAATGTAAATATGTTGTGGTATCCCAGTGACATGAAAAGCCGTAACACATGTTGCCAAAATGTCAGGAAATTTTGGCTCCTGCTCAGCAGTTTGGTTTAAACTCAGTGTGGTATATAGCTTTGGCACTTAATTGTTTTCCGTCTGATTTTAGTTTGTTTCGCTATAAATGCTGCCTTTGAGGTTGTTTTAATCGTTTCCACGAAATGTGGCATTATTAGAATTTAATAGCTGCACTTTGGTTAGGTTCCCCATCTTCCCGAACATGGCCTATCTCTATGCTAATATTCGAAAAAATTAAATGTTTCACTTTTATGGATTTTATGGTTTTCCTAACCACGTGTTTTTGTTCTCAGGTAAACCCGGATATACGAGTAATGGTGAGACTTGTTACGAGTTCCAGGTATTTGATTAAAATTAGTGAATAATTAATTGTGCTATAAATTAGTATTGTGAATGGTTTGAATAGATTTGGATATTTAAAATGGAATGATTATTTGTGTAACTATTCCGTTAACTGTCATAGTCATATGTGCCGCACCGAAGACTCTTCTCCAGTTTCTCTCTCGCCTCTTTATCTCTTACCTCTATCCTGTCCCGTTTATGTAATCTCTGGTGTTGTCCCGTCACATATTCGGCCTTTTCTCTCTGGCCTTCAGATGCGTACTTCCTTCAATAAATTCTTTTATCACGCTATCTTCTCTTAGCTGTCACATATATATAGGACCTTGTACAAATCCATTATCTCCTTATCGACATATTCGAAACAGTCTTTGCGTATTATGAAGTAAAGCGATATATTTTGGGAAAGCAATTGATCCTTAAAACAACATGTAAATAATAGTTTTAATTAGTGAGTACCTTAATACGTCATTAGAACTTACACACCATTACAGTACACTATACACGTATGTGTGTTCGGATTTTTGGCATGCGCGCCGAACGTCGTCTGCTGGGTGTTGCGTGGCTGATTTCGCCGAAGCCTGGTCGTTGCACCACCAGCTGTTTTCGGCGATGACTTCAAAGCAGCTGGTTTGATTTATCTCCCAAACAGCCTCTCCGGGAAACCCCCGTCTTATCCGTTGGGTAAATTACATTCGGCTTTTCTTGATGTGTGTGATTTTGTAATTGGTGGTTATAATTGAGTTTGGTTGGCAATTTTTGTTTCTCAAAACAAAAATCTCTCCATGAATAATTTTTAACTTCGATAACCAAAACTTTTGATTGGTGAGAGGTTTAATTTTGGGACAGCCATTTTTTAATTGTAGATGTTTTGTTATATTTTAATTTTGTTTTTATAATTATTGAAACCGTGTAATTGCAGAATAATAATTCTAACGACAATGTAAGAATAATAATTATAATTTTTTGAAATACAACTCAAATATGAGGATTAAACAGTTGTCAGCACAGAAACAAAGCGGTGGATAATCGTTTCATTTTTCATATTGAATACACTAATCGAAAAAGAAAGATTGTTGTACAGGACCTGATAAACGTACAGGATTTAGTCGCAGATAAATCCTTGAAAATATTAATGTATGAAAACCAACCAATAATGGCAATAGAAAAGATCATTTTAACCTATTTTTATTCAACAGTTAAATTTAGAGCACAATAATAGTAGGCCTAATAAAAATGATCCCGACGTTTTTATTAGTTCTGATACTGTGTCTTATTAAAGTTAGAATGTAGTCTAACAAGATTTGCTATTTTGGGGTCAAAAGTGGTGACAGGAAGCTGTCACAATGCAGATATATCCTTTAGTTCTCCTATGAAATGAGTTTCCTTACCGCCTTTATTACTGCTTATCTAACCCAGAGCCTTTACTTACGGACACCCAGCCAGCCCGTATCTTTACGCATGTTCTTGTGTAGAGGTGACCAGGTGGAAAGAGTTTTATTTTGCGTGCTCTGAGAGTGCCCTTGAGTGCGAATTCTCAAAAGAACAATTGAGGGCTCCCTGGGGTAGCCACTCCACTCAGTATCGAACGTGGAACCCGCGCTGTGATTGTTTTGGGGGGAGTTCGACCTACTGAAGAACCAGGTAGACCTACAAAGTCAACACTTTTCCATATTTATAAATCCACTAGCTGACCCGGCGGACTTCGTAACGCCTAACAGTAAATACATGTTAACTTTAAGATTGGCCGTGTTCTGCTTAATAGCATTACGGATTCGATGTGAAAGATCATACACTCTGGGTCGCGTCATATTGTATTAATAACATTTCCACTAAACAAATAAATCTGAGTGGATTGATTCACAATTTTCTAATCCAAGCTAAACCCAAACCAAACCTATCTGTAGTTCGGCTTTTATAGGAAAGGAATACAACAGCTGGTTATTATAATAAATGTAATATGTATAAACATTGTACTTATTAATTATTTAGCCAACATATAAACACGTGACTTTTAAGCAGACAGAAAATAAAAAATATATATTAATACATAACCCTCAAAAACCATAAACTATTAACGTGGCGACCAAAGCTTTTGATTTTGTACAGCACATATTTGCTTCATAGTTTTACATTAATGAATGATTTAGATGGCATTGAATAGTAAAGCATATTGCTAATGGAAATTGAACCAACAGCTGTAGCTTAAAAATCAAATGTTTTGATTGTAGAAAATTTGTAAACAAACTTAGTCCTTAACATTAGAAATACCATAAAATGAAATCTTATGGAGTTTTCGAAAAATGTTTTAGCTAAAACTTTTCCGGACACATATAGTGTAACTTCCTAAAATTTATTGGCGATCGGATGAGTATTTTTGGCAACGCATAACGACATACGTACATTTATAGAGATTTATCCTGTGGTTGCACCATTTTCCAACCAGCAGGACTTCCTAGGACGTTAAACTAATCTTCAATGATTACATCGCTCCTAACCTTGCTTAATAATATCGTCCGATAATACTACATTGTATTGGGAAGGGAATCGACCTAATTGGTTATTTTATTCAGGCGAGTTTCGTAACCCAACCCGTTGCCACGGATTCATCCACATTCACTTGCACTCAGGTCGTGACAAGATATGCTCGTGAGGATGGGAAAGGTGAACACTCAACAGGTTCTGGTGATGAAATCGCGCATCTGTATCACGAGCAAGGAGCTCGGTGACGTCATAGATCAGCTGATTTGTGTTACATGCTACTATCCGCTGACTGATGGAGCTGGTGTGCTACACTGCCACGCAACTGTATCACGAGCGAGGAGTGTGGTAACTTCATAATCTGATGTTTTGCTGATCAACTTTAGACCGGATCAAAGCTTTTAAATTGGCACATACGCATTTAACATTTTTTGACATGGATATGTCTTAGCTCTGGAGGGAGGTGCTAGTGTTTTTAAGATAGAAAATATGTAACATGTTTCCTTAGAAACTACCAGAGCTATATTGAATTTTGGATATTAACGAATAAGAATAGCCGTTCATGTGAACTGAAAACATTCCCTTTAGATATATCCATGATCTGACCTATTTACCTCTGGGAAGTAAATACAAACTTTTTTTAAGGAAAATTATTTACATACAGTAACTATGCACGATATTTTCAACCCAATTTCGCCATTTTCATATCTTTTACGAAGTTAATATCTTGAATTCTTTAATCGATGGGGTTGTATGACTCGCGGAGTTAAGGTGGTGTTCAAACCCACAGCAAGTACCGACTTCGCGATACGAAACTATACTGCTAAGACAAAGGAAACTAAACGGTGACAATACTATTTTGGATGGTATATATTTTTTATGGAATTAATAAAAATGTTGTTAAAAGTTAAAGGAGAGAGTGGGCAATCGGTATTGGATGTAGAGCCAGAATTATTAGCTTATTTTATCAGCTTCCATGCAGCATAGAATTTATTTGAGGGTTGATCAATAATTTTAGCATTGGCTTTGAGTGCAATACAATAAAATTCATGAGCAATGAAGATAGCTCATAATTTGCTAGAGGGTTTGAAGTAATGTTCCAAACAGCTATAGGCGTGTGCCCTCGGTATTTCGTAAGTAATTTTTAGGATATTGAGACTACAGGAGTCAAATAATCAGGAGGGACAAAGAGTATGTTAGCGGGCGTAAACAATATCTATCACCTCGGAACAAAGATAAAAGTAACGATTCCATCAAATTGAACACAGACCCCGGAGAAGGTAATGTTTAGCATGCGACACAGGCGCCGCCTGGTGATGGATGAGGCTATTTCTGCGACGGCGAAAGTTAAGTTCAAGGGTTATCGTCGGGATCTGCGTTTCTCTACAATTTAGTTATCATAACATGTCAGCCCCCGGAGCGTGCGGCTCGTGTTTAGACGAAGCGGCCGTTAGATACTGGGGAGGAAGAATCAAGGAAACATTTTAATTTATTTTCCCAGAATCCACAAACAGGTAAAACATAAAAACCCCTCGTTGAAGCTGACCTGCGTAATCAGCGTTTTCCCATATCTTTAATAATGTTTTCTAGCACCATACCACGTACCATGTTACGTAGTTCAAGCTGTAGTAAAAAACTTCAGTAGCCTTCACATTTCCTCTTTCCTATTTTTAGAGAAATAGGATTGTTTGACTGGGACGGTGGCGACAACCTGTAATCTAGCTACTTGGAGGTCACGAATTGTGGATAGTTGTGAGCGATGGTCGGTGGGTGTAGTGTTCTCTTGTGTGGATTAACGTCCACACAGTAGTATGCGAAGACCATTCGCATAATTAGACCAATTCGTAACTCAGAGGTCGTGGTTCGGATTACACGTTAAACTGTAGGTCCATTAATTACCATCGGCTGTTGTGATATTAATTAACAGTACTGTCTAAGGAACATGTCAGCCTTAGTCAGTAACAAGACAGCAAGATTGCGCTACAATCATCTTACACTCAATCCTCATTCATACTTGGCTTAAAATACCTCCTTTGTGGTATGATTGCCATTTCAATAACCGAATCTAATTTAGAGAAGATACAGGACCAGTTTATACACTTTTGATAGGTTTATACCACTCATTTTCACGATACTATTTTCATTTAAGACTAGATAATTCCGTAGAACTTGACAACTGAGCTATGACGAACGAATACTTCCCGAACTTATTGAGAAGCAACCAATAAATTTTATTTGAGGTAAAAATCTTCATCACAGAACAGTAAGATGAAAATATTTTAAGTCTTTTGACTATAATATACCCCTATTATTTGAATGTATTACTTTTCTGTAAAACACCCAATATGTGTGTGAATGAAGAAGTCAGACGAATCCAATGATTTTCGATGGCTTTTCGAGAAAATACTGTTTGAAATGAAAGTGTACTTAGTAGTGCTTACTCAACAGATTCACATTAAGGATATTTTTATAACCACTTTAGCAACCTGTAAACAATTAATTGTTTGAAACAATTACGTACTGCCTTAATCATACTCATCCAATTAGACTGATGGCTAATTGTGCAAACAATTAATGCGGTGACGCACCAAATTATTTGCAATCTTAAAACATCAACTATAGGTTATTGACCTTTTCCTTTGGAATGAATTTCAGTATAAATTAATGAATGAGTTATAATATGCACATTAAAGAAATGTTAGCAAATGTGTAATACAATCTGAACAACGAATTATACTGGCTTATGAATCACCCATATTGTTGTAAATCTTCATATTCATATTCGTTGCACATTATTATACTTTTTACCGAAATAATGAATTCGATCAAGTGTCTTATTTAGTTACCATGTATTTACGGTAAATTACGGAACAAATTAGTTTCATATTCAGTACTGAAATTCCTTCCAATAATTACGCTCTATCTTTTATCGTTTACTGAAATTCATCAAGTTTCATTGAAGGTGAAATGTTTTCTTTTAAGATTTGTAATTTGGATCTTACGCTGCGTCAGCGTCTTCCGGAATGCCAGTTTATCCAAAAATAGTTTGTGTTGTCTTAATAACTGCATTAAACGAATTGCTCAATTGTTCGGACGAATTATTAAGAAGGTTAAAAAAGCTTAATTTAGTTAAATCACAATTACTTGTCAATCGTGCAGCATGTCGTCGATGTTGTTTTACAAACCACAGCGAACTGAATCAAACAATCGTAACTGTGTCACAAGAGCAATTAACACCTGAGAACAATGTAAGGTCAGTGGACAATGGCTCGTACGGCCAGACGCTGGAGATGACACAGAGATGCGACGACTACTCAGTGGAAACTCTCTAGTCTAGGATACATGAGACGCAACCTTTCAGAAATGTGTACACAAATGTTAAATATTAGGACCACATTCTATTAAGCTATTTTACTTCTCTAATATTAAAACCAAATTTTTATGGCCTGCTTTTCAAAGCAGGCCATAAAATCATTTGAAAGCGGCAGGCGTTTCTCCACCTCCAGAAACGTTTAGTAGTTAAAAATACAAACGCGCTGGAAAAGTCAAATAAAAGATATTGAATAGTTAATAACCAACACCATTATAAGTTTTAAAGATTCTTTATTTTGTTGTCATGTAATGAAATACCACCGTCGCATCAGACCTGCTTACTGAGCGAATTTCCAAATCAATAACAATATATAACAGGTTTGAGCAATATCCCTAATAAATAAGAGTTCACCTATTCTCCATAAGATTAACATGGGAAAAGAGTATGCAGGTTAGCTGCCATGATAAACACATAAAATATGTTTTTTAAACGTAAATGTATAGATCTCAACTTATATTATATATAATTTGTAACGACTATTGTTTTTGGCCTCTGGGCACCAGAAAACGAAAATCTAACATGGCCCCGGGCTTAAGTCTTACCATGAGACCAACGGTAATAGCTTCTTCCTATGGGGAATTCGCCAAAACCGCTCAAGATAACATCACAACCATGCATGTGTGTCGAAACCAGTCGATAACTTGACAACGTTTTGGATTACATGACAATAAAATATTACAGACACTTTAAAACAATAATAACATGACAACAACATAACAATAAATATCATAAAATCTGAACTAATATAACTAGCTTGGAGGCTGGACTACCATCACGGGATTTTGGTGGTTAATGTCAATGTTAGACAAATAATGATAAACTAAGGGTTTGTGAAGTCTTCTGGCGGTACATCCTTAAATTTAGCCCATAGAACTCAGTCCATAATATATATTTTAAATTGTTCAAGAAGGTGGTAGCTTCTATAACCTTTACTTGACTATCCACACAGGTCAATTATCCGCGGGATAGAGGTGTGCGACATCGCTGCCTCAAATTCGGAGGCCGTCACACTATCCACTGAGCCACCAACTCACCAATTAGTTTTTTTAGATATTGATGGTCTTAATTTGTTTAGTGGTATTTTAGTTTAGCCGAACCTCTTATTTGGACTTCTGGGGTCATTTTTCACACGTTTCTCGCAGGAGCGGGCCAAGGCTTTGTTTTGACGCTCATTTTTATCCTGCCGGCGACCATGTGCGGGGTTATTTCGGTTTCTTCTGTTGGCACCGCCTCTCGGCGCTTCCGCTTCCTCGAGTGGCCGCTGTAGCTTTGATGTCCCTCACACCGTGACCGCCGCTTCTAATCGGAGAGATGACCGCTAAGTTTTGACAATTGATGAATTGTGAGCGGATTCTTACTTAAATATCCGTGAAAAATTGTGTTTTTACTTGAATGGTTACTTAGATGTTTATTTTTATCACTATTAGAACAAAGACAAACAATCTTGATATTGGTCATGATAACGTGACCATTGTACTGATGTAGAATACCTTATTCATTCGCCTGCATCATTAACAGGTCAGTGATAAAAGCATCGTGGTATCCATAGAGAGCCATAAAACGTTAATATTTGTTGTGCAAGTAATTAATGTGACGTACAAACCAATTAAGGGTAGTCTCTCGGGATTCTCTAGCATTAATTCCTTGTCTCTGCAGAGAGATACTCATCGAGTGACGAACACTCAGTATACTCTGTAATTGAGGAGGGATTGTATAATCTCCATGATCATCTATTTTGAAGCAGATCAGGAAGAATAAGTAAACGCAGTGTTCCTTGCTCTACCGACTGTGGACGTAAGAATTGGGTTGTCACAGTTAGTCTTACATTTTTTGTTCCCACAATGATCCGATGATACTTAAAAGATCGTCCATGCTGGACGTTTTGCTTTCAAACAAAAGGTCATAACTATATGGCGTATTTAAATTTTCTCGACTACTAAATAAAATCACATATCAGTCCGTTGGCAGGATTAGGCTAAACCGCCTCGGCCGATCTGTCTTTATCCTACCCTTCCGGAATGGCGTAATTTTGAACACCATGTTTCTTGATAAAGTTTATAATAGGCTTCTATGTAGCTTACGGCTCAGTGTAACTTAACGTCATCAGTGTGCCTTCTTATTTGATATCAATGACTCTGGTAGGCTCTGTTGCAGTCTCCTGATTCTTCAAAGTGATCAGATATTTAATCTGCTAAACTCAACTTCACGTTTCCGTGGCTTCGCGTCATGTCACGTCACGACCGGTTGGACAAACACGAAGAAGCGCGATTCCTATGAAGTCGTTGAGTCCGGCCCGATTCAGGTTCCACGAACGCCCGCGACATTTCACCGCTTCCTTGTCAGGAGTGGACTCACGAGAGAGTGAGAGCGAAGTAGGTAGAAGGGACACTCTTTGTATCAACCTGATGTCTTCATCACACGTGGAGTATGTGGAACTAGATGTTTGATAATAAAGTTATTCGGAAGCTTACATGGAGGAAATAGTTGAATTATGGGAATTAGTGTTAGTGAATTACCTATAGGAAATTATGGTGTACTCATGGTAAGACCTTGACCGATGACCTCGCTGACCGATGACCGATCGCATGTGTACGATTGCACTGACTGACTGACTCACTGGTGATACAAATTCTAAACCACTTTTAGAAGAATTTTAGAATTATTTGCCCTGTGAGTTATTATGACCTATGAGTCTACAGAGTAAGGTTCCGACTGTCTTAGTTTAAAAGCAAGCTATATATATACCGCTTGAAGATTTAGACTGGGTGTCAAGACCTCCCTGAGAAGAAGCCAATATGACATGAAAGTATGTCACATTTGTTTGAAAAATTATCTACCAACAAAAAATGTACTTTTAAATTTGCCTAATTTTGACGTTTTATCAGCCGAGACTGGTCAAGGGAAGGATCGACTATCTGTTGTCTGTCTTATTCCAGTTCTAGGTATTTTTTTATGTAGTAAATTTATTTACAATCTAATTAAATATACTTGGTTGAGTGAGTGTTCTCCAGGCTAAACAGATCCTAAAGCCAAGTCGGAGTTCCTCACACTACACAGGAAGAAAATGGTTTCTTACGTCTTTTCAACAAGATGACCATTGCAACACCTAATGGTTACCAACGGTCCTGACAGCTGTGGGAACTTTTATCACGTGACCATGACTTCGCGTGTCGTCTCCAGCAGATTACGTCACTATCGGACACGCTAGACGGTGCGGCCCGTTGACCGCCAGCTGCTGCGTGGAAGATCGAGCGCTAAGTTGCGCAATCTGTAATTAGAAGCAAGTGGTCATACGACACAAACGTTTAAGCTTATCCGTGACGTGTAATAGTGGTAAAAATGTGAAAATATTTATAGACGATCAAAATTGGAGAAAAGTCATTTTGGAATCGCCAGTGTTTGAAATGAGTAACATTAGTAGTTTTAGCTTTCAGTGAATAAGGAAACAATTTGAAAAGGACAGGAAACATCCAAAGGCAGGATGAAAAAATTGGGAAAGCTCTGAGAACTGCTTAGGAGAGTTCAAATTATATAGTTTGTTAAGTGGAACGATACATAAATATTGTTTCATGCCGATAAAGGTGCAAAATCTTGATCTATGAAATAAACGAAAGAATTGAAATTTGGTGGGGGGTAAAGACTGTTTAAATATTTAGTGTTGTCACTAAAAATTACGTTCATCAGGGAAAATTATGTTTTTTGGGCAGGTAAATTCTAAAAGAAATAAAGCGTGGACTACAGAGAAGTAGAAAATTCAGAGAGTTTAAAACTCGTATCTTACCAATCAGAGTTCACTATGATTGGCAGTTAATGAGCTCTTACCAATTTGTGGAAATCACATTATAGTAGAACAGAGTGAATGTCGTTCAGAATGATGCATCTGGGGATTATTAGACAAAAGTATTTCACTTGGGTGGCTCCACATTGCGTCACGTGTCCTAGATAGTGCGCCCAACGCCGGCTCTGTAATCTGATGTAAAAAGGGGTCAAAAACCAACATCCTCTAGGTAAAAATCGTTTAAAAATCTTTTTGTTCAGTATAAACAAGATTTATCTTGAATTATCTGAAAAGGCTAATTTTTAATTGGTGATAATGTAAAGGAATCTATGAAGACGTTGAAATGTATATTCATGCAGTTTCAACGAATTTCCCATAAGATAATAGAGCTACCGTATTGCCGTAGTCCTCGTGGTAAGACCTATGCCGGGGACTAACTTTTTTCGTTGTGGGATCCCCAGATGCCAAAACCACTAATAACACAATATTATCAATAGATAATATAACCAATAGACTGCTTACATGGTTTCACCAAGGGTTAAGAATGTATTTTGTAATGAAAGGTAATTTCTATAGCAATATAAATTCGGGAATTTTTATTGTTATATAAATACTACTTTATTTTTTTCTACTGTAGGATCTTTACATACACATATACTGGCTGGTTTTGTTCAGAACGCGGATATGCTTATAACCATTCTGAAATGAATAAGCATTCATTACTTAAGAAAGTGTTCGAAATTGTGACGTCGATTATATCAATAAACTCTTGTCGAGGGTGTACTAAATTCATCTTGACCTCAAATAAATTTTAAATTTATTGTTTAGGACATTAATTATATCAATAATTTTTAATATCTACTTAATGGACTTTGATTTAACAAACACACTAACGCCATGAGTGGTAAAACACATTTGGAAGGAACCAGCAGTATGTTTTAAGAACCCGAGAAAGGGTTATTAGACGACATAAAACATTAATAAAACAAAGCCGCAATTACCGGTGACACAAATGGCGGAGACGTTCTGAGAAATTGGCGAGTGCCGCGCGCCGAGAATACCAGCGGAACACCTGTCGCTGGGCCGGGCTGTGCACTGGCTGAGAAAATCTGTCACTGGGCCGAGTTGTGTTCAGGCTAGGAACACCTGTCGCTGGGCCGGGCTGTGCACTGGCTGAGAAAATCTGTCACTGGGCCGAGTTTTGTTCAGGCTAGGAACACCTGTCGCTGGGCCGGGCTGTGTACTGGCTGGGAACACCTGTCGCTGAGCCAGGCTGTGTACTGGCTAGGAACACCTGTCGCTGGGCCGGGCTGTGTACTGGCTAGGAACACCTGTCGTTCAGACGGGCTGTCTCCTGGGTAGGAACCAATCAAAATTTAGAATTCCAAACTTCACCGTATATGGATTGGTGACGTGATTTCGCTATAAACCCAGAGCAACTTGAGTGGCATTTGGTCCAAACAATTGATTTTGTGTACTATACAAAATTATTACACATAAGAAGTGATTATGTATTCTTAAAAATCAGTATAACTTATTTAAGGTTATTTAAATATTGAATTGATCATTACACATAGGCCTCCTATAACCCGTTACTGGTCCAGGTTGTGAACAGGCCAGGAACATCTGTCGCTGGGCCGACCTCAGGTCGCTATGTGTTCACGGTGTACGTCATTTGGCAACGCACGACAGTCTACTATATCAACATGTATAATCTGAACGTGCAATATTTTGTTACAGAATTACATCGGTACGCTTCATGAAAAGTCAATCAGCCAACCTTGTTTGCCCTTTTCTCTGAGGTATATTTCCTTTCACCTAATCAAGGTGTAGCAGATCTGGTGGTTCAAGAATCTCAGTTATCTGAGTGAAATAAATTTTTGAAGACTTCAAAATGTGATCAAACCAATTAATGATGTGGTGTAAAATAGTACTGAACAACCTTTTGCCGTCCATTTCATTTTGATCATAAATCCCATCAATGCATTGAAATCACTTTTGTCTATTAGTATTGGATATAAGTTTTTTGTCACTTAATAATTAGTTTTAACAAATTACTGACAAAGTACACTTCAAGACTGAAGGAAACGCATTTTTATGAGGTTTGGAATGTCCATTGACTTAGGAAACCGCTGGAATTGGAACAGACCCACATACACAGCGTAGCCAGGGCGTAGGCCGTTGGCAACATTTACCGTTGGACACTGTCGCCTAAAATAAATATTGTTTCAACTCTTAATGTTCTCCTATCTATTTCTGGTTTATATTCACTGTTTATAAATAATCGTGAGTGGATAATGAACTAGAATTTTATTTTAACGTCGTTCTCGCAATCCGTGTATAGGGAAGTATACATAATTAGATGTGTGGCAACTTTAGAGGAACAATTTTTTCTCTAGGAACAACGCAAGTTTCCATAACAATAAAGTGTTACGACAATGCATTACAATCGGTCATTTCAGGCATACAAGCTTTCTCTGTTGTCTTTAACCAATTTATAGGTCCCGAGGAAAGAAGGTAGTTATTATAATTTTGTACAAGCTACGAGTCTGTCTGTCAGATTTTATCGAGAGAGAGGTTCCATCAAACGGACAAGGCAGAGATCTAAAATTCTCCCATTACGTAGAGAGAACGAGGAACTAAGATGGAAGAAATGCTGGACAGGTAGAACATATTGCTGGATGACTCGTGATGAAAAGAAAAGAGAAGGAGGAATCAAGGAAAAGCTATCCAGTGGGAAATTACTTTAGGAGTAAAGTAAACAAAGAGACCAGACGAATCCAAGGTCACCGGCAAGCTGGTATATGGATACTTAAAGACAAAGTCTGTACAGAAATATGATCTCACGGCAAGCGTAAGCTAATAAACCTTAGAGAGATCCAGCGTTGTAAGGAGCGTGAGGTGCCTCAGGCCATAGCATAACTCCTGTCCACCTGTCCTCTAGTATCCTGATTCATTAGACCAAGGCCGACTGCTTCTGCGCCTCTGCCACCTCGAATTCCTCCTATGACATGTAGAATTTTTCCACCATCGCCGAATGACATCTGTAGAATGCTTGGCTAATTATTGTAATGTTTCTAGCAAAAATTTGTTCTTGTGGACTTGTTATTTGACTCTTCCTTTGTGAACGTGTGATTAAAAATGTTGTGTGAACCAAACTTTATTTGGTTTCCACGAAACAATAAAAATATTGAATTACTGTGTGGATTAGCTTTGGCTAGTTTTTACTAATTCGATATCGAAGTTATACATTAAAAAGAAGGTTTCAAATCACTGGTAAACCCTTTGGCTATCCTCTATGATGTACTGTCTTAGAGCGTGTACCTTCAAATAAACTATATTGGGTGCCCTAGGGGTTCTTGTCTCGGAGACTTGGGAGTTGTTGAGTTGAAATAAATATCCTCTTAGATCGTTGAATGGCCCGAGCCCATTTCTGGGTTTGTTTGGAAGTTCTTTGAGTTTCTCTGAGAATTAGATAGACTGTCCATGTATTTTCCCATAGTTATAAAGACAAAACATCTACCAGTGTGTAGATTAAATTAAGAATTGATACAACATCAAATAAGCCCTGAATATGCCTCATGTTGTGAGTAAGTGACAATAACCGTCACGAGGCGGCCGTTTCGCGGGGCGAAGCCGTCAACAAACTTAACACTGTCGCTACACGCGCGCGTGCCGGCGAAACTCGTGCAAGTGCTCACGCGCTACGCGCCAAAGCTATTCTTGGCCCGCACAGGAATCGCCTTTTATAAGCAAGTCGCCGTGCGCGAGGTCGCCACGTTTTTAGACGATGCGTGGGGTTGGGTCGGTTGTGCACGAGGCACGTTCTACAGTGGCGTTTTGAGAAGGGGTGTTGACCGGAGATTTTGAGAATGTTCGTGGAATGAAGTTGATCGTGTCATTGATAGTATGGCTTTTGAAGATACGTTTAGCATACACAGGTTATATGGTGGCCGGTGGGAGTGGATTATTGTGTAAATTGCCAACCTACAAGGAGAAACTAGTCTCTTACCTATCGTATATTATATGTATGCTTGGATTTTTCGAGGGTTTGCAGCCCATCTCCATTCTTCTAATTATGGCCTCAAAGTCAGGCTTTTACGTTGCATGGTGGAATCGAGAATTTGGATTATGTCAATTGATGTTTTACTGCCTTATACTCATGCTCTGATCTACCGGTACTGAAAGAGTTATGTAGTTGCAGCTACAAGAGAGTCGAAGGGAAATGTTGTCAAACCATCTGAGTATTAGGCGTGTAATTTGTTAAAAAGTTTCAAGAACCAAACTGCCCACAATTTCTTAGACAATAAAAACATGAGATACCGTAGCGGCATTTGACACATATGCTAGACAGAAGGTCCGCTTATGATCTGACAGGAGTTATGATCCGCACTGGTTTTGTATCAGGCACATTTGTTTTATTGGATCATCGCGTTTCCCCGTGCTACCACGTGGCTTACATGGTTTTTTTTAATATAGGCCTACTACTTTTCCGTTTTTAAAACAACAACTGACACATAATTATTATGATTTTGTTTACATTTTACTCTAGGTTCAAGTTGTGTATTACTGTATTTTGGTTTATGCTAGTGCTATATTTATTTTATTTTTCCTTTAATCAAAGTGATCATTTCTAAAATGAACTTTGATTATTAGAAATATTCTAACAAAACCCCTTACTTATTTTTAAGTCAACAGTACATTTTATCGTGTATAATTTTACTAATGACCTCAGGAAAGTTCCTACAAAATGGTCCATGTAGTTTGATTTATCACAAGTAATTGACCGCACGAAGTCGCTTGTCCCGACGGCGCCACTGTGACCCATGCGTGATAGCCACGTAAACTACCCTTATCACCGTACGGGGGAAGCACAACGTACGCTTTATTGCGGCGCGGTGTCGTGCGGGTTGGGCCTAATGTGCTGACGACACGCGACCAAACACCGGGTGATTGACTTGTGGTAATTTCTCTAAACCTGATAGAAATATAGATGTAGACGAATTTGGAAGGTTTTACATATAAAACAAACGTAGGGAACAATCGATAATCTAGGAGAAACTTAGATCGTTGTTGCTGAAAGAGTTGTTGGATCGCTCGAGTATCGTAAGCCCTCTCTAGCCGCGCTCTTCTCTCAAGAGCCCTCGAGAGCTTTGTGAAGCTTTCTACAGTTCTCGCCTGCTGTAAGCTTTTCCTATCCGTAATCCATTTTATTGTTAAAAAGTACAATGTACCATTTTATTTATTACTATAAAAGTCATATCAAAATTGTATTTTCAGTTTAGGTCTATATTCAATACATATTACAATACATTCCGTCAATACATATTGGATCGACTACAGTTATCATGGAGGCGTTTTGAAGATCAGTTTAGTGTCAAGCGATTGTAACTTAAGATTCATTTGATAATATAACTATAAAAATACGAGTTTGACTGTTAATAGGCTTTGTCGAGCAGGTCGTGTTTGAAGATACGTCAAGTTCTTTCCTTCTAGCTACTACCATTTCACATCACTTTAAAAGTGCACCAATATGAGAGAATTAAATATGAGAGAGACTGTAGTGAAAATGAGATCGTGTAACTGGTTGTCGAAGCTCTCCCTTTAGATAAAGCTGTCTCGTCTTCGAACGCACTTGTTTTTTTTTAAAAAAAACAACCACAGACAATTATGGCATACCATTTCACGTATCAACCCTTCATTCAGATGAATAGCTGTGGAAATTCATGAGTTCCCCTTTTCAATTTTTTGAAACAAATTGTTTAAAGTACGTATGGATCAACTTTTTTTATCTTCTTAGCCTTAATTGTCGTATTATTTTTTTAATTCACTCCATTGCCACGATTTTACCTATAATCTCTTGAACAAAATTCCAAGATTCAAACCCTTCAGCTTCCACCGACGGAAACAGTCCCCTGGTACTGGCTCACTGCAAGCATCATTACGTCCCTATCTAGTAATGTAACTTGTAACCTCTTGAACCAAATCCCAAGATGCAAACCCTTCAGCTTCCACCGACTGAAACAGTCCCCTAGTAATGGCTCACTGCAAGCATCATTACGTCCCTATCTAGTAATGTAACTTGTAACCTCTTGAACCAAATCCCAAGATGCGAACCCTTCAGCTTCCACCGACGGAAACAGTCCCCTGGTACTGGCTCACTGCAAGCATCATTACGTCCCTATCTAGTAATGTAACTTGTAACCTCTTGAACCAAATCCCAAGATGCGAACCCTTCAGCTTCCACCGACTGAAACAGTCCCCTAGTAATGGCTCACTGCAAGCATCATTACGTCCCTATCTAGTACTGTAACTTGTAACCTCTTGAACCAAATCCCAAGATGCGAACCCTTCAGCTTCCACCGACGGAAACACTCCCCTGGTACTGGCTCACTGCAAGCATCATTACGTCCCTATCTAGTAATGTAACTTGTAACCTCTTGAACCAAATCCCAAGATGCGAACCCTTCAGCTTCCACCGACTGAAACAGTCCTCTAGTACTGGCTCACTGCAAGCATCATTACGTCCCTATCTAGTAATGTAACTTGTAACCTCTTGAACCAAATCCCAAGATGCAAACCCTTCAGCTTCCACCGACTGAAACAGTCCTCTAGTACTGGCTCACTGCGAGCATCATTACGTCCCTATCTAGTAATGTAACTTGTAACCTCTTGAACCAAATCCCAAGATGCGAACCCTTCAGCTTCCACCGACGGAAACACTCCCCTGGTACTGGCTCACTGCAAGCATCATTACGTCCCTATCTAGTAATGTAACTTGTAACCTCTTGAACCAAATCCCAAGATGCGAACCCTTCAGCTTCCACCGACTGAAACAGTCCCCTAGTAATGGCTCACTGCAAGCATCATTACGTCCCTATCTAGTAATGTAACTTGTAACCTCTTGAACCAAATCCCAAGATGCGAACCCTTCAGCTTCCACCGACGGAAACAGTCCTCTAGTACTGGCTCACTGCGAGCATCATTACGTCCCTATCTAGTAATGTAACTTGTAACCTCTTGAACCAAATCCCAAGATGCAAACCCTTCAGCTTCCACCGACTGAAACAGTCCCCTAGTACTGGCTCACTGCGAGCATCATTACGTCCCTATCTAGTAATGTAACTTGTAACCTCTTGAACCAAATCCCAAGATGCGAACCCTTCAGCTTCCACCGACGGAAACACTCCCCTGGTACTGGCTTACTGCAAGCATCATTACGTCCCTATCTAGTAATGTACTCTCTCAATTGCATGGAGCTGAATGTCATTCTGCATCTCGTCCACGGCCTTGGGTAGCTAATGATATAATCGGCTGGTTTATGATATGTCGTGTCGGTTGTTGCAAGCGGTTGCGAACCTTGGTTCTGCAGCCCATTCCCTTCGCGGCCCTGACCCCGGTCTCAACTAAAACTCGACCCTAGCGAACATGCGTGCATTGTCTGTTGGTGTGAACCTTACTTATGTCACGGAAAAGAAAATACCATAGGTCGCTTTCTCATAGCATTCGGTAAACCGCGATTTGACCGGTATACTAGTACCTGAGGCAAACAGAATTACCACCTGGATTGTGCGGACGATGACTGATTGTGTCAGGAGAAGGGATTTGGAGTACAAGACGAACAAAAATCAAGTTCATGTTAATTAGAAAACGTTTACAGGCATAATTAGAATTTATGCATTAGAGATCAGTACATATATATTTGTAAAAAGTTGTGCTTAGTGATAGAATTATTATAATGTTGCCTTAAATATACATTTTAGCTGTGATGAAACATTTATTCTGTTTTAGTAAGATGTCATATTGAAGATAAATAAAACAACGGAGAGTCTTGTAGATGAGTACAATCGAAATCAACGAAAGATAGTACTGTAGTAGTCGTACAGTAAGTAGTCGGTTATAGGTCGGTAGTCTGTAGTCGGTGACCTGAATTACACAAAGAGCGGAACAGTGTACCTATAGCACGTCAGCCATATGGCCTTTTGCGCACCCCTGTTATTAAATGTCTTATGGACCTTCCAGGCTTAAAAGCCTGATGAACTGCCTTAGTCTCCCGACCAGCTCCTCCCGGGGAAGGTGATAACCCCTCTCCTAAACGCCGAGAGTGGCAGCCCTTACCTCGGCAAGCCCGGTGCAGTCATACAGCTGCAGATGATCGGCAGTCTCCTCGGACAGCCCACACTTCCTGCAGATTGGGTCTGCAAAGAAGAATCCAATGCAAGCAAGATGTTTCCTCATATGTCCGTGTCCCGTGATGATACCTACAATGAGTCTGAGTTCGGACCTACCTAACCGTAGAAGGTCCTGTGCGATCCTCGAGGAGTGAGAACTGAGAGACAGTTTGCTTACTCTCAGGAGGGGAAACTCCGCCCATCTCCTGCGGTGACACTCACGTGCCCACGTGTTGATCTCTCGATCCACATGCGCCCTGGCGATGCGCAAAAAGAGTTGTGGACCCATGAATGGTATCGAAGCGCCATCGTTTGCCAGACGATCCGCCCATAATAACTGAGTGTCCTGGGACCCAGCAAAGAGTAATGTTGTTATGACTGCCAAGAGAAGACACCGCGTTGCGGCATTCCCACACTATCTTGGAGTCGAAGGTATATGAGTCCAGAGCCTTGAGAGTGGCTTGACTATCTGAGAAAATGGCAATGTTCCTGTTCCTGACACCTCTGTTGAGGTTGAACAGAGCATATTCCATGATGGATGCCACTTCTGCCTGGAACACCGAGGGGAATTCCCCCATGGGAACGCAGAGCATTACCTTATCTTGCATCCCCAGTATCCCAGCTCCAGTTCCCTTGCTTCCCTTATGCTTCCCGTCGGTATTCGGTTACCCGATTTCGTGTATTCAAACCAGTAATATTATTTAGTACCCATTTCGAAAACCAGTGATACTTCCGCCCACTCGCCTTTTTGTCTTTACTCAAACAAGCAACACAAGTATACGTAATAATTTTTTAATTCTTCGAGATTTTGCTTGATTGGTCCCGACGATGTTATTTTTGTATAGAAAACTGTATATAAAATATAAACTTAAATCCAATAACTTGAGTTTAATCCAATAAAAAAATGCTCGTTCATGACGTAAAAGCTTATTACATTTAGTTTGTTATATACCTAATGTATAAGGTTTATAAGTCATAAGTCATCTTTATTCGTTCAAATTACAAATTATATTTGAACACGTCATAAATAAATAATACAATGATAAATTAAACAAAATAAATACATATAATAAATTATTTAACATAAAATATATAACATAAAATATCTGAGAGAGGTCACCCAACATCACTTATCAGATAGGGACACAATTCCAGGAAGTGTTCTTTAACTTTTTTTTAATTTTTTAATATTTTTAATTTTTCTTATTTGGAGGGGCAATTTATTATATATTTTGAGACAAGTATAATAGGGTCCCCTTTCATATTTTGCTGTTAGGTGATTTGTCACTGACAGCATGCCCCTTGATCTTGTTGGGTACTGATGAAAGTGTCCGTTAGTCACAAAAACCGACCAGTTCTGTTTGACAAAAAACACAGACTTCGTATTCAACAAGACCGGCGAAAGTTAAAATTTTGAAATTCTTAAAAAGTGGTCGGCAAGAGTCCGTTCTTCTTAAACCTTCCATTACCCTCAGACACCATTTTTTAAGAACAAAAACCCTACGGAAATTTTGAACACTCGAGAAACCCCAGAATATAACACCGTATCTAAGAATTGACTCTACATGTGAAAAATAAACTACACGGAGGATCTAGACACTGCAAACCTTAGCATGACGGCCAAGGGCATAACACATTGGCTTTATTCTATTGCAAACGTGGTCCACGTGGGAGCACCAGGTCAATCCACTGTCAACGTGCATTCCAAGAAATTTATGAGAGGTGACTTCAACAATTTTATTATTGTGTAATGTTATTTTGTCAGAAATTTTTTTTATTTTTTCCACAATAAAAATCAATGAAGTTAGTTTTGCTTATATTTAATTTAAAGTTATTTAACGTAAACCATAAGTTAAATTTTGAAAGTTGATCATATAACATTTCTAACTGGCTTCTCTTGAAAGCACAAAGGCATAGAATCGTTATATCCAAGAACTCTTAACAGAAACTTTGCTAAAGCTGTTAGTGCTGTACACCGACTATAGTTTTGATGTAATCTGTTTTCAATTGTTCCGTCCAAGTTGGGCGCGAAACTCGTTTAAAGTTGAATCTCCAAGCTCGATTTACTCCGGGGCTCATAGCTTCATCCGACTTTGTTTGGAGCTTCTAAAGCTCTTGTTGTTTAACTTGGGCTTATTTTGAACGAGACCTGATCTGAATAAAAAATAGAGCCTAAACTTTCATTTCGCTTACGAATAAATGTGAACTTGTTGTGAGTTGTTTGTTACTTTGATTAATGCTGTTTCCATTGTTCATTTAAGTTTCAAAAATTACAGTAATGAAGTTTGAAGTTTAGTCCAGTAAGGACCTGAAATATTGCGATATTTATATATTTGTTTGAGAGTTTGTTGTAAAAATAAATTTTAAAATTTTTTACTCTTATGGCTATGTTGTCCAAACAACGAATGTGCATACTTATTAAATTCTTCAAATTTGATCGTTTTGATAGCATCATTGTACAATAAACAATATATAACAATATAAGTATATACGATATATTTCATGAACAAAAACTACGTAATTTTATACGGTCTCTGACATTCAAATTCTCAATGGTTCGTCTAGACCGCCATGTTGAAAGATTAGATTGATAAAATACAATAAAATAATGTTTTAGTGAAATGTCTTGTAATTCATTTAATAAACTAAAAAATCTTTGGTGGCCACATTGCAAACATAAATACATGTTTACTGTGTACAGTATAAAATGTTTATAAATTGCAAAAACTTCTAAAGTCAAAAAAGCTTTATTTTTGGAATAACGTTTGATGCAACAGCACAACGTAGTCAGTAAATACTCTCTTCGTTAAACGTAATTTAAAGTAAACGAGTATAACCATTATTTGACGATGTATGACAATTACAGCAGATTTATAAAACACATGTTCGCGAATACCGCTTTCGTCACAGTCTACATAGTACCAGTCGTCACAACTCGCGTGTGTGGCAGCGCGCTCTAGTGGCAGATGTGCCAGATACGTCCGTTATCTGTTATCAGCGCCGAGGTGTGTGACGCGCGGCGAGGGGAGGGGACGCTATCAGTGGCGAAGGTCAACCGGTCGCTGCGGCAGCCTCCCTCGTCAGCCGTCAGTCGGTCGTGCACCGTCGGCCGCGACGTGACGTAAGGTGCGAGTTGTGTTCGACACGTTCGGCGACGTGTGCGCGTGTGATCGGTGCAATCAGCTGTGAATGTGTCCTGTGCGTCCAGCATGGTCCAGTCTCATGCCGGCGTGAGTAAAAGTTCATGAGTTGTTTGGGTACCGCTTGTATAATGAAGATAATATTTACAGTTTTTCAAATGCGCTTTTCCCGTGGTTTTATAAAATACCTTTTTTTACTCTTGTTGATATTTTTCGTATTGTAGAGATAGGTCGACATTTGAAGGGTCATTTTCTTCTTTTATATAAATAGTGATTATAAATGTTTGTGCATTTTTAAACCATTAAGATTAAAACATTTCCTACCACTCTTTTATCTGTAAGGTCTGTATTTTGTTAGGTTTTCTTTTTCAAATGATTTTTTTTACACTATGAAATTCGTTACGTTTGTAAGCACAGATTATACGTTCTGTCACACTGTGCTACTTTGGATAATAAATCCAAATATGGATATAAATCTGCGGTACCACCAAGGAATCCTACTATTACTCTTAACATTATTCCTAGTTTAAAAAAATATTTATATTAATATCCAAACAAATTACGCAAAATCAATTGCTTTACCTTAAAACTTTAGTAGTATTTCTATCTGAGACCTAAATTCACGTTAATAAATGTTTTAATGTTTTTTAAATTGGCTAAACGGTACAACTATTGACCATTTCTATTATGATAGCCTTGTTACGTTATTGAAGCACCATCGCGCATACATCAAAATGTACGAACAAGCGGAACGAGTAGATAGAGGTTATATCTCAATAGATAAACTCAATAATTCCGACTATCGTAAAATGATGATTTATCGATATTGCAAATTTGTGTATAATAAAGGAGAGCAAATGGATCAAGTTTTAACATATACATACATTGAATTGTACTTAGTGATAAACTGTGGAAACTCAGCGTTGAAGTTTCTTAAGAAGAATGAATGGTGGATATATAGTTTGAAGTAAATGAAAGAGTTTGCGAGTTTATTCTATTAACTCTTTCTAAAGCGGTTTGGTATAAAAACACGAATTAGAAGCCTACCTTTTCGATAATTATTTTTTCTGTACTGTAGTAGAATTCGACTTTTCTGCGGAAACTGGAATCAATTAAATTTAACATTAATTTTGTGCGGCGTGTACAAAAAAACATAGAATTCAGCCTACAGATGATGTAAATAGTATGAAAAAGACCGTTAGGTGATACACAGGACCGTTAGCACAATTATTTTCTTTTTCCCGTAGTTGGGAAAATATTACCCTCAGTCTCTTATCGATAATCCGTTTAACTTTTTAAAAAGTAGATAAAAAAGATATTATCGAAGTATTGTGTCAGTTAGGAAGCGCAACGACGTAGAATGCCAAGATGGACCGATATGAGCGGACCAGGGCCGCCACGCGATACCCGCAGAATGACAAGCTGGTCCGTCGCCAACGTGCAGACATCTCAAGGTCGAGCCTTCTTCAGCGTCTATCAAAAAAAGTTAGTGTTCCTCGCGTTTGTCATGTTGATGAAAGATCGGCTTCACAAGAGGTCGCTCTAGTGTTTTGGGTAAAATCGAAAATATGTCGAGATTATCCTAGAAATAGTTGAGTGCATTACTTCAAGCAGACAGAAAATTGAATAGGATTTTGTAGATATAGCAATGCTCAGTAAGCTGGAGAGTTCCGTTTCAATAAAAAGGTGGAGTTATAGTTAACAAACTACCAGTTTTCCATAGAACTGTAATAGGAATATTGCACAGATAGGACATAAAATTACTTTGTAATGTTATTTGTCGCTCCGAATTCCATTTTGCATTAGTTAATTTCAACTAGAAACTCATTCTGTACACGTTCATTCAAGACGTGAACCACGTATAAAGGGTATGTAACTTATGTCTACGATATACGTACGAGTAAGTAACACGTTTTTCAAATATGAACTCTGCTCGTTGAGTCCTTTACATAAGCTGATTGGCCGACGTAATGATTTCGATCAATAATGTTTTCAACTTGTATCACTCATAACGTGAACCGCCTCGCCTCGGCCTGGCTGGCGGCCGAGCGTTCGCCCTTGGAGGACACTTGGCTCCGGTCGCGGCGAATTCCTCCGGGCTACCGACAACGGATTGACCTTGGTTGGCAGTCGGTCGCTCTCAATCAACTATCGTTATCGTTCACGATCGACCGAGCAACCTCAAGAAAGAAATGCATGTGAAATGGGATGAAGAAAGAGAAAAGTAATCTCTTTAAACAGATTGAGTAATTGGTATGAATCGGTACAATAACACTTCTGTTGGATAAAAATACTTAGTATATCAATAAGCAAGCCATTTTAGTAACCCTATTGTATATCACGATAGAATATTTTTTATCGAATGTGACACAGGCTGTTTTGGGGAAATTAGTTCAAACCCAATTGGACATCTAGAAATTTGAACCCGTGACCTTTTTTCTCAAAAGTTCAAGACTTTAATGGGTTATCCTTTAGTTGATGGCAAGTTAATATGTACGTTTTATAAATCTTGAAGAATAACTATATTGTTAAAGCTGAAATAGCCTATGTAAGAACAACTGCCGTGTTCAACGTCATAATCGAGAGCCGGCATCTCGGGGGAAATTTTGCCAAACTAGTTATTGCACTCTTGAAATGAAAGACCTTAGAACCACCTCCAGAAAAGTATGATTTCATAAAGTTCCATTTCGCAATGAGCTTCTCGTGAGGGACGTGTATCACTCAGAAATAAGATCTCAAAATATGTCATTTATATTAAATAAGGATTGACTGGGACCGAGGCGTGTCCAGTAATCTAGCTACTTCACTAATCTAGGAGGTCACGAATTGTGGATAGTTGTGAGCGATTGACGGTGGGTGTAGTGTTCGTAATTCAGAGGCAGTGGTTCGGATTCCACGTTAAACTGTAGGTCCATTAGATATGCCATCAGATGGGCTATTAATTGACAGTTCTGTCTATGTAACATGTCAGTCTTAGTCAGTAACAAGACTACAAGATAGCGCCACAATCATCCTTCACTCATTTCTCATTCTTTCTTGGCTTAAAATACCTACCTGGGTAGGTTGCCATTTCAGTAAAAAGTTTTAAGTATACTTTATTATATCTATGTCACCATCAGTTCTAAAGAAGATACCTTTTCTCAAGCCAACCTATTAAATCGACCGATTTATCTAACTACTTGAATAGTCAATATTCAAGTTGGCATCGGGTGTGAAATCGTTTAGGTCACATGGAACATTTGGAATTCGTGAGGGATCTAATTTGAGAGAAAGTTGAATTCTCAAAGTTACCGGTCATCCTCTTACTTCACGGAGCATCTGGGTTTGTTTTTGAATCTAGCTAGTTGTTTTCGTCTAGCTCATAATCGAATCGGGCAAGACCCGGGTGTACGTATGCTAATGTTGGCTCGCCGGGGCTGTTTGCTAATGCCCGAGGTCAAGCGGTCAGCTGTTGTGTGTTGCACCGAGCTTATACATTTCAAAATTATTTTGATCTGAATGTAACAACAACAATATTTAGTGGTAATGAATATATATCTTTACCGCCAAAATCGATTAACGTGTCATTGCGAGGAACTAAGCTCTTTTCATCCAACTTCGCATATTTGTTTTTCGAGCGAAAATATTTTATCCCTATATTATTAGTGTTATACATTTATTTATATAATCTATCATAACAGCGTACGTTGACATGGCATAATATATATACATATTATATCTTAATTTAAGGAGGCTTTTTAGAGAAGGTATAGTATTCCAAAATTAATTAAATGTGCTCGACAAAAAAAACCTGCAGAGTCTAATTTGGAGTGATTTATATATTTGCATTCCCCTGCTGCGACCTTGATCTATGAAATGAATGTGGATCTAAATTGTACTTCCTGCCATCGAGGTTGACAGCACAAAAGAAGTCAATAGGAATACCTTTCTCGCAGTGTCACGAATATAAATTGAAACCGTATAAACTAGCAATATGTTTAAATGTCTCTAAAATATGTCTATTTTTATCTCGATCGAGATGTGAAGTATGGAAAAAATAGGCGTATACTTCACATCATTGTGATAGAGACAAGTGATGTCGATCAAGATGTGTGATAGTCTACATAAGACTCTATAATAACATTGATGATGATCATCACCATAAATGATTTTTGAGGTTTGTTTATTGACGGACACCGCAGGTCAACTAGTCGTAAAAATGGACTACAAAAAATTCTGGGCACTTTCATGAATTATTAGTCGTTACTGATTCAGAACTATTTATCTTTATATTCGGGAATATAACGTAAACACGTACTCATGTGTTCTTTTCGCGAGGCACACTCGCTCCTCCTACTACGTCGAATTCTTTCCCGACAACTCACTCCGCTGTCGCGTCGTCTCTTGAAGAACCGGGTGACTCATAGAGCCGAATAGAGACCTTTCTTCTCTGTCCTAGTTATTCATCTCTCTCTCTCCCTCTCGCATGTCTGTAAAATAAAATGCTTCTTAGAAATCAACAAACAGTTGTTTATCTCTAAACCATATAATTTTCATAAAAATAGTTTGAGTCACTTTTGAAAAATTTTTATTCTACGCGTTTTTGAACATTCATTTCTCTAAACAACATACAGCGTTCGTTCCCCCACCACCAGACTGAAGACGCGGCAGGAAGAACGCCTGACCGATCGGTCACAATATTCTGTCGCCCGACGACATTGGCCTTACAACAAACAGTTCATCTCGACAGTTTATCTATAAAAATAGTCATGGTACCAATAATAATCTGACTAACATAAAACACTCAGTTCTATTAGATTTGTACATTACTTACTTCATAGTTGTAGCTCGTTGCACGTTGTGGAGCTACAATCGCAATAAGTGATAAGGAACGAGTTTTATCAGTCTTGTTCCGATGCCAACTCTCGGATAAGGAATGGAGCGTCAACATTTCCCGTGTTCCACGTAAACGTTAGTCAGTCATCGCTCCCTCGTGATGAATAAATCAGCATGAGAATTTATCGATTTTAACTTAATCCAATAACGTACAAGCGGTGTTGATTTACCAGGAATCATATCTGTAACAGTAAATATTTGATATAGCTGTTGTAAACATAAGATAATATTTACGTGTTTTCTTGTGGGAGCTTTATTGGAAGTAATTTAAATTTGTTGATCAAGGTTCATCACAAGAGTTTTATGATTTGGATACCAGTATTTTTATAATTGTTGTGTAAATGACGTACATACTGCCGACATTTCTGCTTAATCTTGCATTTTTTGTAACAGTACTTTGGCGTTTTACTTTTCCTCCATTCATTTGGTGACGAAAGAATCCGTATTTTTCTTTAACCATTATAATGTGTAACCTAAACAGCTGTTTTTCACTTCAATGGCAAACATAGAAAATCTGCTAATTCTTATCAACTTTTACATTATCATTACATACTAAGTTTCAGCAAACCTTAAAATAAAAATGTCATTGTTTTGATATACAGGCCACATTAAACATTAGTACCTAACATCGTTCACGGGCAAGCGCAGAATGAATTATTGGCAAAGCACTTTGGAGATCTGACGGAGAGTAAAGAGAGTGTAGAAACGACTGGATTGACTTTGAGACGATCGCGACATAGGGTTTCGCTGAAGGATGCCGAGCAACTTTCAGCTCTTGACGTTCTAATAACGATGTAATTATTTCGGTGGTAAAGGGAGCAGTCACGAGCTGGGGAAGCGCGATGAATGGAGTCACGAGCCACGGGCTAGAGCTACGAGTGCCGCAGACGAGGGATGGGGGCTTGGTCGCTCTTGACGAGGAGAAACGCAACAGTGCCTGGGACACTTGTCTTGGGGCTGATTGGAGGTGGTTTATGACAAGGAAACTTCCTCAGATCAGAGGTACTAAAGTATGTTTCGATAAATATATCTTTGCTATTGTTACTAACTCGTGAGGTACAATAGAAGTTAAAGTTAGATGTAGTCAAACTGTATGTAATCAAACGGACGATGACAGTGCTCATTACTCTTCCCTCTACTTATTGCGCTGTCAAATCTCTGATTTATTTTTAGTTTTTTTTTCGGAAGTAAAAGATTTGTTTTACTTTTTGTAACTTTTAACAGTTTCGGCATTAAGATGTAATCTGCGTCTACCTCAAAAGTGAATGTTGGGATACCTTTCTCAAATTTATTTCACAGATTTCTGACTCGATGGATACAAATTGTTCAAGTTAGGGGCATGCAGAAACGTTTTATGAAAAATCGTCCAATCAATTACCAGTCTGTAATAATACACTTCATTTCTTCAACCTAGAGATGGTAACTACTGGATCCTTGTGTTTGTTGCAGCCTGAGCGAGTGCTACTTCGCGGGCAAGGGCGCGGCGGTGGTGCTGCCTCCTAATGAGCGTCTGGTCACCTGGCCCGGGGCACGCCAACAAGGCCCCGGGGGCCCCGACATCCAGCAGCACCTCCAGTCCATGTTCTACCTGCTGCGGCCGGAGGAGACGCTCAAAATGGTGAGTTATTTGGAATCTCCTTATTGTTTGGTTTGTCAAGGGTGTTTGACTAGGGGTTTAAAATTTTGAGGAAGTAGTATCAATTAAGTGTCTTCGACGTTGTGAAATTTTCATAATTAATGCTGAAAACCCCTGAAAGAGGATTAAGACTCAGTTTTAAGGGCCAACCTCGTGGTTGAGATCATAACCTTTCGGCCCTTATTGTGAAGTGACATATCTGAGATTCGTCTTTGAAATTGTATATATACGAGTACTTCAAAGAAAATGTTCCACGAAATGGGATTGCCTCAGGAACCCCTTGCGTTGTACAATAGAGGGTTCACTTATATATGTATTCTTTAATAGTTAAATGAACCATAAGAACTTTGATAAATAGGGACAAAAATACCTTTGGTTGTGCAAATATTGCCTTAAGAACAGTTCGTTCTCGTTTTACTGAGATGTATTAAGTTTTTAATACTCTTGGATATCAATTACAATTTAGGAAAATACTAGGCCAATGGCATAATGGAACGTTAACAATATTAAAAAGGTTTAATGTATTTGTTGCCGTCAGTATTAGCTGAAGATTACAGTCGGTCATGTAAAAAGCAAATGAAAACTCTATGAAGCCCAGACCTCATAGTACGAGATCAATGAATAAAATGCAGCTGCAGTCGTTAACTACTGCATTGTATGATTCAATAGTTATTTGGTTACCTAAAACCTCGTAATTAACGATCCGCAGTCTACCCATGATCAGAGTGAGAAGTTAACAGCTAATAGCATACAAGCAAACCTATCACCAATAAACTACTCACCTGGATGAGCTAGTTTTATCAGAGTTCGATGGTCATGGCAAAAGAAATGTCAATTCGTTATCTGCCATCCTCTGTTCAGCCAAACATTTGCAAGATTCATCATCACTGACGGTTGCTGAGGATCCAATCCTCGCAGGTAGAGTGTAAACACCACATACCCTTGACCCGAGGCGACCTTCACCTTCGCACTGGAGGCGCCGCCTAGCTCACGGTTTTCTTCGCTAACCTTGACTGTTTAATTGCTTAAAAAGCGCAGTTAATTACAATCATGTTCTGTATCTGATTACTTCCCGATTCAGACATAGATAAAAACTTCAATTGCGTCACTTTCTATTGAATCTTTGTTGCTTCGACTCAAAACTACTTTGAGGCACAAACACAAACTCGAGCCTTTTGACATGGGTCTTAGCTCTGGGGAGGGGGGGGGTGTTGGCGATTTGTAAGATGAAAAATATGTAACAGGTTTCCATAGAAACCACTAGAGCTATTGTATTGCATTTTGATATAAAAGAATAAGAACAGCTGTTTAGATCAAGTGAAAACATTACCCTTAGACCTATCCATATCCTAACATAATCCCCATAGGGAAGTAAATATAAACATTTTTTGTTTGGAATCGTTCAAGTTCAAACCAAAGCAAATATTGTGAAATAGTATATTCCGCAACTAGGGCCGAAAGTAATATTTACAGAATCGAGATCTTTTTAAGTTCGAGACGTAGTCGAGAATTTGAAAAGGTCGAGGGTCTGCAAAACATTTTCGGCTGGAGGTGCAAACAATAATTTTCACCATACCTCTCTAGCTTATAATAATTACAAAATTGTTACATTTTAAAAATTCAATCGAAAAAATCGAAGAAACGTCAAGCTTATAAACGGAATGACCCATCATCTGTCATTCTTTTTATTAATGTAAATGTTGAATGTACAGCTAGCTTGTGTTATTTGAAAAAAAAACAAATCCTGCATTTTCTTGAATTTGGTTAGTTTTGGAGGTTATGTTTTCAGTTTGAGCAATATGATTTTGTGAAGGGTGCTCAAAAATATGTTTTTTGATGTTTCTCGTTACCAAGATACGACAGAATTTCTGTAATCAAAGTGTGAGATAGATTCTTTTAAGACTGTAGTTTGATCAGGTTTTGAGATGATGAAAGACAGGTATCGTCTTTCTCGGGCCGACATTTTTCCGCCCGGGCCGCCAAATCGCTACCTTCAACATTGGAAAGACGTATCTAAAACAGATGATTACATCGTAGTATGGTGAAAAGATTTTTATGAACCAGTGCGCATTTTATACCTTAAGATAACTAAATACAATAGGCTGACCAAATTCAAAAGATTTGAAATAAGTCAATGATCATAATGATTTTAATCATAATGAGTCAAATATTATGATTAAAAATACAGTATTATGAATGCAAGTAATCTAGGCCGACAATCTGTGCTGTCTGTAGCAGTTCTTGTTGCTATAGACGATCCCAAAGTTCCCACACTTCAGTTGGAGATGATTGTTTACATAATGGGCTTTGCTAAGTTATGGGAAGATGCTTTAGTCTTTTGACAATTCCGTTGTTCCTAGGACGATTTCGTCGTTCCAGTAACGATTCCGTTGTCCTGTGACGATGCCATTTTCATGTCACAATTCCACCGTTCCTGAGCCGGATTCACATGCGGGGCGGACCGCGTGGGCTCCACTTTCCCCGGCGGCAGCGTGCTGGAAAGTGGCGTTTCGGAAGGTCCTGTCGTGCTGTCTCCCGTACTCAGGTCTTACGCAAGACGCGTGCGAGCCACACGCGAGACTAGGAAGTGGGTCGCGGGTCATGAGAGAGATGAGAGATGACAGTTTGCGGTCGGTAGACAATCGGAACTGTCACTAGAATTGGGACAGTGAAAAAGGAGCTAGTTGTGGATTGTAATTGTAATCCGTGGGGACTTGCCCTTTCGATTCCAGGACCCAGTCGTCAATTATTGCTATTGGGCTATTCATTATCCATCTAATAAAATGCCATGGTTATGGAGTAAAAACTGTTTGGAACGTTTCCTATCAAAACTGTATAAAAGTTCATGGTTTCCCACTTCATTATGGGCCGACTATAAATAGCTTTCTTAATTAATGTAGATTTTGTTAACAAACCAACAAAAAGGTTACAAAGGTTACATAAAATATATTACTCTCGGAATAATTTTAAAATATTAAGGTACATTTGTTTATTCTACATGAATGTAGGTGGTTTACAAATGACAAGAGGGAATCGGGTGGCTAGTGGTCGAGGACCCAGTTTCTCGTTGTATTTTCCCCAATTAATTAACTGAGCGACGTAAATTGTAATCAACCATTTTTACAACGCCTTTTAAGTTTACATCTTAACAATAATTCAATTAAGTTTTTTAGTCAGTAAATATATTTTACCACTTAATGGGCTTCCTTGAAATCACAGTCTTGGGCTTAAATACTAGACGCTGTCACTTTCTTCCTGATCGTGCCTTTGTCGCCAGCGAAGCGATACACGTGGCCATGACGTCACAATGACGCTATCCAAATACGCCGATGACCTTGATACGGAGTGCAGCCATTGTCTGGCCACGTCACACCTCCGCAGACAACGAGACGACATCACCACATTTACGATGAAGGGTTATTAACTATACTAGCAGTAAGCCCGTCCTTTGTACAGGTTGTAGGATTTAGTTTAAAGAAGACAGATAATCATACCAAAATGTAAACCTGAAATCCTAAACATATCACTACAAAGAAAAAACAAATACCCAGCTTATATATTTAGTATTACTTTACTTAAATAGATTAGAACATTTCATACCATTATTATAATCCATGTGAATTGAAAAGGGTCATTTTTATATTGCTTAGGTTTAGTGAAATTCAGTTATATGTTAAAATAACTTTTTGATATACTGTAGTATAATTTAGAAATGGATTTAAAATGAATGACTAATATTCGATTTCGCTTTGTCTTAAAGTTGAGAATGCCGGACAAGATTAGAAGAACTTTATAATATTTACCACAAATTTTCAACTATACAGTATAGAACATTAATTTCAATTTTACTATATGCAACATATTCTTTGTTTAAAAGCCATTAATGGTGATGGCGACTTGTTATGCAACATTTATGCCATAGCAACATGGGGTTCAAATTTTCAATTAAACACTGATATATATGTTCCCAAACTCTTTAAATTCTATTAAAGAATTGACATTATTTTATTCTATCCTTAAAACAATATAAATTAGGCAGTATGAATTTCAGTTAAATAACAAATGTTGGCCGAACGAGTTTATCAGACCTTGAAAACTACAATTCATCCACTTGGTTCAAAAATAAACCGATGGTTTTATAAGAGATTTCTATATTTGGATGAAGATTACATTGGAGTGGGAAGATTAACGTGTTCAATGAGGGAGGGGTTGATGGATGTGCGGGGGTGTTGCTCGGTAAACGAGATTATTTTAACTGAGTTACCCCTTTCCTCCCTCTGCACTCTACCTGACTGCATCTCTTCAGAGTCAAACCTCTCACAGAAACACGGATTTGACCTCGTGACTTTGATGCATTTTATTAAATATGTACAAATATGAAATAAATATGTATTATATTGCGACGAGGTGTGAAATCGCACGAGGTATGAAATCGAATATGCCGTAGTCTCTCGTATTCGCCCGTGAAAAGATCCATCTACTTTCCAACAATCACGCGCCTGTCGGCCGCTTTGTGCACGCATCGTGGATTTCCCCGCGTCACGAAGCCGTCAACGCGGTTCATACCCAATTAAAAAGTTCGCATTCAAATTCGATTTCACGCGTCCGCCGTCACGAGTGCCGGTTGTGACGTCAGAGCACGCTAGTGTACACTATTCACGTCCCACTTGACATGACACGGAACTGACATCGCCGTTGTGCCGTGACGCGGGCGAAAGTTGAAAGCGAAAACTGCGAAAATAGGAATAGGGAATAGCAGCAGGTTGCACCTAGAGGAACGCCGAGAAGCGACAGATGCGTCGGGAGGCGATGGTTTATTCAGCAGCTTCTCGGATGGAGTGATGGAGATCCTGTATCGGATTACGGCATATGCAATTTGTCTGGAGTGTGGACGGAACTGGATTCTATTACTCGTTTCCTTTCGTCTTTCTCGATTACTTGATGTAGCTTTTATATTAAAATACCTACATTAATAATATTAAGTAAGTGTTATTATTAACAATATTAATTTTGTAATTTTTACGGTGATAATATTATCATCAAGATGTTAGCCGATACAGTGCAAGTTGATTTGTGCTGAAAAAAGCGGCTGGCAATACCGGGAAATATACCGTTGTAACTCGAGAGTAAGAAGGACTCATATGAAGCCGAAATAAAAATTTCAGCATTACCTATTCAGAATTAGCTAAAATTTGTAGAGTTTACATAGTTTTGATGTTACGTTTTGATGTTAAACTATTCACATTTCCACGTTCTCAAAACACACAAAAATTATTTCCCAATTCACATACTATATTAGTAGAGATACAGACCGTGGGAATGTTTCCTAATGTTTACAGACACGAGTAGGGCCTTATGTTATGTCAGTCCCATTGTTGTGAGTGACGGGGCGCCGGCGGCGGCGGCGGCGGCGGAGGTCCACACTCCACATGCGCGCGCAACGCTGCATTGTTCCCCGGTCAACTTTTCCATTGATAACAGGCTACGATACAATAGACTATAAATCCCGGTCGAAACTGGTCCACCAGGAACCAAACACCTATGCAGTTCGTGCCGTGTTGTGGCTTAGAAAATAATGTTTAGACTACTATTTTTTTCTAATGTAACACAATTTTTATAAAACCTAGAAAATTATCGCTTTGATTTAAAAAAATACTGTACTTAAAGACTGTTTTCTATCTATTGTGATTTTTTACTAGTTATTGGTATAAATTACAATCTAAATATCGTAGTTTAGATTAAAAATTTTAGTACTGTATTTGCTTAGTGAACAACAAGACTGGATCCAGTATCAAACCATTATAACATTAGCCCGCTAGCTTAGTATATATATATAGTTACTGTAGTAAATGCTTAATTTAATCGTATCTGTAATAAATGTAAGTAATTAAACAATACTGTATCTTAAAATACAAAAACGTTTTTACGGTACTGCTATAATACTGTTGAGATAATTATTAGTATAAACGATTTAAAAAATATATTTTTTGTAGGAAACTTAAATCATTGAACAAGCGTAGTGAATTTCAACCAGAAGCCAGAAGCTTGTAAAAAATTTTACAGCCTGTCGTGTGCCGGCATAACCAATACGATCGGTTGGCAAATCATCCGTAAACAATGGACAAAGGCATCGAAAGTCGGTTGTATATTGAAAACCAAGTGAAGGGGGTTACACCACGCTCTAGTGGGAGTGTTCAGTTTCAACCGGACAAGACTGTGGTAACTAATCCGATACTAATAATAATATTGATATCAAAATATGTAGCAAACTTATAGATCCCTGTTCAAGTAAGATAAACTATCATCTCAGGAGTAAGTTAGTAACCTGTGTGGTATAAAGATGTCCAAGTGTCCTAATAGGTCCTTCGGCTAATAGTACAATACTGTACTATGTGCATATAATACTATATGCCTTGGTACCATCTTGTTTCTTCTGTGGGGTTGGACTTGAACACCCAGTCTGGCTGGCTGGGTATCTCCTATGTGTCCAGAGGGGAGTTGACGTGGGCGGAGTGTGCCGGGCGGCCCTAGTATTGCATGAACTCACAAACGATAGGTTGAAGGTTGAAGGCTACCTGGTAGGGTAAACACGTCCTGTAACGCGATTTCACATCTAAATTGGTTTTGAGATTTCTATTTCACATAGTATTAGATCACGTTTTCATATATCACTCCCTAGTTCTTACTAATCCCTCCTTTCCGAGGACTGTATAACATTCTACAGGAATTCATCTTTGGTGTCTCCTATCTTCTGTTATCTTACATCCTCTCAGCGCTGTGATTTAGTGGAATAGTCGGGTGGAGACGGTGTCTACTTGAAAGATTTTACACCGACTACTAAGCCGAATTCGTATCTAGGATGATAATTCTTAGGTCCTTACTTTTTCAGTATTTATGTCCTAATTTTGCATACAAAACAAACACACTGAACTGGATAATACTATCCCATGACGCACATTTAAACCGATGCAACTTTTCCCAGAATCAAGTCTAGTGTGAACCACTCCATGCTTGTTATCGCTGTTTGCATTAGGATTTGCTGTTCTTGGTACGAATATGTTTTCATACTGAAGGTCTGGTGTAATGCCTTGCATTAGTCATATACTTGATAATGATATTAATAATTATCGTTTTTTGTAGTTGTTCGATCCCATCTGAGAGTTTTTTAATGTTTTTTTTTAATATTATGCTACTTTGTCCAGCCGAGAGTAACAAAATAAATAATGCAAAAAGTACAAAAATTCAGTGATTGTTGTACAACTAGTGATAGTTTTCAAAATTAATCTCTCATTTTTTTATTCTATAAATCATAAGCCTAATCAATCTTCTATTTGCTATCGTTTGGAAGCTTAGCGTATTAGTATTAATATTATTCAGAATAACATTTATAAATATGTTTTTCTTGGTATTTATAAATAGCCTATTTTTAATTGTATATTTATGCCAGTGTATGCGAACGTACTTATTTTCACTACATTTTTGTTGGACCGTGTGACAAATTACTAACATAATGGTGTCGTCATTTCTGCTTAGGTTGGAACTTTTTTAAGAACTGTATAATTAGTATTGTGGTTTCCCTAGTACCCTAGATAACTTTCGTCGTATCTTGTTTACAAACAAAGGACGTTTCACGAAAACTAAACTAGTATCATGGTTATTGGTCTACAGTCTAGTGACCGTGATGAATCTCATAACCCGAAAAGCAAATGATGAATCAATACAGTCATGTTAATTTATAAAGCTTTCGAGGAAAGCTTTGTTGAGGAACTACTCGGTGGTAATTCATTTCTAGATTAAAAATTACATAATTTCCTCCAGTAGCTGCCTATTTTCTCCTCTTAATACTGTAAGTAAGGTTTTTGTTCACATATTCGGAAGATTAAAATTTGGAATCGAAACTTCTTAATTTATCAGTTATTACAATTGTAGTAAATTGGTAATTAATTTGTTTTTTGAAGAGTAACAGTATTGTCAATTTGTATTCATCGCCAAAATGTTTGGTGGCGTGTCCTGTAATCCAGCTACTTAAAGGTCACGAATTGTGGATAGTTGTACGCGATTTTCGGTGGCTGTAGTGTTCTCTTGTGTGGGTTAACGTACACACTATTGAATACTACGTTAATCCGCAAAGAACGTGCTCACAATTTGACCATTTTGTAATTCAGAGGCAGTGGTTCGGACTGCCATTGACTGCTGGGCTATTAATTAACAGATCTGTCTAAGGAATATGTTAATCTTAGTCAGTAACAAGACTACTAGGTCGCACCACAAATACCCTACACTCATTTCTCATTTATACTTAGAATACCTACCTACCTGGGTAGGTCGCCATTTCAAATGGTAATCTAATCTATTTTAGAACAAATTCGCATATGTCTTATAATATCGATACAATTGCAGGCTTTGATAAGTTCTTCGGGGAATTTGTGATATTTAATGTTTGTTCCAATCGTTTCTCTGTTGCAATTTTTGCATCCATGCACAGCACAAGCCCTTTTAAAATAAAACAGTGATCAACAAATTTCGTATAAAGAATTCGCAATAAAAAACCTTCTGAGTTGACATTTTAATCAGCTGTCTTCAAATTGCATCTAGTATGACGTCAGAGTTTAACCGGAATAGCACCTATATTATATATCTTTTCCACCTTGGGTGTTTGATGTAGAAAGCTTGGAGCCTCGGCCCTCTTCTTCAAGTTACGATGATTACGACGACAGTGGCGATGCATATGATGATGATGCTGGTGGTGATGACGATGATGATGATGATGATTAAGGTGTCAGATCAGTCAGCGAAAACTGTTTCTGCAACACGCCTCTCAACAAGGCAACATTCAATGGGGAAACCGAACTGTATATCATGCAGTCAATAAACACGGTGTTTATGTAAATCAGCTGTTATCGGGCCGTAAACGCGAGAGAAGTGGAAAGCCTGGACTTGTACGGCTGTAGAATACTGAAGATCAATATACCGTAGGTGACGGGACGAATCGCGCTTTCTAAATGCGAGGGAGCGTTGATGCGGAAGTGCATCTGTTAAAGGTCTGGCCTTAGGTGCGAATGTCTCTTGTGTTGAAAGACTTTTATGGGAGTTATAATCCTTATTCCTGTGATCGTAAAGTAGTTCTCGTGTTCCTGGTGGTAGAAAATTTGAAACACGCAAATGTTGAGATGTATCAGATGACCCTGTTTATAGAAGAATACTGGGTTACGCTGAGGGCTATATGAGTTTAATGGCTTTGCTCTTAATTTATGCTAAAGGTTCAAGTCGGCGTCATATGATTTGGATCGACTATGGGATGTTAGGAATTTGCCAAATTTATTTGGTACAAGATTGTCAGATCGTGGTTCTAGCCAGAGATTGCTTATTTCTCAGAAATATGGGTTTACTAACTCTAAAAACGGTGGTGATAATGTAATTCTTAGAACTCTAGTGCAACGAGGATGTGCTAAAGGCATTGACTACTGTCCTATTATTATGGGATAGCAAAAACTCTTACACTCAATATAATATTCAAGCAAAAGAATCGACACATTGTGAGAGGGTTTGAGTGTCGCCTCAGTTTTCTAAGCTTTAAAGTAATAGTTACAAAAATCTAGTATTTTTAGGGACAAATCTACATAAATTACCTCACTCATGTTTTCCTTTTATGCTTGACTAAAATACGCTTATATTTCTCGTTATTCCAAATATTGTAGCACTGTTATAATCCAAAATCGAAGTAAAATTTCTAAACTGGAAACTTGGGAGGTAACTAAGGTTATAGTCCATGGACGGCTAACCGTACCAGATTTAAATACAATCCGTAAGCGGTGAGGTACAATACAAGACCACGACATCGCCTCCGGCATCGCCATCGTCGGGCGGCCTTGCCCCAATGAGGCGTGCAGCGTCGGTCTAGCGCCTCGGCCAAGGTCAGTGGACCATCACATCTCGCATCACAACCATCACGCCATCACGGTGGTGTGCAGACATTGCGTACTGCTTCCACCTTCGTGCCGAAGGATCTCCGCGTCCGGCCAAGGACGTTGCTAAATTGATTTGACGGCCTTTGCGTTGCTTACGAGTTTCGACGGCGTGTTTTGGTAAGGATTATATCATTAATTGGTTGTTAATTTATGAGTAATTCAATGTTATTTTTTATCTTTAATTTTCCATTTGGCAGAATACAAATCACGCTCTGTATAGTATTGATATTTAGAAAATATCGTTAAGTAATGCAATGAGTTTGTGGCTCAAAGTAATGGGACGGAAGCGTTGGTTCGTGACAGTTAAGTAAGTATCTGGTCTGAGTGGTGAAATGCCTTATCGTGTGGCCTTATACTGTTTGGTCAAAAGGCGAAGTGTGTTGGTTAAGACAGTTTTAAAGTAAAATTTTGATCTTTTATTGGACGCGATTTAATAAAAATGTTTGCAAAATCACAGACCATAATGTGAATACTCCAAGGCCTTAGCGATTATATAGCAGATATAATATATTTACGAAACACAAAAAATGAGCTATTCGCTTGTCGTCTTATTTGATATCGTGCAGTACTCTGTATCAGGATTGAAGAGATTCGCAGAAAAAAGAAGGTAAGACTCGCCTCTACTTTAAAGGAGAATCATCTCCGAGGATGATTCGTTTCTTGTCGTGATGCATCTCCTAAGTCCGTCAAGTAAGTTTTTTTCACACGGTAAATATGTAACCTTGGACTACCTTTTTAACTCTCTAACCCAAAGGACTTTCTGAAAAGTTTCAAAATTTGAAGAATTCCAAGATATCAGATCAGTCAAATTCTGAGGGCTCAGCCAGACGTTAAATTTGAAAAACAAAATAGACCAAAATGAAATGGATCAACTGATTTTTAGTTTGCCCGATGTCGATCTCTAAGCTGGCTCGGCGTTTACTGCCAGAGCGGCGTGAAGGGTATCGTCACCACGTCACCTGACGGGGAGAGGTCAGTGTTGAGTTGTGTGCCGCGCATGTAGAATGCGCTAATGTCCACGTCCACAAGGTGCGCCTAAGTGACTTCTGATGTTTCTTTGATGACGTCATAGTCAACACCTCGCATTCCCGAAGTGACAATTAGGCTTTTCCTTCGTTTCTGTGCAAATTACCCGTGTGTTCTTTGGATTTAATTTGTGAATTTTAAATTATGACTCGTTCTCAAGGATAAGGGATTAGCCAGAGGATAGTGATTTCATATTATATAAAATCCTTCGTAATCTGGTCATTGGATGTGATAAATGTTTATAAGTGTCAATGTTCTGTTGTGGTTAATGTTAGTTTTTAATCGGAACTATTCGTAAGTTCTTTCAGTCTCTTATTCCAGCATAACATGCGAACTAAGCTAATTTCTGTTATTTTAGAGATGTTCGTTAAAACTTTGAACAGATTGTTGATTGAACTCTTTCTTCAAATAAATGTTAATAAATGTGATTCTAAAAAAGCGATCTAATTTCTGGTCCCCTTAGACCGGATTTTATTAAGTAAAGACATTTGCAATTTTAACATTTTCCAATATTTATTTGAAACGATCATTTCGATACCCTTACCAACTCGTGACCAGACAAACTTCCTTACATATCATGATGTAAGGAAGTTTGCGAGTGAACGTAAGCTTAACCAGAGCTTAATTTCCGAGATATGCGCAACGTCAGCGAATTTGAAATAGCATTGCCAGCTTCAAACGCTATTGTAACGTCCGCAGTTTAGTTACACCACGTGCCCGATAGAGGGCGAGCCTGTCGTCACGTACTCGGACATCTCATTCGCCGTTGATGGATACTAAACATAATTGGGAGCGCTTGTGAAAACGTGATTCGATTAGAAGCGACATTTAGAACCGATATTACCCTCAAGGATGACATCAGAGGTCTTTCAACGGACCAGTCGAGTTAATAAACGGTTTGCAACACAATTTGCGAAATTGGAGAATCGCAAGGAAAGATAATAGCTTGGTCGGTTAATGCGGTCGTAACGGCCCAGTTTCTAGGCTTAATTTCTCATCGAATTTTATTAAGGCAGTACTTACACCTTTTTCCTCAATCATGTTACGGTAAACCTTCTTCATTACTCCTAATAATGCACGTAGAGTATTATTTAACGGTTACTCAGTTGTATATGAATATAACTATGATGTTAGGTACTGCCCGTAAGGAGTATGATATACCGCGTTATAGTATGTATTACATTTTTATTGAGATCATCATTTAAGTTCACCAACTTAAACTTAAACAAAATGTTCGAATGTTCCAATTCAACCAAAAAACCCTTCCCAATGACGTAATCTTTACTCAATGGCATGGCAACCGTTGCAGCTTATAGGGACTGCTCTTTGGTGGTAACATGGTCTAATTTTTTGTCTTAACCGTATTTTCTGTTTATATCAGTATGTTTTTTTCGAATTCTTTATATGATTAATGGAGTTTTTGATTATTTTTTTCTCCTGACAGTATGTGTATTTATATCTTATATGATTGATGATCTGCTGAAGTGTGATCGGTAAATTGATTAAGTTAAAGTTATTTTTGTACCTATTACAGTTACAAAGAAGGAGTGATGTTATCGTTTTCCATCTCGCTAAAACGGTTATACAATCATAATTACGTTATCGCGATCAACCACTTATCCAGTGAGGTTTCTCCCAATCAATTGAATTCGCTCGATAATCTTTACACAGACTTTCTCCACCGTGAGTATTTGCAATGCTGGTAGCAAACGAGATGTCCACGTCGTAAACTGATATTGCACTTGCACCTGTTTCACAAATTTAGTACTTTTAAGGGGTTTTAGATCTTCGAAGGAACAAACTGGAATACATTTCAACTTAGAGAGAATTTTTAATATGATAGCCTAGGTGTTAAGATATCACTTCCAGTAGTTATGTTAGTCGGCAGCTCTCTTATTTTCCTATTAGGGGTGTTTTTAGAAAGTACGTAAAAGTATATTACTTAACGAGAAAAGATTTTAATTAATAATTTGGTATTTGAAACTAATATTTATCTTTCAAAAGTCCGTTCATTTGCTCCTGCCTTGTTTAGTATTTCCACGTAATGGTTTTTCTCTTTTATGTGGAAGAAAGCTGAATTAATTTTAATTCTAAAAGATTTAATTTTAATTTATCCAAAGAATTCCAACCTACACTGAGGATTTTCTATGTATGAAGTTAAAATTATTTCCGTTCTTGTATAAAATTTGTTTTATTTTTTCTACAAACTTTACTCACAGTTGGGTTATTCGTCAATACAACACTTGCGTTCTTCCAAGAAAAAGAAAACTAGTTTTAAATGAGAATGTACGGTTAAGGAATAAAACGGGAAATTTAACGATCATTGGGAGAATTATATGCTGGGTAGAAACACCTGCGGCGGCCTCGCTAGACAACAATCGCTGTAACCTTGGGCATTGGTTGGTTATTGATGTAATATTTTTTGTATAGTATCGATATATATTGGATCGCAAATCTGTTCAGTGGTTGATTTAATTCCTTACAAGGATAATGTCCGCTTACTCGACCAAGCTTGGTTCAGAATGCGGAATTGAGTGTCTGAGTCATGATTTATTTTAATTTAATCTATTACTCTCTTCATAAGAATGAATCAGTAAATTTATTAATTGGTTTCCGTCGTATCTTTTCAAACAAAATGAACTAGTGGACCCAGCTGTGTTTGTAGACGATTCTGTGTCAACAGCAAATCTCAAGTCATCTCGTTACTCATTTTCGTAGAAATTACGGACAACAATGCTTGAAATATAAAACATTTATTTAAAGAAATTTAACATGTTATGCATTCATAAAAATTAGCAGGCCCTAATAGTATTTAACACGATAATGTTTTAAAATCGACCTAATGTGAAAAAATAAACCGTAACCAATTTGTTTTAAATAACTTTTGATATTTCAGAAGTAATGTGGTATGTATCGTACTGATTTAACAAAAATGAATAGATATTTTTAATAATGCCGTTCGTACAAGTGATTTTTTTGCTATTACTTATTAAAATAACAATTTACACGCATTATAAATTCAAATATTTTAGTAAAGGTTTTGTATTTACTGTTTTGATTGGAGATGTATTAAAAATATGTTTTCTTAGTTACTGACAAAGTATGTTGTGGTGGGTGTAAGTTAAAAGTTTTACGACGCCGCTCACGTTATAAACACGAACGCAGATTTAAAATTCTGAAAAACGAGGTGAGCATTCCGGTGATCAAAGGATTGATGTTCGATAAAGTGTGTAATCTCGGCGAGGTGGCGGCGTGGCGGCGGCTGTGTGGCGAGTAGTGACGTATGTGATCAACGCGCGTCACACGTTCAGCCGGTGGAACTGACGTCATTGTGCGTGACAAGTGTGCAGGTTGGTCTAGTCTTTCACATTGGAGGTTTTATTTATGGACTTCCAAATCAAATTATATGTAAGTTATATATTTGTTCATTCTTTACAACTAATGTGTTTACTTTTTTGCATTGGAGAGTAATTATGTACTTAGGTATGCGTTTCAATTTTCAAATGTAGTTTGTGTTTCATTTTTGGTAAATATTTTGAAATTAAAAACATACTCGAAGAACAGTGGTTATAAATACCAATCGAAGCTGGACACAAATTCTTGTAACTAACTGCATGTGGTCAGCTTCTCGGTATTCAAGTGGAACATTTATACAGGATTTTAATGTACCCAATCACTCACCGAAGTCCTGAAAAGTCAACATTTGCAGACTTAAAAACGTAACATCAATACAAACCAATTTAAAACAACATGACAATTTTAAATGCCTTCAAAAAGGGATAGATAAAACATGTTTTGGAGGAGCAATTTTAAACTTATTCACGTCACAAAAATGAACTAGAAAACATATACAACAACTTGAAATTAGGTAAAATCAACTCGATAGTTAAAGAAGTTATATAAATATAATTTCCTATGCCTATTGCATAAATAATAGCAGCTGACAGTTTAATTCTGTCAGCTGATAGTTCGCCTTTATTTCTTTGAGGTTATGTTAGCCAACTTGAAAAATCATAGTGATTCAGGTTAGTTAATAGTGGGTAGATTGTAACTAGTGTTACGACATGTCTAGGTGGAGGAAAGATTTTATGTGCATCATGAGATTAAAGTCCTTTTTGTTCCTCAGGAAATTGTCGCCCAAGGCTACGCTTAGGGTGACAACAGTTTCTTTCGAGGACCAAAGGTTTCACTTAAATGGCTTGTTACATAAATAAAGATTCTTTTTCCCAACACAACACCACAAAATTCAAAATACTGTATGTTTAAAAAAACAAGCTGTGAATTGAAATGTTATTTAAGAAAGGTTACCACAATTAAGAATAATAGTGTGAGCGCACGCGACTGTTTGTGTGTATTTTAAAAGGTAAAAAAATCCCCCATTTTCATTCATAATAAAAGTTTCCAAAGCTGATATTTTTGAATTCTAACGTATTAGATAAACATGCATATTTACTTGCAGTTTTGAAACAATATATTGCATATCTATATTGCAATACATTGAAACAATATGTACTGTTTTGGTTTGTTTTGTATAGAAATGTAAAGGACGGATTGATGTGATGTGCAATGATGCACGTGGCGTCAACCCAACCACCACCGACGACTTTATAGTGTAATGACCAATGTTTGATGTTTGACGCGAAGACATTACTGCTTACGGAGAAACATGTCTCATTCAGTAAACATTAGTATGCTTGCGGCGGCTCTTGTATTAACATAGAATACCCGGCAGGAGGTGACGTTGGGAGGAATGCAGGACAACCGCGGCCGCCATCTGAGACGCACGTCTGCAACAGCTGATTATCTTATCAGCTGATTGGTCACGAGGCCACCACGTGACTAAGGATCTGGTCCTGCTGCCTCCCCACGTGACCGACGTGCTCAATACGCCCCATCCCGCTGTTGCGTTTCATGTATGATTCCATACTAAGACATATTGTGTCATTGTTGTCTCCTTCTATTTTAGTCTACTTTTCCTTTTCTTTTTTCCTTTTTCTCCATCTTTCTCTTATTCGTAGTTCCTTTCCTTTACGTCTTCTCATTTTGAAAGAAAACCCCTACTCATTCTTCTCATTGTTATCATTTTTCCTTATAGTTTCTTCTTTTTACTCCTCATTTTCCTTCTTTCTCGTTCTGCTCGTTTTCCTCATTTGACCTCTCTCTATTACTTCTTCATTGAATGCTTCTCTCCGTGCCATCTTGTTCTTTCTTCTTCCATATTCTTCTCCCTTCTCCTTTTTATTGTCATCCTTCTTCATAATCTTTTTCTCGCCAATGTCTTCAACTTTTAATTTTACTCCCCTCCCTTAATCCTTACATATTGTCATGTTCTATTCCTTACATTTTCCTCCGTTTCTTTCCATCCTCTCCTTCCACTTTTATTATTTTATTTTACCATATTCTCGTCATCGTCCTGCTCCTGTCACTTCCATCCACGGTCAATCTCCCTTTTCTGATTCCCAGACACTCCCTGTCTCAACACCGCCGTGATGACGCTCTGTAGTTTTGGATTGAAGGAGTAACATTCGCACAGTCTTCGATACAAACACTCCGTCTGCTTTGATGTTTGTATTGATTTGGTACTATCAAGTACCTCTTTGCCTCCCTTATCTCTTTGCTCTTTATATATTTAAAAACCGCTCTTCAAACTTAAGAGTACATCTCTTAATGCAGTGTCTTTTGATCGAATACTCGTTCTCAATTCGTTTGGAATATAATTTATGTTATGATCAAAGACGGACACATTAACACAAAGAAATCGTTGTGAAAAGACAGAACCTTACTCCAACACATAACCAAGAGAAGTTACATATGTAACCCCTTTGAGAGGATCTAGCGTATGCATCATAAAGTGGCGAGTAGATGATTGTGGTTTTTATATTTTCTAAATTTACGTGTGACCATCTAATCAATTTACCTTAGTGTATATAAATGATAGTTTTCCTACCATAAATTATGATGTACTATTATGCAGTTGATGACCTAAGGTGTTTAAGTTTTGTTTGAAAGGTTTGCTGTAATGTTACGATGAAAGTACAACATGTTAGGTTGAAAACTAGATAATTCACTTCAAAATCTGGTGATAATTTATTTGATAATTTGGTGAATCTGGAGGTAATTGATTATCTTCGGAAGCAATCGCGGTCCACCCTGGACACAAAGCCTCGGAGTTGTACCCTCCAGGCAGCGGTTGCCCCATAGATGATGACAGGCCGACGTGGCGGAGCCCCGCTACCGAGTGAAGGGGCCCCCGGGCTCCAGGGATCGTATCGTAAACTGTACACGGCCGCGGTTGCCATCTAGATCTGCGCTACTTCAGTCCGTTCTGACGAAACTCCTGAGTCACGAATCGGTTGTCTGATCTAGAGACCTTGGAGTTTGGTATTATAGAGTTGGGATCGACCTTGCAGTTTAGAATAAATGAGAACAAAATCTACCGTTTGATGATTCAGATAATGTGTTTTGTCAATCAACAAATTTCAAAATCCTCTGAAACAGACTATTAACCAGAAATTTGTATTCAGTTGTGCAATATTATTTTTGCGTGTTCTTTTTTTACGGAAAAAATTGCATTCTTTATCCCAAGACTTTGATTCTTTCTTACATCACCTCTATGAGTATTGCAAGTTTCAATAACAGGCAAAAAGGGTATGTAATATTGTTACCGCAAGACTTGAACAAACCAACGTGTATTTAACTTCAATTGATTCTAAGAATTGTAGCTTTTTATCGTAATTTCAACTATTGACTATTCGAGTTTGGAATGTTAGTTTGAGGTTCCCTGAAACTCTTGCAGGCGAAAACCAGCCTATAAACCTTTGTGTGCAGTTCCGTGTTGTGTGGCAAGACTTTGTCTACTAACTCTGTTACACTAGCCTTGGCTTCTCCGTCACTTAAGCCAACAACCGATTACCGTGGAGCAATAGCGATGCGATATATAGAAAATTAATTATAATATATAGAATATTTTAAAGCAATTTTTACCTTATATTAGTGATAGTTCAAAACGATGTACAAAATAATTAATTATTTTCCCCAAATTTCGCATTTCATACTTCATCCACGCTTAAAGAAAAATTACTTTCAATCTCACTAACGATTTAAAGCTTATTAATTAAATTATTCTACAAAATACTGCAGCAGAAGTTTTTTTGCTTTAATTTTAATCACACTAATCATATAATCTCTAATTAGCATTAATAAAAAAATAGGGAACATTTATGAAACTTCTTTTTCTTCTCTTTCTCCCAATACTTTAACCAATGTACCGTTAACTTTTGTTAATTTTGTACCATTGCGACTTATGTATCATAATAGACAAATTTATTTCGACTAGCGTTTTTATTTCGATAACGAAGTTGAACGTAGCGATACGATACATCGCCAACTGCTCGGTGCCGCTGCTGGATTTATCACGCCATTGTAGGCAAATTGCAGAACCGACTGCACTAAATGAACTTGTCACTGATCTCCCACACTTCATTCATTCTTCTCCAATTGCCATTTGAGTTTACCGCAAGAGCGCGTGTATGTCAAGAGTCTGGGTCATTAAACAGCCCACTATATTTCTGTTATCATACATTATGTTTAAATACATTACATTGAGTGGCGTCTTAACGTAGATATTGAACGACACGAACTGGTAGAAATGTAATTGTCATTTTCGAGTAGAGCCGATTTGTTCGTTCGTTTGTTTCAAGACAGTAATTACTAAACGCAATCACAAAAAGTTGCAAATTAACGTTTGCGTGTTGTCTGCCAGGCCGACGTCATTAGCATAATCGTCGGTTTGCTGTAGTTATTATTTTTCAATTTTGTGTTCACACTGACGGAGTTTTTATTTATTTTATTCCTCAACTGTTTCATCAGTTAGCTTTAGATTTCAAAGTAGATTGCAATAATTATTATAATTTTAAAATCACGAAGTTATATCCATAGTCTCCAAGTGGTTTTAAATATTAGTAAGTTTCACTCCCCAGAAAATGTAAAATTTGACTGGAGTAAAAAATCATAATCGTTGATTTTTAAGCTAATATATTTAGACTACTTTTATTTTTTGACTGTCCATGGACTGATAATTTTATGACATTATAGTGATATTTTAAACACTTTCAAACGATGTTATTTCATGAAAAGTATTTTGTTTTTGTATAAAATATATAAAACTTTAATTTATATTTTTAAATACATAAATGAAATTCCTCATATAAACAGAACGATAATTCTATCAAAACTAAACAGACTGTCAAATCCATGGTTATTTCATTCAACAAAATCAAATGTCAAACTCGCCGTTATTGTTGCCTAAACAGCTGTCATTACCGTCGTTAGTCAGCTGTTGCTGTTGACAGTCGCTATGTTCTTTGTTGCACAGCTGACTGGAGAGCCAAGGTCGTGTTTTGTTGCCTTAATACACACAACCACGACAACTCAGCTAGCTCGGTGTGTACTGTGTAGTAGAACCCACGCCTGGCCCGATTAGGGTTGCTTACCCGGCAAGTCAAGATTCAAGGATATTTTCTTGTCACCCCACGTCTTGTTAATACCTTACAAACGCTTCAGCGTTCCATTCCTTTATGTAGCAGCCTCTTTATTTGTGTTATAACTTATTTTAATTTTAAAATCGTTTTTTACTAGTCCTATTTACCCTATTTACATATTTACTAAGTAATTACTATTTTTTTATAATCTAGACTTAAAACATCTAAAGCCACTTAAGAATAGTATTTTTTGTTTAAATTATTCAGCTATATAAAACGTTCAAATTAATAAGAATGCAAAAAGTATTCAAGAAATGTTAAGAAAGTAAATATTGTTTTAGTCAACATTTTGAAAAATAAATAAAATTGAAATATATAACTATTGTAAATATTATTAAATAAATAATAACTATATAAATAAAATTGCCTGTTCATCGCTTGGAGTTATGATATTGTTGGTTATTATTACATTTTACGACCCTGAAAACCGTAATAGGTTTTATGTTTGCTTGTCAGTTTGTCTGTCTGTAACGCTGTATAGGATTTTGTAACGTTTCTCAGCGCGAACGCACGCACAGTCGTGAAACTTAATCAATATTAAGTTTCATTAAGTATTTTTCTGAGTTTTGCAGAACATATTATTTATATAGGCTACGTAGTTTCATGGAAATTAATAACCAACAGCTTTCAAATTAATAATATTAAATAGTTTATATTCATTGATCACTGATTTTAAACCTATTCCAAAAATTATACTATATTATTAAAATGATATCTCAATATATAACTAATTGTAATAATCATACAATGTTTTAATTTATATAATTAATTGTTTAGTGATCAGGCTCAGAATTTATTTTTCCTTTATATTTATGCGTTTAAGATTCCGGATTTGTTTGTTGTCATGATAATATTTCTGCTTAACACTGAATTCTACGACTCGTAAAAAGGACGGACTTAAATAATGCTAAATAAAGAGCAGTATTGTTGGCAAAATCGTGTGTAGAAAATCACACATTGTGTGTTAGGAAACCAATCACATAACTGAGTAATTTTGGTTAGTTTCACTCAAAACAGATTGTGTTTTTACTGGCAAACTAGAACCCCGTAAAAGATTTATGTTTGTTGCGGAAGTTATAAAGATTGCAAGTCAAACCAAAAAGCAGTTGTACTGTATTTTTACGACCAAGTGTTTATAACCCCATAAAACACAATATTCGTGTACGGAACAGTCGTATGCCACTGCGCGGGAGTTGACTATACTGAGTTGTTGCCTTGCTTCAGCCATATGGTCTATGACATTTCGCCCTCAGACCTACGCATTTTACTGAAAGTTCACAGTAGCCACATTTTACAAATTATAAATTTATTTACTTCAGTACCCACGGCAAAATCCGCCTCTGCCAAACGACATAGCAAAGCGTAGATAAGAAAAAATATCTTCTAAATTTCTAAATATTGAGGTTTTGAAGAATCCGGGTTTAGAATGCATAGGCTATGTTAGTGATGCGCTAAACGGGATTTCATAGAGCTTAGGGTAATTTTACTCATTCTGGTACGTCCCATTTCACTAAACGTTCTAAGTTAAGTCTAAATAAACTAATGACCACTTGACTTGTTACTCAATTACAACCGAGAATATCACAACATAACGTACTAGCATGAGTATAATTTAATATTCTCTATCAAATAACCGAGAAATCATTGAGATCGGAATTGAAATCGTTTTGATGAGTCAGTGGCTAAGTAGGTTGTGTGTCTGACTTCAAATATTTAGGTCCGCGATGGACCTGAATCGGGGTTTTGAGATACAAATCATTTTATCTGTTTATACTATCTAGACGTATTAACCCACACATAAATTTGCTTAATACGTCTCATACACAGATATGTAGTCGAAGTGGGTGTAAGTGTCGATTAAATATACCTTCCTCCACCCTCTTTATAAAAATCTCATTTAATACAATTAATGCTTTCAACCGTATGGTTCTTTTGAATCTCGTTTTACGTAAACGGCTACGGTAAACGTGTCCGTAAAGTTTGATTTATTATATTTTAATCGACAATTCTTCGACCGATCGGATATAAGTATCGGAGATCGGGGAATTGCAAGACTAGAACTGTCTAGTCTTACAATTTCCCGGGATTGGAGTGAATTGGAGTCTGGAAGCCTGCAAAGCCACAGCAACCTTGTATCCACACCGGCGAGTTCCTCCGTTCTTGCGAGACACCCGGCACAACTCGCGGTCTAGTCTACCAGAAGATTACCCGGGCTACGCCCCCCGCAATTTAGTCCTCGACAAAGAAACTGGCAGCAGGAAAGTCCTCGACTACTCATTCATTCCTCCATTGCACCTCGCTCTCGCAACAGATATCTGTTGTTCACAACTAAACGAACTCAAGTTTAAATTGGATGGTTGGCGTAACGTCTGGGTTCTTCTGTTTTGCCTTTTGTAGCGCTCTACTAATATGGATGTGAATTACCGTAGTTTCCCTATTTACAATTGAAGTTACCCTATTTTCACCTATTGTTCTGTGCTTATTTTAAACCGTTCCGTACGTAAAGCTTCTTTGCAAATGATATGTCTAAACCTTAGATTTCCCCCCCTGAGAAAATTAGGCCTATAGACGTGAATTTGTATTTTTACACACTTATTTCAACATCGCGATTGTGGTGAAGTTTAATGTTGGTAACCTAAGGATTTAATGTGGCGAACGCCATTTACTATATAAAATACGAATCTGCTTCTTATCCATTTCACATTTTACGTATCATAGCCAGTTGCCATAAATCTTATACTACCTTCAGCTCACCTTCCAGCTTTAATTCCACGAAGTTTACTAGCCGGGTTCCAAACGATGACAAACACTATTTTTCATTTATAACTCTTTAATTAATTGTACAACAATTGCGGTGTTATGCTTATAATAATTTGTGTTGTAAGTCTGCATTGTTAAGTTAAAAATGTTGTCACTTGATTTTCTCTCATTGAATTGCCAAAAGCTTCATTGTCCAGGTGACGATTGTAGGTACCAAGTAGTTTCTTTGTGATTCCTAAAAGAATAAAAAATCTTTTTTTTAAGATTTTAGAGAAGAAATTTTAAATTCTTTCTCTCCCATGAGATTCTTGTTCAAGATAGCATATTGCAATTAAACTTATTGGCCCACAAAATGGGGAATATCCTCAATTACGCGGAACGATATTTTCCTGTTCATTGTTAAACCCCTTGTTCTCATTCACTCTTCCTTATGTTCCAGTTCTGTCGGCTGGTCTACACTCTCTAAGTCTTGATCACCGTCTGATTGCAGTTTTTTTTATCTAAAAGGATTGAAACAGTATCCACGTTTCTCTAGCACATGCTAAGATTACTTCATCCGTTCGTCCCTTGTTACAGGCCGTGAAACTGGAAAGCGTTCACGTGCAGAGGACGCGCTACCTGGTGGTGGTGTCGTGCGCCGGCCGCCAGGGCGAGGAGAGCTGCCTTCTGGGCATCGACTGCAACGAGAGGACCACCGTAGGGCTGGTGCTCAAGGTCCTGGCAGACACCAACATCACCCTGGACGGCGACGGGTGAGTGCACGGGGAAGATTGTCCAACAAGTTCAAGGGAAATATTCTAAATTGAAGGAGTATGGGGATTGGAGCTGTTACGAGATCAGGATGAACAGTTGCCTAAATGATTGGGAGATTATTGGTAAAGAGGTTAACAGTACAGTAATAATATTCCAGTGATATAGCTTATATCACTGATATTAAGAAATATAGCTTTCTTTACCTTGTTATTATTGTACTTGTTGGTGTAAATTTGTAAGGGAAAGAGATTTGAAGAGTAACGGAGGTCAAACGTGTTACAAGTATAGAATGAACGTGTAGCTAAATAATAGGAGAGTCAGTGTTAAAGAAGTTCAGGGGAAAATGTCTAAATTAGCAGAGGTTCTCGAAGTAAATATGTTTAAGGATGAAGGGGGTTTAATTTACGAGTATAAAGGGGTAGTTACAGGTAAATGGGCTGGAATTGTGACACTTAAAAAAGGAATTTAAAGAAAAAACGGTTTACTGCTAACACAAAGAATTTTTGAAGGAAGGAAAATAAATATTAAAAGAGGAGTCAATTCAAAATATCTTGCAAAATATTCAAAGCATAGTAAAGAATTAATTTTCATAATATCGCCCTTTCATGATCTCTAACAGCAAAGCTCATTTTATATATTTTACAAATTATACTACCATTTTAATGTAAATGAAGTAGATCAACAAATTGCCATGTACGCTAAACCGCACTGTGTTGTCTGTCTGCAGGGGGTTCAGCGTGACCGTTTGCGGCAGACATCACATATTCAAGCCCGTCTCCGTGCAAGCCATGTGGTGAGAGTTCTTGTGATTTCAGTCATCAAACTCTAATGTAATCGCTTGCATGTGTTTGTCTGTGGTTTTTGCTCATTTATCTCGTGTGTAGTACATTATTCAAATACACATCTGTTCATTTTCAACTGAACCTCGCTAACTTCAGTGATTGATGAATCTTCATCTAAAATTGTTTTTTATAATTTTTAATTATATGGGAAAGTGCACATATTGATGTACGTCAGTCTATTAAATTATTAATCAAGGATAGGTTTAAATAACGTGGTTAATCTTCCCTCTCCCTTTGGATGGTGTGATCTTCCTGGGAGAAAATAGTGAGGTTATATTATATTAGTCGCTTGAAGTATAGGATATTCTCAATCTCCAAGCTTTTGGTATTGTAATGAAAACCTTCATTGCCAGGAATTTTGTTTTATGCAGTAGATCAGATATAGCTACGGTTGTTCACTGTGAGCTATTTTAGCAAGAGTACTTTTGAGATTCTACATCTTCTAGATTTTGAACTTGTAAAATGAGACAACTCATTATTTAGTGAAATTGAGAGGAGTGATCCTGTCAAGAGTTGATCTTGTAAAGAAGTATATTCTTTATAACTGGAACATTGTAATATCAAATGAATTACTTTACCATTAGAACGCAATTACTGTTAATAGATATATCTATTATCTTAGTTTTAGCCGTGAAAATAAAATCCATTCATCAGAACTTCGTCTTGTCTAGGTAAATAAATTACACATAGGTTTTGCGAATGATTGATAATTTCTTGACGTGCCCATTTTGCTCTTTAGAAGGCAGATTCATGAGGGTCAAAAGTTTGTTATTCGGTTGGATTATGTGAACTCATTTGGTAAAACTGTTATACCGATCTTATCTCGAATCAAGTGATTTAAAATTAAACCGTCCAACCGAAATCTACGAGCGGAACCAGCCAGATCCAGGTGTTTTCAAAACCATGTTTACGCTCCGAGTGACCTCCAAACTCGTTCTTTACGAAAAGTGGATAAACCGGTCGGCCGGTCTATCTGGTAATAGCACGCGGAAGCAAATCGGCACATACAGGCATCGATCAAGCGTCGAGCGCGAGTGAGTGAGTGAGATAATCTGAGAACTGGTCCGGTCGGGGTAATGCATGCAAACAGACCGGGCTTGTGTGAAAGCTCGGGTGCAGTGAAACTCCGCTAGGCGGTGCTGTAATCGTTACAGGGGTCAGTGAAAGCAGCGACGCCACCTTGTGTTATCACTGTGGTCAGCTGTGATGCTGGCACAATTATTGCCATACAAACCTCTAACGAACCATTTCACTTCTTACCCAGTTTTGATTTTTTCGTTTTAACAGCGTTTGGTTTTTTGCGTTATTTTAGCAATTGTGTAAAAGTCGTTATGGCGTAAGTTATTCTAAGTTGTTTCAAGAGGGATGGTAATCTCTTTATTTAATTTGGTCTAAATGCATTTAATATTCAACAGTGGTACGTTTGAAGAAGCAAAAATAAAAATAGCTTCCAGGTTCAGCGTCAGACGTTGTTTGATATTTAGTAATTAGTTTACATATGAAAGTAAAAACGTATTTTGAATCGAAAACAATAATTATGTCATGTTACTTTTACTTTTCAACCTTTATGTTAGTAAAAGAAAAAAACAGTGAAAATATCCAGGTCCCCTGGACCTAAAACTATTGGTTTTCGAAGTGCCTGTTCCTGAGTGCGTATGGATGGGTAACTGAGCCACAGCCTATAACATGTGTCCGATTTATATACAATAAGGCGAAGAGTGAGCGAGGGGGAGAGAGAGTGGGTGGCATCACTGCTGACAACAATAAACAATAAAGTTATCGAAGCGGCTACTGATAACCCCGAACGCGCGTCACAATGCAGTTGTTTAAAAGTCCAACACTCTCAACAATCAGTTGAAAGTTATATTAAGAAAATAGAACATTTTATAGGAATTATCTTAACAAACTAGAGTTTTACAAAATTTATAATAGTGAGAACGGAGGAGTTATTCTCGTACAGGAACGTCAGAAGATAGTTCATTCTGTCCATCTATAATTTCTCTAAAGATCTACACGCAGATGATTAATAAATTTACAAAAGTTTTTTTCAATGTACGTCAAATGTATTTTGTTTCAAAATCGACGCAATCATAGATTGTGCTAACAAGATAAACCTTTCACAAGATGGGAAATGTAGAGGTTACACTCCAGTGATATCTTAGTTCAATCTTTGACTGTTCTTGAGACCTTGTTTAAAATTCAGCAATATTTGATGTCGTTGACTGTCGGTAAATACGAGTAGATCCTCGTAGATTCAATAGTGTTCGATGTCGTTGGCTACCATTTTTGGGATATTCATAATATTCAACAATTTTCGATGTCATTCACTATCGGTGGATGGATCTTCGTTGGATTCAACAACGTTTGATATCGTTTATTGTCGTTAAATAGATCTTCGTTGGATTCAACATTCTTTGATGTCGTTGACTGTCATTGATGAATATTTGTTGTATTTAACTATGTTTGGTGTCGTCGACTATCGGTATATCCAGCATAGCAAAGTGTGACGACTTTAATGGTAGATGGAACTTCTCAAGGTCACAAACCAGAGGTCGACGGAGACTTTCCAGCCAAGGCTGGGTCAGGTTCAGCGCACTCCGGTGTCGCCATATAAGTAGCTTGTTTTGCTGAAGACAATCCGATCGCCAGATAAGGCCAGGACTGGCTCCGTGAAACTCGCCTTCACTCATCCGCATCACTAAACAGCTGATCTGGATCTGACGATGTTCTCTCTTCTCTTTAACTCCAAGGACAGGTGGTTTGGATCCAAGCATCTTCTATTCTCCTATCTTAGGAGCAGATTATCTGGATAAGTGCATACCCGATTCACCAGGGAGTCTGGAGTGCTGCACCTTTTTCACTTACTTCCATATAAGAGTATATTATTAAGATAAGAGTATATTATTTGTAACAAGGTATTCTATGAAATAATTAATTTCAATAGTAGACAATATGTATATTTTTTATTGTGGAATCTTATATGCTCCATTAGGAATATCTGGGTTTTTAACGTTATAAATATTCCGGATTAAGAAAGTAGTTCAAACGATTATTCTCAAAAGCAAATTAATTACATTAATTGACTTTCTGTCAAACTGTGTCCACATTTTTTTGCGGGTTAGATGGGTTGTAAACCCATTTAAAATAGTTTGACAATAATGAATATTTGCTCAACGTTTTGCCATGCTGTCTCAAATAAATTTAAATACTTTTTCTGAAACATTAGGTGAGTATTATGTAATGTGTTATAGACTATGAAATATATATTTGTTGGCTTGATCGCCATCATATCTTATCTATCTTAGATCATATTAAATTGATTGTTAATTTATGTTCAACTCATATAACGGTATCAGCCACGTCGCTGGTTTTAAGCCAACAGGAAGCTAGATCGATATGGTACCAGCCTGTGTAGGGGTTTGCCACCGCACTTGATGGCTTTGTATCTGCAGTGAGTTCTACACTTATTAGATGTTATACTTTATTTAACTTGTCGTTATTTAAGGGGTTTAAAGTTATATGATTAATATTAACTGATCCTACAACTAGTATGATATTGAGTTTGGAGTTTTCAACTATGTAAATTGAATCCCTTTAGTAGCATAATTTTACAAAACCCCTTCGAAAAAATTGTCTTTATCAAAGCACAACTATTTGGTGTTCTTATGAAACAAAACTGGGGAATCGTCTCTTTACGAACTTTTTTTCATTTAGGGGGAAAAGATAAGTTTGAAATTTAAATATATCCATCGCAAATATATAGATAATCAACGATATATGTGATTGAAATTTTCACAGCGATTGCTTTATTTAACATCGTGCACATGGTGAGTAAAAGGACGCGTAGGTACTGAAGAGCAAGGACCAAGTTGATGCGGCCCGTGTATTATTTATTAGCCTCGGTTGACAGCCATCACCCCCTGGAGAATCACCCCCCCCCCCAACTGTGGTCAGAGTTCTCTCGGCGGTTCGCGTAAAGTCGTACGACCTCTGTAAGGAGATTAACTTTTACTGTGGATGAAGAACACCGGACGAAAAACACTCCTTCCCATGATGATTACCTCTTGTTAAAATTTGTGTTTGTAGACACACAGTACGTCAGGTGAGGACATTATGTTCAGTTTTTTACGAATGAAATTATCCAACTAATGATTAATTAGTTTCAAAATGTCCTCATTTCTCGTTGTTTTACATGAATTGTTCTAGTTTTAAATAACCAAATAGGTTATTTGAAACAGCGCATTTAGGTTTCTGTTAATTGTTAAGAATGAAGCGGATGTAATTTTTACTAGTTGGTTGAATTTGACATATCGGTTAGAGGAGGGCAACAAACACCGTGCTCTCCCGCCCTCCAGAGAGCAGTAGAACGGTCGGTCATCTCTACATTGAACCTCCCCCACCAGAGAACAGCTTATGATTATAAATAATTAGATTTAGAAAATAAGAGGGTTAATAACCAAAAAGGATCATAACCTCTAAAGGGCTCCAGGATCAATCTCGTACCAATGAACTCGATACATTCGCAGCTCGGTCCAGTAGTGAACCATTACAAAATTTGTTTAGGAGTTTGCTCAGGTTTGAACCGGGAACCTTCAGGTTATGAAGCGTGATTATTATGATTATGTTTTAATCACCGAACTACCCATCCAGTTAAAGAGTTTACTACCGTAGCGCAGTTGGCAGCATTGCTTATTATCTTCCCCAAGGCTGGACAGAGTGACCACTATGAAGCTTTTTGGACAGTGTTACCACAGCGGGCTATTATTACCATGTCGCGCGATGCCAGATATGACTACTGTGGTAGATGGCAAGATAAGAGTAGAAAGTTCTATCGGCGCCCCCGAGCTATGGAGAAAACAGCGACCCACGGGTGACCTAGGCCTTGCCGACCAGGCTTCGCCCCCGGCCACTACATCATGAATCACCACTACATGGGTGATTTTGTGACGTTGTCACAGCTTTTTAAAGAGATTTTTATAGAAGAGCATATAAAACACTCGACGCACCGTTTAAACCACAGAGAAGTAGCTTATTGATTTTTTTCCAGAAGTCGAAAATACTCATATACATTTTAAATTATAAACATACATCCTTCTAGGTCCTTACAACCAATGCTACTAATTTTGTACAGTACTTAAATTAAAATTATTTGAAATTGACGCTATCATGAGTGCTTGTCACATCGTAAACACGGCATGAGGAAAGTGATATTTGTTTACACAATCCTTTGCTCGCGTCGCCGTTGAGCTGTGAAAGTTGTCCAGCAACCGCAACGGTGTTAGACATCCTTTTTGCGAAATCCGAAATCGCCTTAGACGACAGCATGTATCCACCAAACCAGCAGCTCACATGACGAGTGGCTTATATTAGCTAAACTAGCATCTTCCATACTTCAAATGGCGTTTACAAGCTATACTAGCAGTTTCCATTCTTCAAATGACGTCTACAAGCTAAAGTAGCATCTTCCATACTTCAAGTGGCGTATATAAACTAAACTAGCAACTTCCATTCTTCAAATTGCGCATACAAGCTAAATTACCATCCTCCATAACTCAAGTGGTGTATATAAATTAAACTAGGAGTTTCCATACCTCAAGTGGCGTATATGTAAACGAAACTAGAAGCTTCCATACTTCAAATGGCGTATACAAGCTAAAGTACCAGATTCCACACCTGAATGGACATACACCGTATAAGCTCAACTAGCAGCTCCCACACGCCCAGAAGCATATATCCGCCAAACCGCTTCTTCCACCATCCCATCATTCGTGCTAACAAGCCCTCCGGACACTAATTCCCAACGTGTCTCCAAATTTAAGAGCGTTGCGGACACGGTTCGCCCGGTTTTCGGATATTTATAGCGCCTCTTTTGTTTCCAAGATTCCGCTGTCCGCCGTACAGTCGGTTGATTGCGGTTTAAATTTGGTGTTCTCCGTTGATTTCGCTGGGGAATGTTGATGGACCTTATACATCACAGCTTCGTTAGGCAAGAGTGCTTACGAGGAAACGTTTAGTCGTGTAGTTGTAAATTTATTATTCTTTTCGTTGTTCAAATTCCGTTCTTAGTTGCAAACTCTTAATATTTTACAATTAAGTTAAATTTAACGACAAAACGTATTTATGGGTAAACAACTACGATTGTATTATACCAATGGCTGAAAAGTTACAAATTTTTCACTTTTTAGACTTAGAGTTGGTTTTAAGTATGCTGGCCTTAGTCAATAACAATAAAACCAAACAAAAGAATTTCACATGCTAACAAATCCGATTAAAAAATAATCCTTTACGTTTCTACCATCGTAAAAATAATAAATTCAATTTCACCAACGACGCACGTTTTCTAAAATGTCATAAGGGGAAAGTTGCAAGATTGGTTTTTTGATGGAAAAGAAAAGCGTGGATGTTCGCGGGTGGGCGCGGCATTGGAGTACACGGAACTGGTAACAAGTGCGGAGTACGTGACCAGGCTACTGAAACCGAGTCTCGCGTGGAACAGAATAATGAAACTGTTATTTGTCACTAATATTATTATAACCGTCTTAACTGTGGCTGCTTGGTTAAAAATGGTTGTATTTTTATTCCCCGTGGGAATGTCTAGATGGATATGTCTAAAGGAAATGCTTTCAGTTCATCTACAGAAGAACAGATGTTCTTATGTTTCAAATTTTCGTCTTACAAATTGCTAACCCCCCCCCAGAGCTAAGACGAAATTTCCATGTAAAACGAAATTGTTGCAATTCCTAGTCAATTTCTTATGAACAGGCCCTAATTGTAATGATTCTTGCAATTTTGAATGTAATGTTGGTGGAAAGATTTTTTTAAATTTAGATTGCGTGAGTTGTTGTTCAGTATAATGTGCGTTCCAGATAAAAATCTTTTAAGGTAATTACTAACATTATTATACAGTCAATTTGAAAATAATATAAGTCGACTCATCTCAACCCCGTTATACAAAGAGAACATTAAGTTTTCCATGTAACTGCTATGAAAGACATTTTTACTATGTTTTTTCTAAAGATCTAATAAAAATATGTTATTACTCGTAACCGATTTTCTCAGACAAAAGGAGTGATATAAATATTGTTAAATTACAGTTTTGAGTAACTCATTTTTTGATAGAAAATACTGTACCAGTTTTCACCGAAACCTATACCAGTAAAGAGACAAATATTCCAGCTGATATGACAACAAGGAGGACCTCAGGACGTTCCGCCGGATCTCGACTAACGCAGGGAAATACTAAGAGAAAGTGTGGAAATTGAAATTACCCTCGGTACAACAGTTGCCGAACTTGTTTGCACGGCGAAAAAATTTTGGCCGTGGTTTTGTAACACAATTTCTGAAGAAACTGTTGATATTTAATGTATTAAAAACGCTCCCAATTGTTGAACCGCTGCCATAGGTACTGTAGTTATGCTGTTAATAAACGTTTACTCTATTTCAAAATTGAATTAAATCATCCCCGAATCAAAGGTAACGAAAGTGTGATACATTCGAGTCTGACATCTATATTGGATTCAACGATTAAAGAATTGCTGATGTCAAAGTTAAAACCACGCCATAAAGTAAAAGTATTATTTATCATATGTAACTCTACCCTGAATCCCCTAAAATGTAACACAAAAAAGTTGTGTTTGAAAATAATTAATCAAAGGCTTAGTTTTAAAATGGTAATCAGTTATAACACTTGATCGAACAAATATTTAAATATTTTTCAAATAAAAGGCTTGGAACTCTAAGAAGTTAATCATCGGAACAAACATGACTTTCATTCTTTCACACAATTTTTATTTAATACCCTCTTCCAAGCAAACTTGCGTACTCAGCGAATTTCAAAATCAATAATATGATAATCTGTATTTAAACGTCAAAGCCATCACTCATTACTCATTCACCACTTACTTCATCACTTCCCAATTACTTAGGAGGCTGAAATTTGGGGTATTGGTTCTTCAGGCATAACATAGGAAATTCTAATAGCTTTTGTGACGATTTTCCCCTAAATCTCTATTCTACTAGTCTTCAAAGTTCCCATGTTAATCTTATGGGGAAATTATTTTGTTTTGGATTCCAACATAATATTATGTTGTCTTAACTCTTAATTTATAAACAACAGCTGTTTTTATTTGAACCATTGAGCAAGCCAAAAAATGTTTTTATTTACTTCCCTGTGGGTGGGAAGTAGGTTAGTTCATAGATATGTCTAAAGGGAATGGTCTCAATTTATCTAACAGCTGTACTTATTATTTTATATTAAAAATTCAATGCGATGGCTCTTTAGTTTCTATGGAAACCTGTTACATGTTTTCCATCTTAAAAATCGCCAACACCCCCCCAGAGCTAAGACATATTCATGTCAAAAGCAAGCATAATAGTGCTCAATGGCATCCAATTACTGTGTAAATAGAATCTTTCTCATTACATATTTTGGTAATTATGTTTTATGAATAAAAATGAAAGTTTATATGTTGGCCAAATTAAAAATAATAATTACAATGTTACAAAAAGTTGTTACAATAATTAACAGTTGAGGTTAAATAATCGGAATATTTCTTAAACTGTAATTTATTCAAATAATATAAATAGTTAGTAATTAGCTTTACTTTCCAATGCCATATTAATCATGCATTAATGTAAAACTATGAAGCAAATATATACTGTATAAATGAAAAGTTTTAAACACCACTTATATATTTAACAGATTTTTGGGAATTATGTAATATAATTAAAAATAAAATGGTTATATACATTAAGTTTATTATAATAAACAGCTGTTGTAGACCATATATTTTTTATATTTCCTTTTTTATCTGAAATAAAACATGAATGTTTGATATTGTGTATTATTATCGAATATTTTATTTTTGTGTGTGAGTGCGTGTGTGTGTATTTACCAGGCTGTAAAATGATCAAAGGAGCCCTGGTGCCAAGATGATGTAGTCTTTATCTATTTTTCATATATCTTTTAATGTTTCAAGTCCACATGAATATACTCAACTCTTTTTACAAATATTTTGGCTTAAAATACCTGGATAGGCCGAAAATTCATAAAGGTAATAATAATTATACTATATTTCATATTTGCCAGCGAATCTAAACCTTATAAGTCTGTTTTGCACATCGCTGCAAGGCGCCATTGGTAACATTAGTAATAATACAAATACAAGCGTATGAAAAGTTTTATCAACATATATGTCAATAAGAGGGTTTGCCTATTCTCCATAAGATTGAAATTTAAATGAGTATGTAGGTTTGCTGTAGAGCTCTGACGAACACTGAAAGTAGGCGTCTTTACCAGAATCAATTTTTATTTTGATCGCATACCAAGTGTTATCAACATATGTCCATAAATAAAGGAGTTTTCCTATTGTCTAAAATCTAAAAGAAACATTTCAGCCAAATTGCATTGATTGAGTGTGGTAATGGATTTGTATCATCGAAAAAGTTACTTATCAGTGTAAGAGTTTATTACAAGTTAAAGTATAAGTTAAATGTAGAAAGTATATAATTCTAAAACAAATCAATTACCACACTCAATCGTATAACTTGGCTGAAATGTTTCTTCACTATCAGATCAACCATCAATACCATACACGATACAACTAACTGTCGATGGATCACATTTCAATCAGATTTTCCTACGTTTATTTGCCGTATCACCATATCCACAAGATACATATCTGCGGTTTAGCCGTGAATGATCGAATGACGACCGGTTTAATCCGCGATCAGCCCATCATCTACGTTGTTTATCCAGCCGCTACCTCTGGCGGCTATAACTGTGTTGTTAGCCTAGCCGACATACAGCCCAGTTATTAAGGGTTTAAAATGGGGAAAATAGCGTAAGGTTGGATTTTGATTTAACTTAATTCCCCATTAGATATCCTATAAAAGTTGTTCAGTACTTTTTATTCAATAAACCTCTTAGTTTTCCTTCATTACTTCTTAGACATATTATGATATTGTAAGATATTTCAATTTGCAATTTCAGTTTGGGTCCAGTAGCTAGTATCTTTACTATATATAAGAATATTAAATATCTTTCCTTTAAGAGTTGTAGAACATAATTATGTGAACACATTGATATGCTTAATTGTATGATTATTTAAAAATATTCAGCAGAGGTGTTCGCCGAAGCAGTCGGAGCTGTGACGCCGATATTTTGTAAGCAATCACGACAACTTTCATAAAAAAATGCGAGTCTCGATGATATTTGATACAGACGGTTAAATGTGTAATTTATCGACTAATTTCGTATTCCAGGTAAATTAGCCTATCCGAAGGGAGTTTGGGGGCGGCGGGGTATTTTAATAAACTTGTATGAATAAAAACCCCATAAACTCCTTTCGGAAAGACCGATTTGCATGGGTTTTGAACTTAATCGAATAAGTACACATTTACCTGCCTTTTTTTCAATACAATTCTTTTACAATAGCCACTTGTTCTTCACAAGTGTTCACAGACATAATATCGTAGGCACAGCGCTAACTCTGACGACGAACTTGATCGCATTAAAGTTACCCCCGTTGAATATTTGAAGGGACTATTATCATATGATTATGCACATCACTGTGTAAACAAAATGATTATTTCTTTATCTTTTAGAGGGATCATTTGTCGTGTATAGTGAATATAATGGACAAAATTAGTTTTTGTCCATCTATTCCAATGTTTCTGTAAAACTAAAAGGTTTACTGAAACAACTACTGGACAACATTCTTGTTCAATCGTGTGAAATATTAAGTTGTGTTGAGATATTTACGTGCAACCTTGCACTTTTAATCTTTAAAGGACCGTGCGGGCAAAAGATCCGTGTTTGGATTTTCGGAGACTTGTCAAAATCAGCCTCTAGTGTGGAAGTTGTTCAGAAAAACCGAACAGAATTAGAAACAAATCTGTGATCCAAAATGCCAAATTTGACCACCAAAGATTCAATTGAAAATGTCAATACTATAAAGGAACAGAACCAATTTTCAATGGTTAATTGTGTTAGGAGCGAGGAAGAGGCTAGTTGAGCGGATATGCGCCACTGGGGCCATTGCCAAGGGTACGGCGGGCCCCGCGACTTATAAGGGGCGTCGTGCAAGGCCTCTCGCTGGGTCGGTTACCTGTTTACATTGGGGAGGCGAGGCGGCATTCTTTGTTGTTGCGACAGGGAAACATACGTGCGTTAATACAAATCATTGAATTTCCGATTGCGGACCTTGAAGCTATCGTAACAGTTTTCGATATTGATGTTTTTCACGAACATAAATCCTAAATCGTAAATAATCTGCCCCTAGTTTATTTGGCTAGCGATCGTTATGATCACCACGGTCGCTGGATTGAAGATATTGAGTTACATCAGGGTGGAACATGGGGCGGTTTTGTAGCTCATAGATGCCGCGCCAAGTTTATTTATCAACCCCATCGCCGAATCCATCATCTGATCAGCTTATCTATTCTCTCGCCGCTACACGCTGTAGTCAATTATCCACCTCCCCTTTAACGGGACAAAGCGCCCATCGATCTGTGTAATATATGTATATCCCGGTGTCACACGGGTAGCCCGTCGCAGTGACAACTGACATCCTCGTCATGAGGGAACCTCTTTCCAACTGGTTTTGATCTTTCGTGGTTTAAGCTTTGGGTTCGTCGATCAGTGCTCTTCAGTCATCAGTGTGTGTTTGGACGGTCGGTTCGTTTGTGTCAAAAGTGGAAAAAGAATTTGGATCAGCAATGAGTCTCATTTGCTGGGTAAGATTTCACTATTACTTCAGAAAATTGATGAAATCGTTGTGTAGAGGCTGATAGTTTCAATGATTTTCCCATGGGGACGAAGCAATGTCCGCCAATGGCATGGTCGGAACTATGACAATTTTAAATTTTTTGTTTCAGTCTTTGATTGTTTTTTACAGACCAAATCTGTCTGCCAGTCTGTCTGTAAATACGACAATTCTTGTAAAATGGTCCGATAGAGATCGAATTTGGCTGAGAATTGTAATCCTACATTTATTCGGATTGGTTTGAAAACCAGGCAAATCGCTTCATCCGAAATGGGATTTAGGCAGGAGTTTTAAAAACAGCCCCAAAATGGTGTTTTTGGGGATTTCACATATAATTTGCTAAAATTATTTTTTAGAGCCATTGGAGAGCTAGCATTGCTTGCTTAGATAGTATTAAGAAGCTTTGGGTTAACTTGTAAGCTAAATGCCTTCGATGAATTAGTTATTACATAATCGTACATAATCATCCCAATGAATTTATTGATTCTATTAATTTCAATTAACTAATTCGAAATTTAAATAGATTGGATATAAAACCATATACTTTCTCGTGCATACCGTATGTATACTTTATTCTAAACTTGAGTATTATATATCCTACCGATGGAAGTATCTATTAAATTTCTATAGGATCTTCTCCCAGCTTTTCACCAGACAACTCTTAACATTCATCATTACTTCCCGCGTTTCTATCGTCCTGGGTGACAATTTATCTCGTCAGCTACTGATGGTGTTTCCCCAAGGCTGTCGAACCGTAATGAATCGATAACAACTATCGGAACCTTGTTTGCGGATGTGGACCCAGATGCAATCACAGATCATATCATTAGAGGCCAGGGTAATATAACGCGGTGGAAGTGGAAAGTTGGCCTCCGGGCAACGGCTGATCATCTGTCTGACCGGTGGTCCGCGTTGCGCAACACGTCGTCTGCTGTTGCTGGGAATAATTGATACTGGCGGTCCGGGTATGGAAATAGGACTCTTGTGCCACCTCCAACAGAGGTTGTGGATGGACACCGAAAAGAGGATTAATAAGGTTGGGAACTGTGTCTGAAGCAAAATAGACCTTGAAACCCATAAACATCAAGACAGTACTTACCTTTGAACAACCCTTAGGAACCATTTTGTTGCCCAGTGAAACACGCATATGAGCCTACCTTATAGCTCGTCGACTTCATAGAGAAGAGAAGGAGGGAGAGAGTGCGATTCATCCTCGCAGACATTTAAAGGTCCAAATATAAGGACTCTTCCTCAAGTGTGCTGGAGCTTGGGGGCTCTAGCATACAATGAGGATCCTTCCTCTATAACGCTTGTGCTCCCATTGCAAGTATCCTTCTGTCTGGAAGCTAGAGCTATAAAGCTTAGGGAACCTTTCTCTAAGGCGCTTTCTTAGAATAGGCCCTTCCCTTTTTGTGAAAAGAGGATCCGTTAACTCCTCTCAAGGGTCTAGGTCAGGCTATGTATTCAAGAGCATCTAATGGTCAATATACGCTATTATTAGAACACGTCAATGTTACTAAATAAATATATAATCCATGTTCAAAATATGATTACTGTCAATTTTATCTGTATTTTATTATATTATCTGTATGAACTTCGCTGATGTTTCTCTTTTTATCGTTGATTGAAGTTGAAGCTCAGTTTTACCTTTTAAATTTATGGGTTCCTTTAAATCATTAGAAATTAGTTATTAGAATTTGTTTTTAGGTGCGTGTACCAAAAGAAAATATTTCTCATCGAACGATTCAATGCATGTTATAAAATTACGTGGATGAAAAGGATTTTTGTACAGGGTCAGCTCCTAAAGCAGAAAACGATTTATCTAAGCGATAACAATAGTTGTCCGGCGCGCGTAAAATATTACGGACACGTTCAAAATGTAAATTTCGCGCAGCCGTTTTGGCGCTTGTCCGCAAAGTCTTCGGCAAATATAAAATTAGAATTGCAAATCAAATTGGGACACCCATGCCGTAGTAAATTCCTCAAAATTACGCGAAAATCGGCGCGAGGTGAGAATCTCGTTAACGAGGAGCTTCTAAAGGCGAATCTTGTTTTCATATTTTTTATTTCGGAGGTGCCGAGTGGGCCGTAAACCAAATACAAAATCGGCGACAGTGAACGGCGCGGCGCCCGCTCTGTGTAGAGAACTAATTAGAACGGGGGACTACACGTCTAGACTGTGACTATTGGTCGACATCTTTCGGATAAGGGAAACAATTTGGAACTATTGGTTGGAAAAGAATCTGAAGGGAAAATTGTTTTTATTTGAGTGCAAATAACTCTTGAACTTTCTTTAAGATAGGAATATTATGATATTAAATCTTTAAAATTTAACAGATAAACGACAAAACATCGATTTTGAGTTTACAACATTATTACAGTCTGGACATAACAGGTCTAGGACGGGCTACCACATGTCCAAGCTGATCTTCCTGATAATCGTTTTTGGCTGAGAGAAGACTGAATCGAGTTCGGGTATTGAATTTCACCCCTCGATCGCACCCCCCCCCCACATCTCGCCTAATACCTGCGGGACTGTCTACCTCGGACCTCTATATACGTCAGGTGGAATTTCCGACTTATTGGAATCCTTTATGTTCCTTTCGATTTAGTGCCGAAGGAAAATTTTAACATTTGACTTGACCGTTCCTGACCTGTAAGTCTAGTTCAGAACATGGAATGAATGTTTGTAAGAGATTTGAACTGTTATGGTAAATTTTCAATACAGTTAAAATTCAAACTTTCTGGTGAATTTATCTTTAATTGTCGGTCCGTATCGGGTAAGATATATTTGCACCGGTGTGGAAAGACAAACATTTGTAAGTTAAAATGACGAAATATTAGTTTTGTAACTGTGTATTAATAGTAGATAGAATGCACTCAAGTAATAACTGGTCTCTGGTTGTTTCCATTTATTAGCCGTCATTGCACGTGCGATGCTATTACGTGTTGGATTTACGTAAAATGTATCAAATCTAAATATTATTTCCGAATAATTTCAACGTCCGAAGTATGTGTGTGCGTGTCGTCAGCTGATAAGGGCCGAACGCCGGTGATAAGGAGGACCAAATATGGCGCGCTCAGAGCGACCTCGCTGCGACCTCGTTCTCTTCCGACTGGACCGCTGATGTAAACCTCTGTATGAATCCCCCACACACTTAAAACGAACGTCTCTTAATCCAATAACCGATCGTTAAAACTGGTTGGTACTTCATTAAATACCACCAAAACCCAGAGACAGACAATTTTAAATCATCTTTTTCATAATTAAAAATATTCTTTTTAATTTCTTAGGTAATATCTTTAACTAAAATTCATCACTATCTCTATCGTGTGCCCAGTAATGCTTTCACAAAACACCACATTTCACAAATTTTACCAAATTGTTCATATGTCGCTAACACGCAATATTCCGCCACTGATGAGGACGCTTGTTTTTAAGTTTTCCATTACTGCGACACAGTTTACTGTACGCACTTGGAGTAATATAGATATAGATTCCAGTGTCTTGTCGTACTCAACAATTCTTGATATTTTAGAAATCTTTATGTCGATATAATGTAAATTATTATATAATTTGTAGGAATTAAATTTAAAATTTAATTTAACCAAAAAAGACAGAACTATGTGTTGGTTTTATGTGATGTAAATAAATTTTGAACTTTTAAAGGATATAGGCCTTTGAAAGAGTGCAATTGTGTATTAGAAAAGATGCCATTTTGACTTGTAGAACATAAATGTTAATCACTGCACAATATATCGTCATCTCGCCATAGACGTATACCATCAGTTACGATCAACGGATGCGGATGTTGCGATCAAGCACCAGGCCAACTCGTCGTTGGCGTCTCAGGTGACATTTAGAATTGTGATTGTTTAGAGCGCGAAGGAAATGTTTTGGATACTTTGGAGACATCGTGTAAACCTATAGAGCTAATTGGTTCTATTTAGATACATTATGATGGGATTTAGAGATGATGAAGTAAATCAAAAATGTATTTCCAAAATATTCAAGTTAACATCAGTATACAACCTGCCTTTCAGCTTCTATGGCCATTTCTGCGCACTATTAATGTATTTTCAAATAAAAAATTATTGAACTAGTATTTATATATAACTTCCCTGTGGGAAATAAGTTAGATCATGGATATGTCTAAAGGGAATGTTTTCAATTTATCTAAACAGCTGTCTATTTAGCTATATGACGTCACTGTTCAAATTTTGGTCTCGAAAATTGCCAACAACCCCCAGAGCTAAGACATATACATGTCAAAATGACCTTCTAGAACACTCTTTATCGGCGAGAACGTGCAAAGTGCAGTATGGATCTATTGTTTGGAAAACATGTTTATTTATCATATTGTGTGAGTAAAATTCTTAAGTTGCATTCTTATCAACATCTATGAATTAATGTTATCACTTGAAATGTAATAGCTTTGACGTTCAGGTCTTAACCGAAATCTAATCTTCCGATCTTTGAAATAGTTTCCTCAAGTTTTCAAACTCATTACAGTCGAGTCTTTTGGAGAAACAAAGACACTGGATTACAAAATATTACAATATTGTGGCAGCTTAGAGACACTTCAGAAGATTCAAAAATGTCAAACAACATTTGGACGAAACGACGGTTCAAATATAGTTTGTTGGTGTTGACCGGCCTCGGGCGACCAATGTTCCGCGCCGCGCAGTCCTCCAGACAGCCGGGAATAGCTCGGTGTATCGCTGGTGAACGTTTGTGACGCAGCGGCCTTTATGTTTTTGGTTTATGTCCAGATCGCCATTCTTAGCCGACCTAGAGCCGTCCGAATTGCAACAATATTGAGGGCTGTCGCGGCCTTGCCAACCGTTGCGTATTTGGCGGTCACCGCTCTTTGTTTTTGTTTCTGTATGGATCATACTGGTCGTTACTTTTGGTGAAATATTCATACTCGTCTGGGTAATTCTTGTTAGTGTTAGTGTTTGTCTTTTTAAGTAGACGTATTTGTATGAATAGCAACCCTGTTAAATGAAGATTTTAAATGAAGTGCACCAGATTGGATTTTGGCTGAAAAGCAAAAATGTTCATTTTGAACCTGATGATTGACGTCAAAAGATAATTGAGAGTTAAAGTACGTATTTTTTACAGAAATGAAAAATTAAAATTTGTAATTTTACTACGGTAAAACCAGATGGACTACTCTCAATTATCAGATAAAATTAATTACGCGATTGTTTTTTTCTAAAAAGTAATTAAGGAGTTCGATTTTTCATCTTATTACTATTTAGGGTATACTTATTTATGAGGAAATTTATTTAGAGTACATTTATACCTTCAAAGTGTTAAGTACATTATAATTTAGATAAATTGTAGATAATAAAATGAGAGCAAGAATTTTTCCGGATTCTCTAAAAGTAATGACGTAATGATTGGCGCTCTGAAAATCAATGTTGTTTTCTGATTGCGTAGACACCCAGAATACAAACCTCCCAGTCAGTAAATATTCCTGGCAGGATTCCCGAAGCATGTACGCCAACACGTCGTGGTTTTCTGTTCACCGTTTTAAAAGTCCTGGAAATTTCCAGCAATAAAATTCGAAGAAAAAAACGAAAGCAAAGTTGTAATTTTACTTTTGATCGGTACTGAAGTCCATGCACAACCACACTTTCTCTAAAACACTAATGTTCAGGGCTATGGGTGCAGGGCCCCTGAGTCCACTTCCATTGAGTACGGCTAAATACGGTATCCTCCGAGTAGGTAGACGCCCCCTCCCCTCTCCGCATGGCGTGGTCGGCACGTCGCCTATTCTCTTCTGTCAGTCAGTAGCAGTGCTAGCAGTGGTCGCGGTCGGCATGGGCCGAATCATACGGTAAGATGTGTTCTTGTGTGTGAAGTGTGATCGCGGATTTATTTCTACGTGGAACACGCCCAGTAAGTCGCCGAGGTTTGATTACAAACACGTCGAGTAACCAACTAACTTGATTGATTATTGTAACATGGACACCATATAGACATTATGTAGACAATTTTGCACTTTATTTTATATAAGTTTAAACACTAATTATTTATTACATGTTAAGTTTGAAGATATTTGCTAGTTTTTCCATCATGCCTAAATAATACTTATTTTTTACACTAATTTAAAATAACAAATTCCATTCCAAAATATGAGAGACTGAAGATTTTCCAAAAATTAAATCTTTATCGAAGTATTTTTACTATGAAAGTGGTTTAAATAATTGTAACACTCAACATTCAGTTTGTATGTCTGCAGTTTTTGTTGTATTTGCAAATTCTGAGTGCGATAAAAATAATTCTATATTAGTTTTCATTCGTGAAGTGCAATACTCGAACATAGCTTGAGCGGAACACACACACATATATAAAATTTAACGACTATTGTTTTTGGGTCTGGGCTTTAAGTCTTACTATGAGACCTACGGTAATAGCTTCTTCCCTGTGGGAAATTCGCTAAAACGAGGAAAAATGATAATTATTGAACGTTAAAGTAAAATTATTATTTTAGGTACCCGTAAAACTAAGTTTTTACGAAATTTACACTCCAATTAGGAGGAATTAGTAATCGTTTGTCGAAGTGTACATTTTAAATTGTTTATTTATAGCACCTGCTTAACCCAATTATAAAACAAAGCTCAGTCCCCGTTACTTTAGAGTCTAGTCGGTCGAGGTTTCTCAGTTTCACTTAATGTCTAACGGTGTGTCGACCACACGACCGGTGATAAGCGATAGTTCGCGTCCCTCTGATAAGGGAAACGGGGCGCGCTATCTGTCGAGGAAGTGGCACAAGTGGAAGTGCGTTATCTACTGATAACGCGCTTTGCTAACTTTCCTAGCAAAGCATGTTATCAGAGCACGATTATTAATCTCAGTGGAAAGACAACTTACAGCTGAACAAAATCAGATTAGTTCACCAATAGTGATTGATGTTTTAACAACGATCAGCGCCGCGATATTAGTTTTGTTGCAACTTTTTACTGGCCACACAAGCCGTAAAAATAATGTTGATGTGTTAAATTAATGTAATGTTGATAATGTAGAGAAATCTATAATTATTTTATTTTCCGAAAGGGATATAATTACCACGAAATTATTTCTGACAAAAACCCAGAAAAGTACCTGATTTCCTTGTTTTAGAATTAAAAATAAAATTTTTAATTCCCTACACAACCACTTTAACTTTAATTTAACATCTCACGCAACCTTTACGATTCTAGAGTCTAGTAAAACTGTCATAAATAACACTCTTTATAAGGCTAAACCGCAATGCTCCGACACTGATGAAGACCCTATAACTTAATTGTAAAACTAGCTATTATAACGTATAATTTGTATATTTTTTGGAATATTAATACAATAAACTAATTTTTATAGGGAAAGGCTGTATGTTTTTTCTAATTATTTTTTTCTTGTTGATTGGCTTTTGAAGGTAAATATAATTTGTTTTTTCGTTTTCAATGTTAATTTATTTATTCTGTATTTAGTCAGTTTATTTATTCTATGTGTTTAAAGTAATAATGTTATTTAATTTACAGAGTCTTTATCAGTGATTATTCCAATTTTAGAAAATTTAGTAAAACATTTGAAATATTTAAGTTTATAGTGTAATTAGACGTTTTGTATTACTATTGTAAAATTACTTTAAAGTCGCCTGTCAACAGTATTCGAATAGTTTCACTTTTTACAATACAATTTTATATTGGAGGGTTTTCTTCATAAAAATTGCGCTATTATCTACCGTCTTATGATTAAATGTATTGTGTTTGATCAATAAGCATTGTGGACGTTGTTAGACATTCGATACCCGATATCGAACTGACACGACACGAGTCACCGGATCGATGTCCGGCGACGCACAGCGGTGTCAACGAACTTTCACGCAGTTTACGATAGTTCATGCAATTTCCGCTGTGCCGGCAACGCTCTTATTTTCATCTCTTTGTTCCTCGATATCTGCGTCCGTTAACCAATATTGAAAGTTATATTTTAAGGGGTATGAGGCATCAGAAAAGACTGCTAGACACGATTTCCCTTGGAAAATGCACTGCCACAGGAAAGAATGGATTAATTATTACGGATGACCACCTAGTGTTTAGAGTAGTCAAATCTCCAAAGGAAGGTCCGTTCTCAAGCCGCAGGTTGAAGGGTTCCAACTCTCTCCGAGCCCCCCAGAGCCCTCGACCTTCCTTTTGAAAGTTAACGCCCCAGGATAGTTTATCCCCGAGTAAGCTAAATTTACAATTGGGAATCCCTCCCAGGTGGACAATTAGGAGGTACGCCACCTCCTAACACATGTGTTCAATCTGGTCGTTCCCCCAGGAAAGACAAGAAAAAGCAACGGGAAGAAGAAAAGGAAGGGTGTGATACTGGATAGTCAAAGAACTAACCGTCATTGTGGTATATTATTTGTAATATTCTTAATTTTGACCCGTAGGAAAAACCAATTAGGGCGCTATATAGGTGATCAAAAGTTTATTACTCAGCTGCAAAGCTAAGTATTCTCGTTTTTATCTCATTGTAAAACACGCCTTATTCAAATATTACCTTTACTTTGGCTAGTAATATATTCATTTGACAGTCAAAAATATCTCGCACTAATTTACAAGATATTTTGGTGAACAGCTATGTTATTGTTTACACTCCATGTTCCATCTTGCTTTTATTTTACTTTACTCTTAATTTGTTTTTATCAACGATCGCGCATTTTTAACGCTTAAAAACATCCAAAAATCATAATACTCCCCACTGAGTCCATTTCTCTAGTATGAATATTAGTTTGTGGTAAGATATAGAAAGTTAATTGTTGTTTCGAAGTACAATATTGACTCTTACTTGTAAACCCCTAGTTTGTAGCACTCAAATTCCATAACATTCTAAAACCTCTAAACTCGTCATCCGCAAATTCCTGAGTCGAGTTTGAGATTCAGTGTGAATGTTTAGTGTGAAGCGTTTAGTGTGAAGCCAGTCCATGTCACACAGAGAGGATGGTACTGTATTTAACAATCCATATTTGCCGAAGCACTAGAGGGTAGGGCCTATAGGGCCGGGTGAACCTGTTTCAACCCTTGCATAGCTCCTTCAGATCCAGTTACACCCCTAACCATCGTCAGTGGGCGACTCGTACAATTTTTTATTAGTTTAAGGGTTGGAATTGGATACATTTAAAAATAGACTATCACAGTATCAGGTAGCTTCCACTTCCCATTGTTTCTTGTAGCACAACTCCCGGGGAACGGACACTGCTGGATGTTCGTTCACCCTGGAGTTATCGATCCTAACTGCATATCTATGCAGGGCTGTGAAAGATAGAGATGTATTTGTTTCAAACGTGAACCATTTTTTGTCATTTAGTTGTAACTTTCTTTGAATCCTTTCTTTGATGAGATCGCACAATATTCCACGAAAACGTTATCAGAGCTTTCCCAATAGTTTTTATATTATTCTTGGTTGAAAGTGTTTTGCTCTGCAGTTTAGTGTTGTTGAAATCTGCTCAGATCGTAATTCAATCGGATAACGGAAACGCGAAGTGTTTTTCTCCTCTCGTTCTGTCGTCGGAGATTATCTCTGAAGAATTATGAATCTTAAACAATGAGTTTGAACAGATCAAAAATAAAGGAAAGTCGTTAAAACACTTGAGCAAATCAATCATGTTCTGTGTGATCCACGAAGTAAGTCCTTCATAAGTAATGAATTACGGACTAAAACATTACTATAATAAAGAAAGGCTCACTGGCCTCCTTTGGTCGACGGTCTCGCAGCTCTGTGCGTTTCCTGGTTCATCGACTGCGCTTTGTTTATAGATAATAAAGTGACTTATGTTGAACCGAGTGAGTCATCAACCTTGTTGGCATATATAAATATGATAAAGATAATTTTAACAATAAAATCATCGTAGCAAAAAATTAATCCGAGATGTGAATTTTTGAAGTCTTACTAAACAGTTTGCGTATTTCATTTATGGATATAAACAAAATACTAGTTTTTATAGCAATGTTCAGTTTATTGTGGTTGAGCACGATGGTTTATTATATGCCACATATTTTGTGATTTTATTTCATCCAAATATTGAAATCTTTTAAATGTATATTTAAGGATGATATTTTTATCTACCTTATATTTTTCACCGGGGATTTCATTCACATTTTAAAAATATTTTTGCTACTGGAAACTTCAATGTAATTTGATTTATTCACCAATTTATCTATTTTTTAGTAGTATTCTCATTAATACCCCAACAATTTAAATTAAAAAAATTCGTCAAGATTTACTTAACGAATTTCTATTTCTATTTTAATAGATTTTTCTTATGTAGGTTTTCTTCTGTTTTGTTTTTTTGCGAATCGACTAAGGAGAAAAATGTAAAGTATTCTGATACAGTGACTTCTAAAGTTGTCAAAGTTTTCTCCGTGTATATTTCTGTCGTCATCCGCACTGCTCTTGTTTTATTTTTTGACCTCACTGTTCACTTATCTTCCTTAAAACCTTTTTTATCCATAACATATACTGCTACTATTTTAGTTTTTTGTATGTCTAACTTGGTCAATCCACGGTTTTGTTCCTCTAGACTCTAGAGATCCAATGTTTGAGCTGTAGGAACGGTCGCGTCGTTGTTTGCCGTCTCTCGGCGCCGTCTACTGTTTATCGTTTACACTTTGATCGCCAACAATATTTCAGTAGATGTCATAATTACGTACTGTATACACGTTTAGGATATTATCCAATAGTGTCTACCTTATCACCTTCGGTGGTTATTTGTCAAAGATATGAATTGATCATCAGACAGAAGATTAAGATAGACCGTCGTACATTGGACTCATGATTCTTCCGTTTTTCATTCTTTTAAGAACGAACAAACATGAAAAGTGTTTTCTTTTTCGTATTGGAAAAGCACGAACTAATGTTTCTGTTATCCACATTAAGTAGCTAAAAAGATAGTTGTGGACCTTTTTCCTAACTAAAAGAACATTATTGTTAAATTAGGTGCGTGCGAACAGAAATTTTCAAGTTTAGCCATTTCAAGTCAGTTGAAATATTTTTTTGTAAATAAGCGTTTTAATGAGTTTCTGAGGTAACTCAATTTCCATTTATGAGGAGAATGTCATAAAACCGCCTTTATTATTTTGTAATTTTCCTTCTCATGTCCGTGTTAATAACTAAGTGATCCTTTAGTGATTAATTTCCCCTATGAGACATTTCTACTAAATTAGATATCATCTCTCGTACCAAAGCGATCAGACATTACCACCGGGCTCACGCTGTATTAATTTGTGGCGTTTACGGTTTCATTTAAAATGTGTTTTCAAACACTTACAAAAGTTGATTTTAACTACTCTTAAAATGATCTTAATAATAATAAGTTTATTCCATCAATAAATACAAATTTACAAAATAAAATAAAATCTTGGAACTACGTTGCCACATTGTCCAGTATGTGTGACAAACGTTTAACAAAATTAAAAATACTATTATTTATTATATGATGAGTCCGGTTCAACAATTTAAAGTCTCTCATGTTGCCGCTCACTATGACGTCTTAAAAAATAAAATGTATTAGGATGGAAAATAAAATGTAAAATCAGTCATGGTGATGAAGGTGTTTTTATTTTACAGAACTAAGGGATATGTGAAGGGTCTTTCACCCTTCACATATTATTTTTATATTTTTGTTAATTTTCATCGCTTCGCGCTAATAGCCGTGGGGATGCTAGAAGGTCGTGGAGCGCGACCGCGTAGAAATGGAAACGCTGCCGGGGCTGCACCAAGGCCGCTGAGTCAGAGGTCGGAATAGACACCGCGTCAGCACCGGGGCGTCGGGCGGCAGCGACCGGCCGGAGACGGAAATGAACACGGCAATGCATTGTTGGAAAGAACATGGCGAATAAGTAATTTAAATGGTGCCCAACAATGTGGGAATGCGTTTTGAATGAGACCCTTTAAGACAAGAAGTTTAACTTGATTTGAAGCAATTGACGGTGAAAGATTCAGAGCTCAATAAAGCTAAACTGAAAGTGAAAATGTTCAGCATCGTAGCTTCTAGTTTTTAAGACAGTAAGTAGAAGCCTATTTTAATTAGACATCATATTTACCGCATTTACCACTAGGTACTGAACAACCTTATGCCTTCTCTTTATTTCATTGCGATCCAACGTTGAAGAACTTATTAATCTCGCTCGCTAACTACGAGCAGTGGTGGGGATTACGGTCCCTATTCTATACTCTATATAGTTGATGGTTGATATTGTTGCACATACGTATTATATACTGAATACTGTAATCAAATAAAAATAAAATCTAGAAACTTTTAAAGTCATTTTAATTTCTTATATATTTTACCGTTAAACGTTATTCGAACCTCTTTTTTGTCGTGAAAAACCTCATTAAAAACGATTCATTTTGTACTTTATATTCCTTCCGATGCTAATCGAGCCTTAGGCCTACAGAATCAATACTATCAAAATCCTGAAATGTTCCTAAGGTGGATCGAAAATTCAGTCACTGCAGTACACTCGTGGAACGAGTATTGGGGCCCTGGAAGTCTGTTTGAAATACGAGCCGAGGACGCGGTGCCGCGGATTTACAGGGTGAGGAGAGAATTAGGTGAGAGCGACGCGGTGCGACGTCGTGGGCATCTCCCAACAAGGCGTCGCCTCCGTCACCGCCAGCCAGCCTTGTATGTAACGGCCGCGCGGAGGACGGCTCAACTCGTAGTTAAACAAGAATATTTATAAATAAATTTCGCACTTCAAATTATTTGGAATCTATATGTCTGATAGTGCCACATGAGAGGCCAAAATATTCATAGCTGCAATGGTTGTCATCTCACCTTTCATTTTTCAAATGTTTATTCTAGCTGATTTTCCCAAAATGTTCTGTGACTGGTGGCTTCTTCCCCTTAGGTTTTCCTGCTCAGTCTTCATTTGTGAAATTTATTTATATTCCGCAATATTAGTCCCATAACAACAATGTTAACTTCTTCTCCATTTCTCCTCTCTCTGTAGTCTTAAAAGGATATACATTGCGCTTTAAGGACAAAGACAATATAAATATGCCACCTCTGATAAAGACTGTTAATCCTGTCTGCTTTGTCTGGAAATATCTTGAATATTCGTATTTACTGTTACTCATTTTCTCATTTACTCATTTCATACTGTTTGAGTTATTTTCAAAGGCAAATGAAAATAATCCGTTATTGTTGTACAATTCCCATTGACAATTTTGAAATTTTCCTGAGAATCCTTGACCTAACGCTTGAATTATGCAGTGATGGACGGGGATGGCCTCCCACTGAAATCTGTTGTTTTACATGACAATTGTCAAGAAGACATGTATGTGGCTGTCGTAGTCGTTGAGGATGCACTCAGCCGCACACAGGTGACTGATGATCTGTGAATGAGGTTTACCTGTTGGGTGTGGTAGTCTTCAATCACATAAGAAGACACATTGTCTGGTATGTGTACTGCACTCTATTCAAATACACCTGGACACGTGTCTAATATTCCTATAGCTGTATCCATCTATCTGAGTGTTCGTTATACATATGAAATATTTACTCGTTGTTGATCAAAATTCCTACTTTCAGTCTTCATCACAGCGGCAAGCCTGCATACTCTTTTCCATGTTAATCTTATAGAGAATAGGAAAAATTATTTATTTATGGATAGATATTAACATTAATACTATGGAGAAAAGGAAAACTCACTTATTTATTACGGATATTGATCAAACCTGTTATATATTATTATTAATTTGGAAATTCGCTTAGTATGCAGATCTATTGTGACGAGGTATTTTCTTCTATCTCTTCCATTTTAATTCATGACTTCTCCTTCTTGAATGATAAATGGTAATTTTTGCCTATAAGTTAATCTTCCCGCTCAGTAATGGGAAGTCGTATTTTTCATGAACCTTAAACGTTTCCTCGTTTTTTATATGAAGTAAAATCTTACCGTTGTATTAGTTTGATTGGCTCGATTGTATTTACTACGTTAGCAATTGAAGTCGATTGCTCGACGAGTGTTATATAATGATGGAGAGAGATCTCTCGACAAGGACACTGCTCCGCCCTAGCCTATAGACTGTACTGTATAAGGCATGGCGGGATCGACTAGTTTCGTCGGTCGTATCTGACCGTCATCTTCACATGTGGTCTGGACTCAGTCTGGTATATTTATTGTGGTCGTAAACAGCGTTATCTGGGATTATATGACTTGGATTCGTAGTGCTGGCAATCAGCAATCGCAATGGTCGTTGCCCTCGGTGTGTTTTGCTTGTAAACATGTCGGTCGAGCTTTGGAGTTTCATTGTTAAGACCGTGGACGATGTTAATATAAACCTTTTTATTTGAAAAAATCTAAAAGGTTTTATTACGTTTCATATTAACCTATTGTGTGTTTTATTAACCCAGAATACTCCAGGTTTACTCGTCTTCTTCCTTCCATGTTGGGATTGTTGACTATCTACACCAATAAGCCAGAGATCGACTTACTCATTCCATTCCGATCCACAAATAGTCTTCATTATACTACATCGTTTCAACTGATTCGAAATCTATCGATAGTATAGAAATACTTGAAAAATGATAATTGTTCATTTAGGACATTAATAGTCTAATAAAGATGTTCACTTTTGACGCAAGGCTCCCGAATAGGCCCAGTTCTTTCCTGAACTTCGCAGACCAAGGTTTGCTCCAGTATGCCTTTGAATTTCATCGATCAGTTGTTAGTTAAAAAATGTTTTCATTCTTTTTGGCTAGAATCCGATATATATTTTTTTATTTTCAAATGTAAATACATTCGACATAATTCTAAGTCGTTTAGAAATTATAAACAAAATATATAATTTGATGCATGGTGAAATACTGTTTACACATTTAAGCAAATGAGGTAACAACAACCCTCCGTCGTTGTAACTTATCCCAACACGACGGTAAGGTAAGTGCCATGCTGTCTGAAGTGGTGACCGTGTGGTGTTGCCAAGTCGTATGCGTGTGGTAACGGCAACACTGCGTCACCTGCTAATGTGGGGTGCAAGGTCAAGGTCGTTTGTGAGCTGACGTCGACTGATAACGGCTGACCAAGCTGATACGGGAATAAACACAGACTTAATTTTACTACCCTGAATTGGTTTAAGTTTTTATAGCACTTTGGGGGTTTGTCCCGAATTTAAATAGCCAAAGTCTTTAACATTTGTAGTAATAATTCCAAAACAGGAACTCCACCCACTAAAACAATAATAGAAAAACGAATATGCATTCTACTTTGGTTACACTACATTAATGAGATAACTAACATAGCATTAACTACATGAATGTAAACTAACATTCATAGCCTTGTAGTTCATAAGTTCATCTGCTCTATATTTTAGACACACAAGTCAGTTGTTAACTAATTGTATCAAACAACTTGAGTTGATGGCTCATTCATAATATTATTCATTTGTACATAAGGCAGATAACTTCAAATCAAAATATTTGTTTTGTATTAATATTTACTAATGCTAATCTTAATTTTAGGAACCAAAATTACCAAATTTAACTCTCTACATATTGGTCAAGGGTTGTTCTTTGATATGTAACAAAACTATTTTTTTAACATTAATACAGTATTCCACAACTTGAGCTAGCGTAAATCTCTCATACGTTGTTTTGAAATTACAGTAGCGCTCAAATTAATTGGAAAATAGGGAAATACTGTAACTACTATTTTTACATGGCATACAGTTTATTAATTACAAAAGCTACAAACAGTAGTCTAATAATTAATATGTCCTACTTTGTTCTTGATAACCTCTTTACATCATCGTTTTGCCATTGATTCAATGCGTTTTTTGCATACATGCTTTATTTTATCATCATGGAACCATATTTTGATCACTGCAGAAATCACGGATGTTTTTGTTTTACAGTACAGTCTTCTTTAGTAATTCTTTTATTGTATACAGCCCATAGATTTTTAATTTGGTTTAGGTCAGGAGAGTTTCCTAAGGCAATCAGGAACTGTTATTTTGTTTTTACAAAAAAAACTCATAACATTTTTTGGATGTGTGCCATGGAGCTGATTCTTCTTGAAAAATTTCATTGCAAATTAAAACATGACTAACAACAATGAAAACTAAGAATATTTCACTGAAGATATATACAACACAAAGACTCACATGTTTAGTAAGTGGTTTTTATATTAAGTTATATACTGACAAAAAACAAGGAGGCAGTGATGCCATCTGTCATAATCATGCAGCAGAAAGAGCAAAACTTCCCTGGTGTTCCAGTTAATTTGAGCGCTACTGCAGAAATTGTCATATTTATTCCTTTTATGTGTCATATTAAGATCATATCATTGGGGCAATGTCATGTTTTTCAAGGGGAGTCAGAATAAGTAAATTTCATGTCAGCCAAAAAATTTATTAGAGCTATGCGATCAGTTCACAGGAATACACCTGTTTTCAATGACTCCTAATTTTGGATCCATTTCCATCTCCCACTCCATAGTATGAGGGAGAAAATAAAAAATTGAAACCCATAGAATCTATATTTTGTTATGTTGACATTGATGTGGTTGTTTGTCAACAGGTCGGCTCTGCAGACTCTGCACAAGGTGAGCGACAAAGCACGAGAGCACAACTACTTCTTGGGCGGAGTGACTCACGAGTGGGTAAGCTACTATGAGCAAAGGATTGAGAGCGACCGCTCGTGCCTCAACGAGTGGCACGCCATGGACAGCCTCGAGTCTCGACGACCCCCCTCGCCCGACTGCCTCAGGAGCAAGTCAGTATCCGGTTGTGTTCATATTCCTTGAGACATTTCCATTGGTTATGATACAAACTCAGATCTTGATAATATTCAATATCAATCTGTTGATAATTATAACAAACAGCAAATGATGAACAGGTCATTTGATATCACAGTTACATCTGGTGACTGGATCTGTAATTGTCTAAACATAGTTCTAGATTATTTAAGATTATCTATTTTTTGTACTTTTTATCGTATTTTTAATTGTTTAGTTTCCTTAAACACTGATTTTTAAATCCCCAAAAGAATCAATTTACTTGTATTAATTATGTGGGTCAAAAAATCAAAAGTCACCGAGATGTAAACCTGAGTATACAACAACCATGAATAACAAATCTTTCTAGTCACCATGCAGGTTAAATTTACTGAATATATTTTCACATCTGAGCAAAATATTTTTTCTTGCAATTCTTACTCAAGAAACATGAAAATGCAAACTTATAAACTTATAATTGTTTGACATTTCAACACACATCAGTATTCTTAACGAATGTTGATGTGTCAAAAAGACTTCTATAGGGATTAGGATAGGATATAGTCAATTTTAGTCCTCGTTTTCTTCCACTTGATTACTCTCAATCGACCTATATTTTGTTCATCTATTGACCTTTGTCTTTTTTAACATGTCTTAATGTCATATCCATCGTAATAATACACTGTTTATATTATGCTTTATTGGTTTATCAAAAGATGTAACGTTAAATGTGAATTAATTAAAGTTAATGGGGGATATTAGAGAAAAGTATAGTTGACCATTGACTTGTATTGCAGACCTAGTGAGGGTGAGGCGACAATGGCGCTTGTGAAGTCATCTCTCAAGGAGATAATGATGTCGGTGGATTTGGACGAAGTTACCAGCAAGCAGGTCAGTGGTTTAGTTGTGGGTTGATTGCTTTTAGATGACTTACAAAGATTAGTATTTAGAGATGAAGTTTCTTCACAGATATCCAGGTACCCTGTTGAAGCCATGGATGGAGCCATAGTTTGTGGAGGGTTATAGTGGGGGGTATCTTTCCATCTAAGAAGAAGTTAGATTAGATTAGATTATTGAAATGGCGACCATACCACAAGGTAGGTATTTTAAGCCAAGTATGAATGCGAGTTGATTGTAAGATGATTGTGGCGCGAAAAGTCGATGCAGAAAATTTGAAATTTGGTGCTCAGATCTTGTGCATGTTAGCTTATGTCCAATGATGATTTGTTCCATGAAACATGATGAAGCAGTGGACACTGTTAAATCTTATAGCTGGACAATTGGACATTCTTCCACACATGTTTCCCTCTCATGTCTGTGGGAGCTCACAGCCTTTAACATGACTGTACATACAATCTGATCCCAACTATGAGGTCTGTTTTTAAAGTAAGTTCCGTGTTGTAGACACTAGTAGTTCAAACAGTACGGCAACGACAACGTGCGTCGTGTACCAGCATGCTTTTGGAACAACATTGCTTGATTTCTCACATGCTGCATGTAAGGTGCACTCAATGACACACTTTTTGTCAGCAAGGAAATTCATCGAGGGTGAAAACGTTAATAGTGACACCAAAGTGTATAAGCAGGTAAAAGACTTGAAAGGTAGCTGTCCATGATGACTACCGAAGTGGTTACCGTCTTTGATTACAGACGATTTGGTGGTTTCGGTTGAAGCTAGTATCCGTTATAACAGTCGTTTTACAATCACAGGTCTCTCAAACAAATTTCCTGATGTGTAAAGATCAGTGCTTTACAAAGGTTTTCTGAACACTTGCTCTGAACAGTTAAAGAAGCTTTACTCCCCCGTTTGTTCACACAACTCCCATTAGCAGAGTCCCACAAAAACCAACGAGTTCAGTCAACAGCTGGCGATTTGATAATATTTAAAATTTAAAGCACAGGACAGAACTGTACAGGTTAGCTATAGAGTTGTAATTGAGCACACGTGTTCCCTAAGCATGCCAGCACAAAACGCATATGCTCACTTAGGTGTGCATGCGAACTACAAGTGTTTACAAAAAAACTGAACTTACTTTAAAAACAAACCTCAAATTTAGGGATTAGTGAATCTTCTTTACTGTAAAGTCTTCTTTATCCGGATTCGAATCATCCGGATCGGGGTGTGAAAAAAATTATATAAATAACATTTGAGATGTGAATTTTATCTCAAGCTTATTCAAATTTCAGACGCAACCGCAGTATCTTGCTGGACATGGCAAGTGTTACTATCAATGAATGTGTAACATGAAAAATGCACACTGTATATTGAGGGTGTTTCCAAGCGGAGCGCTACAAGATCTTAGCCTATGCGAGATCGGTCACTGTTTGACATTTCAATACTGAACTGTCAAAGTGTAAGTGTTTGGGCTTAGATGTTCAGAGGTTGTTTGTTTCGGATATATACATATCGAATGGTGGAAGTGTTGTTATGAGTGGTTCAAAGAGGAATAAGGGTGTTTTAACGGCAGAAGAACGTTTTATTCTTATGTATAACTAATAATAATAATAACAATAATGTTTAAACTTTTAATAAAATTAAAAGCAAATTTTTCACGTTAAACGTGTTGTTGTACAGAGGTTATGTGCAGTCTGCAGCACTAATATTGCAAGCGCTATTCACGATCATTGTCTATGCGACATGGATGTATTGTTGTACAGTGGTTATGTGCAGTCTGCAGCACTAATATTGCAAGTGCTATTCACGATCATTGTCTATGCGACGTGGATGTCTATGATGGTATATTTTCAGTATCGTTTCAGATCATCCGTATTTTTGCCTATCCGGATCGGAACCCCGCCACATTAAACCGTACTTCATTGTATTTTCACTTCCATCAAGAAGGATAAATCTTTATTATAAGAGTTCTTTAAACTACAGACACGCGGCTCTGACGCTTTAAGCCGTTCTATAAATGTTGGGCTTGCTCACTCCCTTGCACTTTTCTACAAGATTTTCAACTGCAATAAAGAAATTAACTCACCTGACTAAAAATTATAATATTTATATTCCTTTAAGTTATAAAGTTAAAAGTTATAAAATCCACGAGCACATACTAATTGCACCATCTATAATGAGGTTAGAGGTTGAACTGTCCTGGGTTGCTTAGTGAGGGATGGAGGGTTAAAATCATTCTTATTATCTAAATGTGGGTCCTATTTATTTTTGTTGAGGCTTAGTGAGATAGACTAAATCTTATCTTTCATTTCTCCTGAATATACACAATATTCCACATAGAGTTTTGCCCAGTTCGTATATTGATTTGGCAATTTCCATAACATTTTAACCTCCAGATAGTATCTGACAGTTGCATTCACTTGCAGGTGCGTACCAGACTGGAGTACATGCTTAACATGGACCTAGGGGAGTACAAGAGCATCATAGACAAGGAGATAATGGTGATTCTGGGGCAGATGGACGCTGCTACAGAGATCTTTCCTCACGTCTACCTAGGATCCGAGTGGAACGCTTCCAACCTGGAGGAGCTCAATAAGAACGGGTGAGTCTAGAGCAAACATCTTGTTCTTTGTAGAGCTCTGTAGTCTGTTAGTAAAACAACAGGAGGTATCTTTAGCATACACATTTAAAACTAGAGTGGAATTGGATTTCAAATTAATACATTACCAACTTTTGAATTTGAAACTAATTCCAAAGAAGAAAAATATTAATTCTACATGATTCAATTTAAATTAAATCTTCTGAGGACAAAAAACACGTTATTCAAATATCATGTCATATATAATTTATTATATGAGTGGGTATCCAAAAGTAACCGGAAAAGAATTGCCATGGGCAGAGCTTTTGTAGTAAGGGTTTCTGCCCTTAGCACCTCTCTAGTTCAAATTTTTTTCTTGGACTCTGATTGACAATCAAAAAGCAAATTGTACTCCGCTACTTGCTACGACTCAGAAGCAAAACAACGCTTTCTTAAACATTTTCATAGATTAACATGTAGCCATTTTGAAATCGAGAAAATTTTTTTTCGGAATATAAGAACGTTATTGGTCGGTCTGAGGATGAGGTATGATTATTATTTGATTCTTTAAATACATATTTAAGTAACCGATTAAAGCCAACACGATATTGCATTTTGAAATACAAAGCATAGCGTATCCATAATTGCACCAAGTATCAGATTGCGGCTTGATATTATTCCGAATAAAATATGATTTTGGCTCTGAAAAACCTCGAATTCTTGATCTAATAATCGTTTTGGTAGACGATCGAATTAAACTTGAATTATTTTTGTATAATGGACTATTTTTCGTCATGGCATTCTCAAGTTCTCTGATATTTTGTGTCTTTCTACACCCTTTGGCATTTTTTAATGTTTTGATGGGAAATGGTCCAAAACCCTGGTCTTGTTACTACCTCACATGGACCTGTTGTTAGGAAGCATCATTAATTAATAGCCAAATGACAAATGGCGATTGGGTCCAGATTCGACCCTTGCGGGATTCGATCTAGCGACCTACAGTTTTGAAGGCAGGTATTATAACCACTACACCACCGAGCTAGTAAATGTTTTGAGCACTACGATAAAGTGTTGCCAAATTTACATTTGGTCTATTTCGTCATTCTCGTTTTCATCCTACATTTTCTCTTTGTCGGATGATTTTTACGTGTCATTAGTTTCTAAATAAATCATTTTGAGAATAAGAAAACTCCTTTATGGACAGATGTTTATGAAATTTGGTATAAATGGTCAAAATAAAAATTCTTTATGCTAGAAATGCCTACTTTCAACGTTCCTCACAGCAGCAAACCTGCAAGCTCATTCCCATGTTAATCTTATGGAGAATAGGCAAATAACTCTCATCTTTATCGACAGATATTGACAAAACTTATCATATATTATTATTATGTTATTGATTTGGAAATTTGCTAAGTACGCAGGTCTGTTGCGACAGGCGTATTTGTTGATTTTATTCCTGAATCACGCCATCTTAAAATTTGTTACTTTTAAATGCTGTAAAGTATAAATTTTAGTTTTGTTGTTCAGTCTATGAAGAAGCTATGATTTTCTATGTATAATTTAATAACTTTTATAACATTTTCATTGAGTTTTTCCTATTTATTCTTAGATAAGTGTGATTCCAATGTGTTATTGCGATTATCTGATCCGAATCCTAACCATCCGATCCGAACTGGCAAGAGTTGCACTAACAGGGGACAGAAACTCGTACTGCAAAAGTTCCGCCTAAAGTAATGCTATTCTAGTTACTTGTGGGTACCCCCTCGTACAATAGACAAAGTACACATAGTGGGACCTTCGCCATTATAAAGACTGAGAATGTCGTCTTACACCTCACAGACAGTGATACATCCACACTGACGGAATAGAGGTACAAAGAAACCGTCTTCATTCCTTGTACAAAAAGCCTATGCCAATCATACTGCACTTAGTTTATGATTGTTTTGTCGCAAATGTTAGTGTCATTTCATCATAATTTGGTTTATGTTAACAGGGTTTGTCACATTTTGAATGTGACAAGGGAGATAGACAACTTTTTTCCCGGGATGTTCGACTACATGAATGTCCGGGTTTACGATGATGAAAAGACTGATTTGTTGAAGCATTGGGACGACACGTACAAGTACATCAATAAAGCTCAGTAAGCAAATAAATGTGCTATTAATTTTAAGTTGGATCGTTGCTTGACACTGTTTCTGTTAATAATCTTGCTGAACCTAAGTTTAGTAAGAATACAATTAAAATACATCTACATTTACAAAATTGGTGACATTTCGTAAATGTCCCTTGTACCACTTACTTGGAAAATATTAAAAATTAAAATATCTTTAAATATTTAGAAACAAATTCTCAGACTCTTAAAAGAAAATCCCTAAAAAAATTCCCTCAATTCCTGAAGCGAGAATTTTTTCTGCAATTTTTAAAAATCAAATTAAGTTACCACTTACATCAAATTAAGTTTTACCACTTTATAGGTCTTTGAAAAATCGTAGAAACAGTGAAAACCTTTGTGAAACCTTCTGGGGTATATTTACAAAAAATATAAATTTCAACTGTAAAATTTTGCTTTAAGGCTACTTATACATGAGAAAGCTATTCACTCAAGATGACAAATGTTTTCGCTATCGCAGGACGCAAGGCTCCAAAGTGTTGGTCCACTGCAAGATGGGAGTGAGCCGTTCCGCCTCTGTTGTCATTGCGTATGCCATGAAGGCGTACAACTGGGACCTCCGGAAGGCGCTAGACTATGTGCAAGAGAAACGCAACTGCATCAAACCCAACACCAACTTCATCGCACAATTAGAGACCTACCAGGTAATAAATAACAAAAAGAATTCTTACATAACTGAGTAACCTAAGTAGCCAATTAATTTATTAATAATATTCTACTACCTTTTTTTTCTAGTGTTTAAGTATTACAAGCTATTTCACATCCAAATAAACATGTTGTCTGCTGTATCTTCAGGGCCATATTAAAAATGCATGATTTGTAATGTTTTAGTAAAACAAGTATATTTAATTATTAGCTCATCCTAAGTACGCAAAACTTATATTTTTCTGATTCTAGAATAAATTTGATTTAAAATGATACCATATTTGAAATATTTAAATTTATTTATTGATATTTTTGTATGAAAATCTTTGTAAAATTTTTTCAAATATACACTTTTTGTAAAGCAAGGGTGAATAAAAATAGTTTTTTGATAGTTCTGTGTGTAAAGGTACATATATTTGGATGCAAAATTTATTTCTTACATAGAAATGTAAAAATCATTTACAGTATGTATGACTTATAGGTACGTTTTTTTACAATATATTTTTTTCTAAAACACTTAACGCTCCATAACCTAATGCCAAGTCGGTAGTTGTTCACTTTCACTTTCATTTTGTGGTTCTTCATTCAAATACAAATTGTACTCTTGTAATTGCTCATTATTGTTTTATCAATCCTCACTTTCACTTCATGTGATTGAGATCCAATCATTTATGCTTAAAAATCATAGTTTATATGTTTATCATGGCAGCTAACTTACATACTCTTTCCTGTGTTATGTTTATGTAGATTAGGCAGATTGTCTTACTTATTGTCAGATATTGATCAAACTTGTCATCACTACTTTTCGATTTGTATCGATTCGTGCTTAATAAAAGGACTGTAAAATTACAATGATAATTTTTTCAGGGCATTCTGGATGCGATGAAGAACAAGGAGAAGCTGCAGAGGTCGAAGTCGGAGACGAACTTGAAGACCAGGGAGTGTGTAACAGTGGCCAAAGTGTCGACAAGGTCTGTCAGTGAAGGAGAGGGAGGAGAAAGGGGTGGTGAGGGGGAGGGGCAGTGTCCCAAGGCAGGGGTCAATGCCAGACTGAATGTTGCTGGAAGCGAGCTGGCCAGGGCTGGCTGCCGTCCCAAAAGTTGGTCCCCAGACCATGCGACGGCCAACCTTCTGTTCACAGCTACCACAGGTAGAACGCCTACTACTTTTTAGAATTTCATTAATTTTTTGTTATTGCTATACATCAACAAGTGTACTTGTATGGTCTCTCACAGCACTTCTGGTAACCCAAGGATCTTGAATAGGCGGTGCAGCTCCTATTTGAAGCAGCCAAAGCACCATTGATCGGTAGAGATTCACCTGAATGAACTGCATGTTTATTTCTTAGAAATTTGTTTTAGTCTTCCTTGGGAATCTGAACTTTTATTGCTTCTAGGTTGCCGATGGATGTGCCTTAATGCTCTCAGGTATTCAGTTCAATCTCCCTCTGGAGATTGGAAAATGCTTTCATTCTTTAATAACCAACAAACATTGTTTCGTAAGCTAGTTTGAAATACTCACCAAGAAAAGAATTCCATTAGGATGTCATTCTATCAGCTGTAAGATTAGGAGGATGAGGAAATGAGAGGATACTTATTAAAATGTTTTTAGATAATATTTACTTAAAAATATGTGAATATGTTTTTTAAATATTTAGTTTTGGTGGAATTACAAAACACTATGAAATAGATTTTTAATGTGAAAATGCAGTGGTATATAAGTTGATGACACAACGGGGATTGTAAATTTTTATTGGCTAACACATTCATTGCAGCGCACGAAACCCGTTCCTCACATGGAGCGGCCAGTGTAGTTTAAAATCAACCAATAGGAAAATTCCAAGTGACCCATAGAGAAATAGATCTGTGTTATAACAAAGCTGGTCGTAGTTCTCTCAGATCCCAAATGGCAACACAATCTACATCGCCAGATCCACCATATTGATTTTAACCTACATGTCACCACAAGGATTTGAGTGGTCCGCAACGAACGTGTTAACTGATGTCATTGATGTTCCACAGCCCCTACGTCAGCGTCGGTGGAGCGGCTGACATCTGAGGGGCAAGGGGAGGATGTGGTGGTCGGGGGTGAAGAAGGGGTGTCACCGCCACCAGCACCTCCGCCACTACCACCCCCGCCAATTGTAGAGGCACGCAACTACAGTCTGCATGTGAGGATGCCTTGCAGCAACGGCCTGGCTTACAGTGTGTCACAGAACAAGATACTGCAACTAACCCCCACTACTAACAGGTAATAGTACCATCTTTTTTGGCAAATTGTGCCATTTTTGGGTAGCCAGAATTGTTGTTATTATTTAATTCATGGAGACACTGGCAGAATGTGCTGATACACCTCAATTCCCACGATACATTTAAGTTCTATAGCACATGCTTGACTCCCATGGTGTGATCTGTCAGACCATGAGCAATCACCCCTGGCTAACGACATACTTTGTCGTACCTTTATCGATTAAGAAATCAACCCATAATAAAATTTACTATGTGATAAATTTCTAAAAAAATGTAGTATTTATAGAAAGCACGTTAAAAAATTAATAAAAAATTCATAAATTTTCAAAAACTAACTTTTATGCCTCAAACAAATTTATATAAATAGTAAGAATGTTGTTGTTAAAAAAATCTATGATTTCAATAGCAAACTGTCTTATCTGACTTTGAAAACACTCTTGTTATAATATATATATAAATATAGATAAGTAATTTCAACAAGTCTTTCATAAAATATTTACAGTTTTAGTTGTTTTTTTTAACTGTGAATTTCACCAGGATACTGATATTTTATAATGCTTGATTCTAAAGTTTTGTAACGAATTTGTCTCATTATTTTTTTATGATTGTGCTGTTTTTACCATGATTTAATACAATGTCAAACTGATGTTGCCAGTTCTGAGACTACGGTGGCCTCTGTGAAGCACAGAGTGAATGCCTTGGAGTCGCAGAATGGAAACTCAACTCCTCAGATGAGTCGGAGGCCAGGGTTGGACCGGCGTGGGCTTGTACTCAACCTGACGTCACAATTCGAGGAAGACAAGTCAGCATCTTCACCTCCACCTCCACTATCACAGGTAAATATGTGGGAAACAATATTTATTTAGCCTGAAAAAACAATACCTAACAAATGGTTCTCGATTTATTAAAAGTTACTGAAAATATTTTACAATAAAACCAGAGATAGAGAAAACACGTAACCCTACAACAGGTGGGTGCGTCAGCCTTAACTGAATGATAAAATCACTATGCCGCTCTTCTTTTAATAATCAGTACAAACAAACAAATGCAAAACTTTCCCCCCCCCTTTATTATACAATAGTAAAATAAGCAAAACAGGTGTCCACTGCAATCCCTATTAAGCCTACAAATGCCATCAACCTATCACTATTTATTTAAGGTAGGCACTCCCCTTACTATAACACAAATTGCAAGCCAATAGGGTTTGCTCATGGTGGGGATTCGAACATGCTTACTTCTCCTCGTTACTCCTACGCTAAGTTACGCTAAGTACCACCATCTTAAAAAGTGTTCAAGTGGCTATAAAGCATACTGTAGGGCAAAGGAGCAAATCCATTTGTTAGTTCCAACATTAGCTCACAGATGAGTCGGCTAAAGACTTAGCGACTTCACTAAATTGGCGACAGATTGCACTAACTGTCGGTAACCTACCTCGGGTTTGACTCTGTAGTATTACAAGATACAGTGGAACTTGGTTATAACGTCATTGAAGGGACCACACAATTAATGACGCTATATCAGAGTGACGCTATAAAAGAGGTTACATAATTTCAATTTAAAACCGAGGAAAAATAGGGAAACACATTTTTTACATGAAATTACGACATTTAATGAAGGTAATTTGAAATACACCGTAAGTTTATGTTTATGACTGACTGACTACTCTACTATATAAAAAATCGAATTTGAAAATATTGCAATGAAGTTCGGCTTAGTGAATTCAACTGTTGGTTCGATTTTAAAAAACAAGCCCGAACACACGTCTGCTATCTTACGTCCCTCCTCACACGCTCTTATAAATCACACCTTTTCTTCAGCAAAACCTTTCTCTTAACACTTGCCATTATTTTTCAATACTGTATTCGTAAATTAAAATAACGAAAAACAAACTGTAAAAGACATACACTGAACTAACGATATCTACACGAACTGTAGGTACGTACGAACGGCATCACAGTGCTTTGATGCGACGTGAGTCTCTGACATTGACCTTTATGACCGGCGACAGCGGATATAGGGTAGGGGAGGGGGTCGGGGTGGTTAGCGGTAAGACAGCAATAAAATGCTGTTTCTAAAAATAGAATGTAGCTAAACAATAGCCGCAGCCCTCACGTTGCACCACCGACCGAACTTTCTCTATTTAGCTATATGTTGCTTTCATCTTGGCCCAATTTTCTTGACGTTATATACGAGGTTTGAGAATTTACTGACGATATATCCGAGGTTTTTTCCTATGTAAATACATATAGTTTGGCGGGACCTAAAAATAAATGACGTTATGGCCGAGGCCGCAATAACCGAGTTGCACTGTATATACAAAATCAAGGGTCACCAGTTATTGGGTTAAATGACAGAAAACCGATGAATATCTAATTGTTTAGGAATTAAAGAGAGAGACACTCATGATAAGTAGAGAAGGACAATGATAACCTGAGAAATTTTTTTAGGCCATATAAACAAATTTAAGTAAGTCTTATAGTATCCTTTATAAATATATAATTATAATAAATATTTTGTTACAATAGGAATAGTCCCCATAATGATTAAATATCTGAGGGATAAGACTGTATCAACATTATTTGCATTATTACTTTGATTATATAGTGATTTAATGAAAAAGTGATAATAAAAGCTACAGAATACAACATTTTCTAGGAAACAGGAAATCTTATGCAAAATGGACAATTAATAGGAAGAAACCGCTAGTGGCTGAAGAATACAACCAAAGACACATAATTTGATAAAGATTATTTTTGTTTTATCCCGGAAACATTTTGGAGAGACTAATAAATAAGCAAAAGAATAGTTGCTTTTCTAACTAATTTCTAATTATGAACTTTTCTAAATATAATTTCTGTTAACCAAACAAGTTAAATATTGAAATCATATAATGAACAACTGTAGAGATGACAGAGTTTTTTTTATTAAATTAACATGTAGAGATGAGAAGCTGAGGAAATTGTAAGACAAGAAAATTGGTGTTATATAGTTGCAGCTGACTATCTCTGAGTTTTACAATATACCAATTATGTACTCTTGTTTTTATATTTTCAAATTAGTTTTATGTATCTCATCTATTTACATTTGATATCTATCAAAAATTGTAAAACCTTTCTTAATTTGCTGCATAGGCCAAGAAGGAAACTTGGGACCCTGGGGAGACAGGGCGGCGGCGGCTGGACGGTGACCCCTTCTCCAACCGGCTGGACCGAGTGTTTGAGCGGGAGGAACGGAAGGAGCGCCGCAATGTGCCGAGTGTGGTGACGGAGGAGGTGGTGACGAGGGAGTGTGAGGTGTCGCGTCAGAGTAGCTGGAGCTCTTATGACAGCGCGGTGGTGCTTGGTGACCCGCGTGACTGTGTGAGTCGCCAGAGCTCGTGGGGCTCGGGCGACACGCGATGCTGCACGCTACCGTCGCGCAACAGCTCCTGGGGCTCGTATGATATGCGGCCGACGGAGACCTGGGGTACAGTCAAGCGCACCAAGCAAAAGCTAGAGGAGGGGACTGTGGATGTGAAGCGGGTGTGCCCGGACATTACGGCCCCGCAGGAAACGGGCCTGCAGGTGGTCAAAGAGTTAGACAACAAAAACTCAGAGAAATCCGTTCATGTTACCAGAAGGTGTGTTTCGGCCGACGAAACAAAGACTTATACCGAAAGTGATCAAAAAAGTGTTCCGGGTTTGGTGCGGAATCTCAAAAAAGAATTTGAAGCCAAGTCAGTTTTGAATGCAAAATGTGCAAGTACAGAAGACAGTGGTGCTGAACCTAAAACTGAAGAAAGTGGGAAAGTCAGAAGTCTTCCTTCCTCTCCTGTTAGCGATCGGACTGAAAAACCCAGTCCTGCGACATCTTTAGAAGATCTATCTGTTCGTAGACTTGTAGGAAAGTACGAAGACAGACCAACCTTTCCTCAACCTCCTGTACCTCCGAGAAAATCTAGTCTAGATCCTCCACCTTTAGTTATAAAACATTCGACTCTCTTTGTACATAATCTTAAAAAAGTTAGACAACCTGTTAAAACGGCCATTCCTTCTCCAGGAGTGGTTGTAGCCAGTGTCGTTGCTAAAGCTGCAAGTAAAAAGCAGCAACAGGGCAAAACACACCCTCTCGCGAGGCTAGCCCTGAACAAGCAGCGGCACAACAACCCTGTCTACAACACTATGTAAAGTTCCGTAAAGCTCCTTGTGATTTAGTGTAAAAATTAGACTGTTGGAAGAATATTTTTAACAACCATGATTATATAAACCGTTTATAAAATACTTTATTTTTTTATATGTGTCGTAATGAATATTTTCTTTAACAATGAAAAATTTTATCAGCGTTCATTCTACTCACTGCCAACTCAATATCCGAAGGGTGGTAAATCTTAAACTTCATGTTTTTAAATCACACATTTTTTTTTAATTTTGACCATATTTGCTTTTTTGATTTTTAAATGATTTCATGATGATTCAATGATTTCGATAGACACACACTTAAGAATCTCTTGTAAATTTATGGCTGATGCCGAGTTGATCTAGTCTCCATTTATATAAGTAGGTATTCAACATTCCGAGAGAATGAGAGCACAGATAATAAAGTTGATTCTGCGTTTCAGGCAGTTTCCACCTCAGATGCTTATATTTGGTCGATTCTGATTTTTGCATTTTTTTATTGTTTGTATGAAAAATTATACCTCTCGGCTCTGTTAGCTTTATTTCTGTGCCTAGCTTTATGAGTGTACATTTTTTGTATTATAGTTTGTATTAAAAAAGTAAAGTGTTATTGCTTACAAATGTTGTATTATTTTAAAACTTCCTTTCACTTGTTTTTACATTAATACTATCAAATATATTTTTTCATCTTCATAAATACAAACCATTACAAATATGGTAGGCCATTGACAATTGAAGTCCTTAAATACTGTCATAAATTATATTGCATAACAAACAACCTACTAATTGAAACAAAAACAAAATTATTAATAAAATTTAAATCCTTTTTTTAATACGGTTAAAAAATGGAATTCTTAAAAATAATAGTAAAATAATTTATAAAATCTTTTAGGAAAGTTAAAACTAAGTGAAATTACTTATATTGATAAATTTTAATATAAGACAGAACCCTGTTTTTTAATTCTTAAAAAGGTTTTAGTAAGTAAGAAGCCAGCACTTTAACTTAATCTTAATCGAGGCATCAACACATGGTCTGTGCAAGTAGTTTGGGAATATTTCACTGTGGCTCTAAGAGGCGGTAGTGAAGCCTCAGGTTAGTCTGGTAGTCAAAAACGAACACGAACGAGGATAGACACCGTTCTAGCCACCAGATTCTTTATAAGCAGTCGATTTGTAACCTTCGAGGTGGCCTTGGAGTTCATTCTCTTGATATTTTCATCAGAGTTGAGGCCATCCGGCTTTAGGTTTCCAATCTTTGGCGGGATGGCTTACCCAGAACTGGTCATTGTTCCATAGTTAAATGTGTATCCCAGGATCCAATATTGTACAATGTTGAAGAGGTATTTTTTACAATACCCTTGTCAGTGAAATTCTGCTCCAGAGAGAAGTGGGAAACCACGGAAGGACACATACACATACATGAACCACACATGGACTCATCAAAAGAAGAGAGGGTTATCTAATAAGAGCCTCCAAAACCAAGCTCCAAGTCTGTCTGGGACAATTTCGCAACATATTCCAGATGGGAATCTGTGTCATCCTGGCGTGTGCCAAGTTGATCAAATGCTACTATGACCAATATAATGTGATGCTAACGTATTTCCAGGCTTCTTTCAAAGCACTTGACTCCAATGAGATTACATAAAAAAATGTGTGAGAGTGCTTCAAAGCCCTCTGCAAGCTTGCAACTCATAGGCAAACCAGGCCATATAGGCTTAAGGGTTAACAAGAACTCACACAAGCTTGTGAAAGCAGAAGGAAACAGGTCATTCTCTATACAACTTAGAATTTGAAGGGGGATGAATAAGAATAATAAAACTTTTTTCAGATTTTAGCATTCATTTGAGAGTATTCAATTAATACTAAACTAGTCTTTAAATTTTTTTACTACACACCTCATTTAGCTTTAAACTTTTATTTTTAAAGTCATGTCATATTTTCATATTTTTTAAGGTCATGATGGCATGACGACAAGTATTCCAGGGACATGCTAATAACATAGTACACGAAATAAAAATACTTATTTCATTTAATATGAGTAAAAGCTACAATTAAATCCGTCCATAGTGAAATTACTGCCCTTATGGACAGTTATGATGTTCTGAGAAATCCATATGCAGGAAAGCTTGATTTTCTTTCAAGTTTTTTTATTTGTGAACATTTATTAATTAGGGGGAAACAATATTCTCAAAATATTCATTATCTTTCTTGGCGTTATTTCCTCCTTTGTTATTTTCTTGCATTTTTTCATGACTAACTGTTCTTCAACTTTCTTGTTTATTTCAGTAGCACTTCTAAGATGGACGAGGTAAGTTTCTCTCATTAGACTTAGTGGTCCAAAATTTATGAGGATACAGGTCCCTAAAGCATAACCACCAAATATTTCATAGGATTTTAGCGTGCATTTTTGCTAACAAAGTTTGTATTTTTATTTCTTCCAATTTCTATTGATAAAACACCTAATGTTTATCTTCAGTATTTATAGAACTCCATATTCTTTAGAAATTTAAAAATTCTTACATTTCCTCCAATCTTTGAAATTTATAATGGCGTTAGTTTTTCATTACTGATTTTATCTTTTTAGACTTTTCAAACGTGTCTGTGAGAGTTGATGAAACTCGTTCCATTTTTCTCTTGAAAACGTGATGAGTTTCCTCAACTATCGAAACGTTGTGTCGTTACAATCACATACGCATTATAAAAGTCCAATAATATAATATTTGTGGGTGTAGGTAGGTATAGTAGGTACGGTATTGGTATATGTATAGTAGGTTAGTTGCTATAGTAGGTATTAGTATATTGTACAGTATGGCCCCATATCCCCTATTATCCGCACGTTGTCTTGCTCCCTCCCACTAGCTCAATGACGGTATTATCATCGAAAAATGTTTGTATTTCCTTCCCTGTGGGAAATACATTAAATCATGGATATGGCTAAAGGGAGTGTTTTCAGTTCATTTAAACAGCTGTTCTCATAACCAAAATGTCAATACAATAACTCTTAAGTTTCTACGGAAACGGGATCTAAACACTTCCGCTGCACTTTTTGCGTTATAAAAATCTGCTAACACCCCCACCCCCCCAGAGCTAGACATATCCATATCAAAAGTTAAAAATGGTAATCTTCATTGTTATTTCAGGTATAGTATTATCAAAAAACTTAATGTATACAGTTTTTTGTCAGTAAAAACCATCTGAAAGTTCTTATAATGTGCTATAATAAAAATATTTTCCTTGTGTCTACAGTAGAAAACTTACCTACCGATTCCAATACTATTTTTATAGAGAATTTCTCTCCAATATTTGTGGACATACTTTGTAAAATTTAGATTTTAATTCCATAAGAACGACAATAAATTTTGTTTTCCTTTATTCCTCTCTCGATAGTCACAAAATGATTGTGATTGTGCATTGTGTATTAAACCAATATACAGTAGTCATTTTCTGAGGCAAGTAAAAATATTATTATTTTTTGTTAATAAAAAAATGATTGAAAGGTAATAGTATAAACTAGCCAAAGTACCCGTTCTTCACACGGGTTAAAAAGGCTGAAAGGTGTAGGCTCTACTGATACATTTAAATTATTGTTAATTAATTCTTCATCGTTTACAAAATGACAAAACACGAGTGTCTACAACATTTCAAAGTAACATCTGTCAAACATTGGGAGCACTAATTTTGATCCAGCAGTTTATTTGAAAAATCAACTTTATTTCTTCTTCTTCCCAAACTGTCAAATTTTAGTGTTCACAGCTGTTGACATTCAAGTAATTTTATGTTTTCATTCTTTGAAAATGTAAACATTGAAATTTAGGACGTTAATGGGGCGTAGCCCGAGGGAATTTTAAGGGAACTAATATGCCTATGTGTAGCATGAGTTTAAGATCTACCTTTCTGTAAAATTTCAAACCGGTTGGTTTAGTCTTTTTCGCATTTACTTGCCACAACAAACCCACAAACAAACATACAGAAACCACCTCATCTTTATAATATTATAGATAATATATGACAAGTTTTATAAAAATCTGACCTTAAACATGAGAATTATTTGTCTATTCCACACAAGATTGACATGGGAAAGAGTATGCAGGTTTGCTGCCACGATAAACACATAAACTATGATTTTTAAGCATAAATGGGTGGGTATCAGCAACATGAAGGTAAATACCAAGTTTAATCTAAAAATATTTATTGATATGGGAAATATTATTAATTTTTCCTTATCCTCCATAAGATTAACATTGGGGCCCCAAAATACAACGTACTGTGTTTAGATTTTTTAATATCTCGGTAACCGTTGGAGATAGAGAAAAACTTTAAGGTACTTAATTGTGCAGTTTTTTAAGCCAATTATTATGGTGAAAGATAAAATTTGAAATTTTTAAAAATTACATAGGAAAAATTCAAAAAACCTATTTTGTGGGGTACAAAACCCCCCAAACTACCCCTTCCGATTGACCGATATGTCTGGATTACAAACCCGGTCGAGCAATTGCAGGAATACACGGTTTTACCAAATTTGGTTTCGATCGGACCACTTTTACGGGAGTTATGGTGTTCACAGACACATAATTATATATATATATATACATATAAATTTTAACGACTATTATTTTTGATCTCTGGGCACCTCAAGAAGAAAAAATAACAAGGTCCCGGGCTTAAGTCTCACCATGAAACCTACGGTAATAGCTTCTTCCCTATGGGAAATTCGCTAAAATGCTGTCAAAGAATTGAAGAAGAAGAAGTAATTGAAGAAGAATTGAAAGAAGTATTGGGTATTTAGTGTGACCCAAATCATCTATGTTACTAGTTGTCACTCCTTCGGGATCGACTACTGTCCAAGCCTGAACAGCCAGTTTAACCAGAATTTGGTGAGTGGTGTCTTTAATTCCAACCTTGAAGGTGTACCCTGGAGCAAGCACACTTGATTAATTGATTGATTGAGTAGAATGGGGTCGGACTCTAGGTCCCAACACGGCAAACTCAGCCTTATTATGTGTATTATATTACGGTGAGTTGTATGTATAAGCCAATTCCTGGGGCTTCAATAAGGCTCAGGAGATTTCCCCAATGATAGCATCAAAAACCTCATCTGGTTGTTCTAGGCCAAATAAAATAGAGCCCCTCTACATTGCCCCCAGTCGCTCACAATCTAGGATTTTGTGCTTTTGTCATTTTGTAAACAATGAAGTAGAGCCTACACCTTTCAGCCTTTTTAAACCGTGCGAAGAATACTTTGGCTAGTTTATACTATTACCTTTCATTAATTTTTTTATTAACAAAAACAATATTTTTTTTATTTGCCTCAGAAAACTACTACTGTATATTGGTTTAATACACAATGCACAATCACAATCATTTTGTGACTATCGAGAGAGGAATAAAGAAAAACAAAATTTATTGTCGTTCTTATGGAATTAAAATCTAAATTTTACAAAGTATGTCCACAAATATTGGAGAGAAATTCTCTATAAAAATAGTATTGGAATCGGTAGGTAAGTTTTCTACTGTAGACACAAGGAAAATATTTTTATTATAGCACATTATAAGAACTTTCAGATGGTTTTTACTGACAAAAAACTGTATACATTAAGTTTTTTGATAATACTATACCTGAAATAATAATGAAGATTACCATTTTTAACTTTTGATATGGATATGTCTAGCTCAGGGGGGTGGGGGTGTTAGCAGATTTTTATAACGCAAAAAGTGCAGCGGAAGTGTTTAGATCCCGTTTCCGTAGAAACTTAAGAGTTATTGTATTGACATTTTGGTTATGAGAACAGCTGTTTAAATGAACTGAAAACACTCCCTTTAGCCATATCCATGATTTAATGTATTTCCCACAGGGAAGAAAGAAAATACAAACATTTTTCAATGATAATACCGTCATTGAGCTAGTGGGAGGGAGCAAGACAACGTGCGGATAATAGGGGTTATGGGGCCATACTGTACAATATACTAATACCTACTATAGCAACTAACCTACTATACATATACCAATACCGTACCTACTATACCTACCTACACCCACAAATATTATATTATTGGACTTTTATAATGCGTATGTGATTGTAACGACACAACGTTTCGATAGTTGAGGAAACTCATCACGTTTTCAAGAGAAAAATGGAACGAGTTTCATCAACTCTCACAGACACGTTTGAAAAGTCTAAAAAGATAATATCAGTAATAAAAAACTAACGCCATTTTAAATTTCAAAGATTGGAGGAAATGTAATAATTTTAAATTTCTAAAGAATATGGAGTTCTATAAATACTGAAGATAAACATTAGGTGTTTTATCAATAGAAATTGGAAGAAATAAAAATACAAACTTTGTTAGCAAAAATGCACTCTAAAATCCTACGAAATATTTGGTGGTTATGCTTTAGGGACCTGTACCCTCATAAATTTTGGACCACTAAATCTAATGAGAGAAACCTACCTCGTCGATCTTAGAAGTGCTACTGAAATAAACAAAACCAAAATTAATCTACCCATGACAGGTGACAAATAGTATTTTACTGCCACTAAAAGATCGTTTTCACAAGTACGTGATAAAAAACCAATAAATCGTGTTAAGGTGTGTTTTTCTTTGCCGAATTGTATTTTAATAGATTTAGTTTTGAGAATTCGTCACCAGTGGGGGATACAGTTCATGTCTTATCGTCACTTTCAATTGGAACCAATTCGGGCAAAGAGTTTAGCTGAATTGAGTATGAAATTGAGCATTTATTATATTATTTAAACTATTTATTGCATATTATTTTAGCTCAGTATATAACAATTGTTGTAGAAATCGACACTCCGTGTTTATCAGCGACCATGGCTAAATTAATTTTGGTTTTGTCCATTTCCATAGTTCTTCTAAGACAAGCGAGGTATGTTTCTTTGCCTTATTCTTTATATTTCTATTATAATCTATATCTATAAATGTGTAAAGGAAAGTCGTGCTAGTTATTATTATATTATTGATTTGGAAATTCGCTGAGTACGCAGGTCTGCTGCGACGGGGGTATTTTTAATGTAAGTAAACTTGTTTCCTGTACTGGCAAAAATCAGTCAAAGAGCCAACTAAAGCTTAACCCTGCAGTAGGCACATAGTCTACAGTTGTAGCCCAGTGTTTTGTTTCTCCTGTCATTTCATTAAATATTGTTATAGGAGGGTTAGCACACGAGTAGCTGCCGTTTGTCATACTCACTGAGTTGTTAGCCTTGACAGACAGAGCATGTTCGTGTTGTTTGCTGTTGAAGTTGTTTGTACTACAACCTGTAGTCCATGCGACTATGCGTTATGAGTGGTCAAGAACGTCATTTGTTGTCCTACGTTAGTAGTTTGTATGAACTTTATTTGATTAAGTTGATTGATTAAAATTCATTATTGGTGATGGTGGATTTATTTTATTTAGATTTTTACTGCGGACATCTTCCATCAAGATTTTATGCAAAACACAGTTTCACGACGTTTCCGAAATGCCGAAACGTTTGTGAAACTGTGTTTTACCTAAAATCGTGATAGAATATATCCACAATAAAAATCTAAATAACAAGTTGATTGAGTTCAAGTAATCTTTTTAGCTTAGTTAACCCTAGAACTGACAAAGTCGTAATTCACAACGCATTTACATATTCAATAAGAAGTGGCAGGCATCTGTCGTCAGTTTATTGAACTTGTTAGACACTAGCGCCTACGTGACTGTTGCCCTCTGGGGGCAAGCAACCGAACCTGCTCTCGTAGTGCACTAGCCTGCACCGGGCATGTCTATAACCAAGTAAGCGCTTTCTACTCCTATGCACTGAGTGGCTGAATCGGCTTGGGTGGAAGTTGACGGCATTTAGTGGTTAGGCACATAGTGGTTATAAGGGGAGGGCATGTTTTATGCTTTTTTACTTTCTCCCCTTATACGTAGTATATGGAGAAAGTATTGTTTTCGTCAAAATTTTCGAATTTGAGTTGAGGGTGGATATATCCGTTTTGGGGTCCCCTGAATCCAAAAAAGTGGGTTTTGACGTGATGTCTGTCCGTCCGTGTGTCTGTCTGTGTGTGTGTCTGGATGTGTACAGTGCCACAGCCTACCCCGTTGGTCCGATTTAGATGAAATTTGGCATGTATATATACAGTCACCGTATCTCCAGGCGTTTTTTTTAATTTTTTTGAAATTTTGATTTTTAAGGGTAGTTCACCCCTAAAAACCCTTAAAAAACGTGAAAAATCCAATTTTCTCAAAAACTGCTCTAACGATTTTGATTAAAATTTGACAGTTTATAGTGCACAGAGTACTAAATAATTTGACACCACCCGCATGTCTGTAAAAATGACGGTTCAAAAGTTATGGGCATTTAAATGTAAAAAAAATCAAATTTTTAAATTTTCAGCGAAAACAATAAAAGTAAAGTATAACTTGACTGGTACTATTGAAACCAGCTTAAAAAACTAAACAAATTAGTATTTTGAATTATTTGTCTACGACTAACGGTTCCAGAGAAAAGTTAAATTTACTGTCCACGATAAACGCAGTACGTTGTCTGAAAGCGCCCAATGTTATTCTTATGGAGAATATAAAATAATCAATTTCTTCCTTACTTTCCAACCGTTTTCCATGAAACTTGGGATGAAGTGTAAGGTCAAATCACCGAACAAAACCAGCTCAAAAAAACTTGGTATTACCGGGGGGGCTTTCTACCGGGGGGGGTTTCCCCCATACAATTTGAACAATAAATTATTAAATGATATTTAGAATAACTTTGTAGAACATGATAGTTTTATTACAGATTGTCTTTTTTAAATTTACTTAAGGGAGAAAGTAAGTGTCAGTCCACTGGTACCATTTATTTGTTTAAACTTTGATATTTCAAGAAGATATTAGTAATTATTTTTATATTACAGTTAAGAGTAAAAAGCTTTCCACTTCTAGGGTTAAACTAAGTATTACAAGAATTATGAAACAACAGGGAATTTGAGAAAACCTAATGCTAGGTTTGTACTAGGAAAAAATTGCGCTAGTACATAAATAAAATAGCTATCTTCAGGTGAAGCTCTATGGTGCAGAGGTCTCCAACATTGACCATGATGCGAGGGACACCGAAGGGGGAAATTAAAACCTCCCCTCCAACGACACCGTTTAAGGCGGTAGGTGATGCTGGATCAGGCATAGAGAATAGCCCACGTGCCCTAATGTGTTATACTTGATGGCGCGCTAACTGCAGAGTAAGTGACAGTAAAATAACAGCTCAATTTTTGACCCGGCTAGTGTTTTGTTAGTTTGAAATAAGAGTAGGATTTTTCTACAAAAAAACATACTATTCAGTATAAAATACACATTTTCACTCAATCTTAGAATGTTATACCCTTAAACCAATAGTTTATAGGCAATAGAAACCAAATAGGTTGCTAAGTAATGGATAAAAAGTGTAGTTTTGGATCTTAATCAAATTCCATGTCAGTCACTTGATTGGAAGATTGTATTTAAAATTTTGAATTTCATCAACCAAGTAGGATGAATAACCTAGCTTGGCATGTTTTAATAATGATGATGGCAGCGTGGGCAAGTTTCAGCTCTCCAGTGGTGGACCACCGTGAGGACTTTCTTCAAGACGATAACAACGCGTCGACCCCCGCCACTGAGCCTGATTTACCCATGGTGATAATCCCCACTGATGATGTTATCTCCACTACACTTGATACAAGTAGTGCTGCAACTTTTACTGGTCCTATAACCTTCCTACTCGCCTTCACTGCTATGACTTGTAATTATTTATAATCCAATCTTTATCTGTTTTGCTTCTAAATTGTTGTCTTTTTATTATCATTTGTCGAGGCCATAATTTCTTAATTTAATTATATTTTTGACAAAAAATGATATAACTATGTGTATGTGTGTAATTATGTGTGTGTGTGTATTATAATTGTTAATTGTGTGTTGTGTCATAAAAATAATTTAATTAGATTCCAGATTTAGCAATAATTCCTTTAAATTAATATTTATTTTAACAAAAGTGTGTGTCTTACGTACCACCAGCTGCTTTGTAGAATCATATAGACACAACTTATTTCTGCATCAGGTTGCGGAGAAAAGGTCATGCCCACTATAGGTACTATCTCTTTCCCCATCTGCTCAGTTTGATACTTCTTCCAGCAAGTCAGATGGCTTAAAACCATTATTTCTCCTGTAAAATACACCAATATACCGCAACCCACTACAAACACAAATGATGAGGCGGAGCTAGCAACCTCCAGGTGAAGCTCTATGGTGCAGAGGTCTCCAACATTGTCCATGATGCCAGGGACAGGGACCGAAGGGGGGAATTAAAACGTCCCCTCCAACAGCACCGGTTTAAGCACGACGTTTAAGCAACATCACGGCACGTTTAAGGCAGTAGGTGATGCTGGATCAGGCATAGAGAATATGAGGGTTGACCTGGTGATGAAGGCATCGGAGAAATCACTAGGTCACATGAAGGGAATACCTCCCAGAAGAAGTTCTCTTCGTGGGGCTTTCGAAGTGCAAACGCTTCGGCAGCAGCAGGATGACACCAACAAGAAGGAGACAATGATGTTGAAGAACATGACCATTCATTTGAAGGAGATGGCAAAGGCCCTTATAGTTCAAAAGAATGTGAACAAAGCTATCAAAGATGGCATTCTGAAACTCCAGGATTTTATCGGTGAAATCACGGAGTGCCAGAAGAAAATAATAATAATAATAAATCTTTAAGTAAGTGTCATTAAGTACACATATCACAATAGACAAAGTCATTATATATTCTGTGAGAAGCAAAAATAAGGTCGGTATAACTTAGTTTTAATTTAAGTTGAATTTAAATGTTCGCGCTGGCTTAGGCCAAACAGCTAGCCCTGCAGTGTATGGAGCTGCCACAAACCGCGCCACCATTGGTGGTGGGGGAAGGAGTGGGGAGCCCTGGAGACAGACGACGACCGAGGGCACAGATCAAGCAATACTTTATACTTTTAACTGAAATGGCGACCTACCCAGGTAGGTATTTTAATCCAAGTATGAATGAGGAATGAATGTAGGATGATTGTGGCGCGATCTTGTAGTCTTGTTACTGACTAAGGCTGACAATGTTCCTTAGACAGGACTGTTAATTAATAGCCCAACAGACGATGGCAACTAATGGACCTACAGTTTAACGTGGAATCCGAACCACAACCTCTGAATTACGAATTGGTCTAATTATGAGGATGGTCTTTGTGGATTAACGTAGTATTCAATAGTGCGGACGTTAATCCACACAAGAGAACACTACATCCACTGACCCAATACTCGCTCGCCGGCTCTCAGACACACAGATAGTGGGTAACCTGCTTCCACAGTAGTAAAGGAGACCAAGGGGTAGACAACATGGTCCACGGTACCGTAAATCCGGGATAATCCCCTTGTTCGCATATGCTAGCTTGTTTCAAATAATAGAAAAATTATTAATCAGTTTTCTAAAGATATTTTAGTTTTTCCGAGAAAGGAACTCTTTATTTAATAATTATTATAGTTGGGTTGATTCCTTTAGTAGACAATTTGAGTAAGCATCTAGGTCAAGTAAATTTAGTTAGAGTACAGGGCTGAAGTAAGCCTGGTGTTTAAATAATAATACAGCTAGTGTACAAGGCTGGAAGAAGCCTGGTGTTGCAAAGAATAATTCAGCTAGTACAGGACTGAAATAAGCCTGGTGTTGTGTGAGACAGCTAGGATCCAGGCTGGAATTAGCTGCAAGGGCTCTCTTAAGGAACTTGCAGCTAAGAACTGTGTATGGCTTGCATGGGTCCCGGGACACACAGGACACAAAGGGAACGAAAAAGCTGACGGTCTATGCAGAAAGGGATCAAAGTCCTTACTGGTAGGGCCTGAACCAGTGTGTCCAGTCTCTATCTGCCAGGGTCTGGACAAGCTTCGAAACTGGGAGAAGACCACGATGAGGGAGGCGTGGGAGTCTCTTCTGGGCCTTTGACAGTCAAAATCGCTGATTGAACCATACAGAAAGGAGTGGAAGGAGCTACTTAAGCTCTCTAAAGGGGACATCAGCTTACTGATGGGGTTACTGACAGGACATGGCCCACTAAGAAAGCATCTCAAGATCATCAGACTCAATCAAACTCCTGCAGATTCTGCGAGGAGGAGACTAAGTCTGCTACTCACTTCTGGCTCAAAAGCTCTGAGCTAGAAAAGGCTGAAATTCTTTGGTTGGATCTTTGTGGACCCCAAAGAATTTAAACTATTGAGTACCGCACAACTTCTGGGCTTCGTCAAGGGACTAGAGTTTTGGACTAACTTCATCTAGGGTGCTACAAAAGATCTTAAGGTTCGAGGTAGCTAGCTATACCTTTGCCCTAGGAAAAAAAGATACTGGAAGCCTATTAAATGTTTTGTTTGTAAAAATTTGTAGCTTTTGATAAATTTTGTAAACCTAGCTTGTGGAATCTGGAAGTCTTCCAAACGTCTGGTGGTATACCCATGAATTGAGTTGCAAGGAATAAATTTATTTAAATTTGCTTTAACATAAACTAAATTTTAATAAATAAAAATACTAGGAAGAGTCATAATTTCATTTTCAATAAAAAAAAGGCCTACAACTAACCATATTGGGAGTTTGAAACATAACTTTGAGAGTCTTTTTTTGCCATTTAAAACACGCTTGGTTCCAGAATTGTTACCCCACAATATATTGCCATAAAGCTAGTGGGAATGGAATAAACTATGGTAAGTCATTAAAAGCGAACGTTTTTAAACACTATATTTATGTTATATTATATTAGATTATTGAAATGTCAACCTACCCAGGTAGGTATTTTAAGCCAAGTATGAATGAGGAATGAGTGTAGGATGATTGTGGCACGATCTTGTAGTCTTGTTACTGACTAAGGCTGATATGCTCGTTAGACAGGACTGTTAATTAATAGCCCAAATCCCGATGGCAACTATAGTTGCCATCGGCAACTTGGTTTGCTGAGTGAAAGTTATCAGTAGATAAAATGAAGGATCTGTCATCTGCATAAAGAATTGTTTTACATGGCATAGAACTAGGTAAGTCATTTATATAAAGAATGAACAAAAGCGGTCCCAACACAGACCCTTGTGGAATTCCAGCAAGAACCACTTTAAAATTTGACATTTATTTACCTAATGCGACAAATTGTTGTCTTCCACGGAGGTATGTTTTAAATAAATTTAGCTCATGTCCTTTTATTCCATAAAATTCCAATTTCTGCAATAAAACGTTATGTAATACAGAATCGCAGGCCTTACTGAGATCCAGAAGTGCCACTCTGAGATAACTACCAGACTCGAAAGTATCCAAAATACCTGAAACCACAGACTCCACAGCCAAAGTTGTTGAAAGGCCAGGCCTAAATCCAAACTGTTTATTGTTTAAAAAACTATTAAAATACGTAAGATCAAACAACTGCAATTTCACACAAGATTCAAATATTTTTTTGAAAAAACTGATACCATTAAAATAGGTCTATAATTTGAAATGAGAAATTTGTCACCCCTTTTATAAAGGGTAATAGTTTTACTGACTTTTTGTCAGCAATTTGGAAAAGTTGAGCAGAGTAGCACCATATTTATTAGATGTGTTAGCGGTTCAATTATGTGAGGAGCAATGAATTATATAATTTTGTTTGACAGCCCGTAGGCATCTTCACTGATTGATGAGTTGAGAGATCTATTATTTTTATCACATTGTCCTTAGTTACCAATTTCCACAAACATTTATACTGAGAATGAACAGCATTGTTTAAAAATATTAGAGAAATCTAAACCACAGTACTGTGGTTTATTTGTTTAGTTTTATCATGTTTTATTATGTTTAGGTTTATTAGTCTAGTGCGTGTATAAGAAAATTCAAAAACAATATTGACATAAAAAAATTAAAAAAAGGTTCCCAATCTGTGTTACATAAACTCAATGCAAACATATCAAGGTTTTCTTTATTAAGTTTCCTAAAACAAATTTCCTTAAACAAATTCAATGCAGGATCTTTGAGTAAAAGTTTAAAAAATAAAATCAGTTGATCAGATATTTTGCTATTCCAAATATAGATATTTTGTATTCATATTCATTCTGATAAATATTTGTTGCAATTTCGTCAATACATTTATCTCCTTTGGTCGGGTATTCAAAAGCATGATATAAATTAATGCTTACTAGTGATTCAATACAGGTGTTATTCTTTAATAAAAAATCACAACTAAAATCGGTCCCTGGTATAATTTTACTAGAAGGCTTTTTTGATAAAATAAATGCCAGAAGATTGTCTAAAATGTCAGAAGAAAAATTACAATCTGAGTCAGGTGTTCTGTACAGTGAAATAAAAAAAATATTAAACCTATCAACATAAATACATGCAGCTTCAAATGAACTTGTGTGGGTGATATGAGAAATATAAATTTCATAAAAAAAATACCTTCATTAACCAGAATGGATACGCCTTAATGGGGGTCATCTTGTCTGCAGAAGGATACAGCAAGGGTGAAGCTTTATGAAACATGCAAGTCTATTTCATTTTTTTGTAACCTATGCCCATTTAAAAGTGAAATAAAATGAAAAATTCTTTATTTAAACAGGCAAAGTTAGGGCCACATGACCCTTTCTTACACTTAACCTGCATTAAAACATAAAAATAAACTTATCATAGATTACAAACAAAATATACTTAAAAAAACATAACGGGTGTTTCAAAAAGGACGCATATGGAAGTTTAAGAATGTGAATTTATTACATTAAGTTATTAAAGTAATTATAAGTTATGCTGTATGAAATTATTACCTTTATTATATTCAAATTACCTTTAAAACTTCACAATAAATGTTCAAAATGGCTTCCTCCACTAGTAATGCAGGTTCGAACACGTTTCATAACATTTGCAGCCACTTTTCGTAGTGTTTGCTCAGAAATGATTTTAATCTCACTTTCAATATTAGCCTTCAATTCGTCAAGTGTATGAGGATTGTTATTAAAAACCTTACTTTTTAAATTCCCCCAAAGAAAAAAGTCAGCTGGAGTAAGATCTGGGGATCTTGGCGGCCACAATCCTTTTGATATCACACGATGGTCAAAAAATTCTCGTAACATATTCATCGTTTTAGCAGAAGTATGGAATGTTGCATTATCCTGCTGAAACCAACAATATCGATCGTCTAATTCTAACAACGCTATAAATTGTTCAATAAGGTTGCGATACACAACACCATCTACAGATTTGTCAAAAAATAAAGGCCCTACAATACAACGCCGGGAGATCGCGCACCAAACACCAATTTTACGTGCATGTAATGGTCGTTCTTGAAATGCGTGAGGATTTTCAGTGCTCCATATTCGGCAGTTTTGGCTGTTGACGTAACCATCTAAGTGGAACCACGCTTCGTCACTGAAATAAACACGATCCAATATTTCAATACCGTTGTCATTAACAAGAGAACGTATCCAACGACAATACTGTATACGTTTCCCATGGTCAACATCCTTCAGTTCATGAACGACTCCGATGCGGTAAGGACGCAGATTCAATTTTTTAGTAGCCCTGAAAGTGGAAGATAGTGACAATCCAGCCTGTACAGATAACTTTCTAAGTGATTTTTTGGGTGAGGTAGTCAAACGTTGTTTCACATTGTCCAGAACTTGTTCTGTTAACACTGACGGTCGACCTGTGCTTTTCCGATCCTGTACTCTTCCAGTCTCACGAAATTTATCGATCAGACGTGTTATTGTGGCATTATTAGGTACTGCAGAATTGGGAAATTTCAACCTGAATTCGTCTTTCACTCGTTCGTAAGATTTATATGCGAAATAACTTTCAATAATAAACACACATTCATCCTTTGAAAAAACCATAGTTGAACATACACAGACACTACAGATTACAAATGAATACTAACAAGCACTAGTAAATGTAAAATGGTGCATGCCGGTTCAACAATGAGTACGGTAGTGCCAACTGTTATTTGGGGGAACAAAATATTCCCTATACAGAAAATATATTCCCTCAAACTTCGATGTGCGTCCTTTTTGAAACAACCGGTAGAATATACAAAATAAAAAATAAATAGATTGTTTTTATTACAAAACTTACACTCAAGCACATACACTCACATCAGCAACCGCCCCACCACAGAAGCCCTAGGACACGCCAACCGAGACCATCCGATCAAAAAACAAAGTTTTTAGTGCCGCCACAAACTGTGATCGTTTTTCAAGGGATCTTATTTTTTTTGTAGAGGTAGATTATTCCAAAGGTGACAGGCAGTGACAACAAAAGCCTTATCATAAGCTGTGGTCACATGATGAGGAATTCGTAATGTGATCGATGAAGAACGTGAATTTCGCGAACTACCTTGAGATACGAATACGAAGTCAACTCTAAAATAATTTGGAACTCCTGTTTTTAATATTGAAAAAAGTAATGACAGAATTTTGATTGCTCTTTGATCTTTCAATTTAAAAATTTTTGCCTGAAGGTAGTACGGCGTGATATGCTCATAACGTCTAAGACAATAAACAAATCTCAAGCAATAATTTTGAGAACGCTGGAGCATACCCGCCTGTGTTACAGTCATGTCATCGATCAGTGAGTTGCAGTAAGTAAAGTGGGGAAGTACAAGTGTTTTGACCAAATGCAGTTTAGTGTGTAGTGGCAAAAAATTCTGTAATTTCTTGAGTGAGTGTATTGATGCGAAAGCCTTTCTGTGTATGTCAGTGATTGCTTCGTCCCAAGTGAGTGTTGTGTTAAGTATTACTCCAAGATCCTTTACTTTGTCCTAGTATGGCAGAGAATTTCCGCATACCGTAATTGAATCAATGGAGTCAAACAAAATTGAATTGCGAAGCTGAGTAAGGCAAATTGCAATTGGTTTAGTCTTTTCATGATTTAGTCTCAGTCCATGTTTTTCAGCCCATGCAACAATTCTAGTAATATCCTCATTGATTCTTCTGACAGAATCGTTCACATTGTTTGTAGTAAAGTGGTCGTATATTTGAAGGTCATCGGCGTACATATGGTGTTTGCAATGCACCAACGTTGAGTTTATGTCATTTACGTAAAGTGCAAAAAGTAAGGGTCCAAGGATTGATCCTTGTGGAACACCACAAGTAACAGTCTCCCAGTCGGATTGTGCAATGTTACATTCTGTTTCCTGTAAAACTATCAATAATTAAGGCAATTTATTTCTCAAACACCGAATGTTGACATAAATGATATTTAAATTTCCCTATATAATTCACAAATCATAAACTATACAAAAGAATAATCTGTTTAAAAACTACCATTTGGTTTGATAGCGTTTCTGTCTAGGAGGATATTTATACAGAAAAACAAAATATTTATAACTTTAGAAAACTTTATTTCAGTACAAAGTCAGATTGTATCAATAGTCTGTCGATAGAATAGACCACTCTTACGTCTGGAACTGCTGACACATCCTTCTTGCCTTTAGTTGTCTTAATGAAATGATCCATGCAATAGACACCAGAGGAATTACCCTTGTAGTGCATGCTGGTCTGTAAACAATATATGGTAACGCTAATGGTTTCATTCTGCTCTACCAATGAACTTCGTGGTACTAGAGTAACTGGTATTCAGTATGTCTTGGGTCTAAACAAGAGAAAATGTGTTTACAGATTGAAAGTGTTGTGAGATAAATGAGCTTTTTCTATAATTTAGGCCCGAGGAATTCATAAACTGGATTCATAAATTTTGCCTGTTTAAAACATATGCAGACTGTAGAATATAGTTAGGAATATTTATCAAATGAAAACAAAAATACTAGAAATATGTATAAGTTTTTAAAACAAACTTATAAATATAAACTTCAAATATGCTTTATCTTATAAAATGTTCATTTTTAAAATACTTGTACCATTATTATTTTTTTTTTGTTATTAAAAATACTTTAATTAACAAACCAACTAAAAATATAAATCCTGTTTTGCATTAACATTCCCAAAATGAATTCAAAAATTATTTTAAAATTTACTCTCAGTCACCATTACTTATTTTCTACTTTTTGAAAAATTTTTAATTTAACTTTATAACTTTTTTTTTTATTTTTTTATATTTAAATAATTTTTTTTTTTCATTATATATTTATTTTTTTTTTAGATTTTTTTTTATTTTCAAAATATTTTTTTATATTTTCTAATTTTTTATAAGTACAATCCACAATTTTTCAATTTATTTATATTTAGCCAAAGTATTAGTGTGGGCTTAAAAAATGAGGCTCGATACATTAATAAAATTTTTTTTTTTCTTTTCTTTTTTTTTGCTTAGGTCTTGACCTCCCGTTCTCTTTTTTTTCTTTTTTTTTTTCTCATTTTCTTTTTTTAGATTTTTTTTTTAATTTCTAAAAAATTTTATTTCTTTTTTTTCTATTTCTTTTAATTTTAAGAGCAGACACAGTTTTTTTTGTGTTAGTAATTTTTCTCTTTTCTTTTGTTTGTTTTTTTTCTTTTTGGTTTAAAGTTTTTTTTTTATTTTTATTTATTAACTCTGGCATGTCCGAGACGTGTTCTACATAAGACAATTGTACCATGTCTATTTAATTGCTTATTGGAAAACCAAGGCTTAGTTTGGAAACAATTTTGAATTTTCCTGTGCCACAGTCCTTTTAGGGGAGTTATTTATCTCCTCATTGTAGGAAAAAATAGCTTCTTTTTTCTGGAATTTAACAAAATCCTCAATTGGAATGGGAATGTCATCAACAGATTCTCCATCCTGAGTTGCTTCCTTTGCTAATTTGTCAACAACCTCATTGGGTTTAATTCCAATGTGAGAGGGAATCCAGTGGAAAGTGAAATGCTTGTTTTTATTATTTAAGTTTAATACAATTCTCAGAAAAAGGTCATTATGTTGTTTCAAATTGCATACAGTTCAGCTGTATAATTTGAAACTATTTGCGATAGTTTTTATTTTTTGTAAGATGGAATTTCAGTGAAGTTAAACAATGTATTATTAATGATTTTATTGGTGCTTAAAACATAGTTTAGTAAATTTTTCCTCTGCCAATATTGATGGTTGTTTGTAAGAAAAGTAAGATGTAATAGGAGGTGATTTGCAGGGTGTGATGGGTCTGTTATAACCTTATAAATTAGTTTATCTGTCATTAATTTTCTTCTAGTTTTTAGAGGAAGCATAGCAGTCTCTGAATGGAGTGACACAATAGGGGTGGATTTATGTGCACCAACAGCAATTCTCAAGGCCTGATTTTGGATCATGTCAAGTTTGTTTAATGTTATTTGTGAAACATGAGCAAAACGAAAGCTTGCATAATCTATCTTCGGGGCGTATCAGTCCCTTGTAGACACTAAGAATGAAATCAGGGTGTGCTCCTTTATGTCCACAACTCATTACTTTCAAAATATTTAAGTCTTTTAGGCACCTTTGATGTAATTTGTTGATATGCTCAGTAAATTTTAATTCATTATCAATTTCAACCCCAAAAAGTTTGATTGTCTCAACACCTTGAAGAGATAGTTTTATTACATTTGGATTTAAAGATTTTTCCTACTAAAGTAGATTGCCTTACATTAATTAATTAATGCCTTAATTAATTCTTCATTGTTTACAAAATGACAAAACACGAGTGTCTACAACATTTCAAAGTAACATATGTCAAATATTGGGAGAGGATAAGGATTAATGTAATAGAGACAGTCGTCGGAAAAACTTAAAATCTACCATTCTGCTATTTCAAATAATTCACTAATTTCGATCCAGCAGTTTATCTGAAAAATCAACTTTATTTCTTCTTCTTCCCGAACTGTCAAAATCAAAATATAGTGCAAACGGATGTTGTCATTAGAAAATGTAAACCTTGAAACCTAGAACGGTCACGGCAGCTCTTTCTTCTTCTTCTTCTCCTTCTTCTCGAACTGTCAAATTTTAGTGTTCACAGCTGTTGACATTCAAGTAATTTTATGTTTTCATTCTCTAAAAATGTAAATATTGAAACTTAGGACGTTCACAGGGCTTAGCCCGAGAGGATTTTAAGGAAATGAGTATGCCTATGTGTTGCATGAGTTTAAGATCTACCATTGTGTAAAATTTCAAACCGGTCGGTTCTGTATTTTTCCCATTTACTTGCCACAACAAACCCACAAACAAACATACAGACACAACCTCTTCTTTATAATATTATAGATAGATATAAATAATATCCATTTATTCATATAAATGAGAAAGATATATTTTTTAAACTTACTGTCAAGCTTTTCAGAGACACCACACGAAGGAGATTAGGATCTGTCCCGCCCACAAGAATGGCATCAGGCGTAACCCACTGACCGCAGTACAGCTAAAATATTTGCAAAAATTAATTTTTATTATCTTTCTTTATTTATTAGCCTACATAAAAATAATCAAATTAGCCATATTACCTATCTTTATATTTATGAAAGGATATTTCATATTATATCCAAGTAGAGCAGCATTGTTTTAGTATAAAGTAAGATTTTTCAGTAAGGAATGATATAAAACTATTTTAAGACAGAGCCAGAATACATAAACAAAAGTCATATAAATATTCTTAATATTGTAGGTAGTAATGACAATAAACAGTATGATATCATAGGAATAACATGGAAGGAAAAATATAAAAGTTCCAGAGTGAATGAATTAGATTAGATTAGATTATTGAAGTGGCAACTATCCAGGTAGGTATTTTAAGCCAAGTTCTAATGGGAAATTAGTGTATGATGATTGTGGCGCGATCTTGTAGTCTTGTTACTGACTAAGGCCGTCATTTTCCTGACAATGAAAAATCTTTTTCAAAGACACATGGGCTAGATGTCTTGAATTTCTCTATAACTTGGTATAGAACTCAACCCAAGGCCCGTTATCTAAATAGACCGAGTAGGCCGTGCCTAGGACGGCAAATTTTGTAAATTAATTTATCAACTTAATTTATATAAACTTATAATAGTGTTACAGTATTAGCAAAATAATTTGTAATTTTCTATACATTGAAGATAATACTTTTTATGAAGTTAACATAAGTTTGCCTTGAGCTGGACATTTTCATGGTACTCCAGGAGCTGTTTGTGAGCGTGTGTTTTTTGGCTCAACAAACAGATGGGATTTCTGATCTGTGTAATTTACTAAGAGAAACACTGAAAGAAGAACTATCAACTTTTTGGTGTTCAGCAAGAAATAATGCTTGCCAAAGCCTCAGAGAGTCATGGAGCGAGGTTATTTATGTTCTTGTCTCTATTGAAAGTGACTAAATAGAAAAGGACACAAGATGCGAGACCAAAGGAATGCTTAAAAACTAAAATGGTTTGAAACTGCTTTCATGGTGTGTTTCTGGAGTAGGCCCTACCATTTTACATAGAGTTCATAAAAATCCAAACGAATCCAGTCATCCAATAAGGAAGTTTTGACAGCGACAGAGCTATACACTGCCTTAGTAGAATACTTTTCTGTCCAAAGATTACATTTTTGAAACTGGGAAGAGCTAGGAAAGAAATTTTCAAAAACTTTACCTTATAAAAAAGGTGTTAAAAGAGCCCACAAAAGAAGCACAAAATATGACGAAGGAACTGTAACAGTTGTAAATCTTGGTGGGAAAGGAATGTTTCAAATTTAATACATTTCTTGTTATCATTGCCAATTAGTAGCTGAATTTAAAGACGGCATGAAACTTACACCGGATTAATAACAGGTTACATTTCCTGTTACAGATCGAACAATCATCACAAAGTAAATAAAAATACTTTAGGGTTAGATGCAAAAAACCTAGTAGAAATCTATAAAAACGAAATTGACGACAATTATGTCAGTGAGTGTTCTCATTATTGCTAGGCTATAGTTGTAAAACTTTATACTGCTATTTGATAAGCTCATCTAATTCTATAACTACATTCTTATCAGGATGTGTATCCTATTAGCGAATTTCCTATAGGGAAGAAGCTATTACCGTAGGTCTCATGGCGAGACGTAAGCCCGGGACCATGTTATTTTTTCTTCTTTAGGTGCCCAGAGTCCAAAAACAATAGTCGTTAAAATGTATAGGTATATATATATATATATATATATATATATATATATATATTATTTTGTAAATGAATACCATTGTACCCTTGTATCATTTCATTTTATTTCACACAACATGTTTCGAGAATTATCCCATTTTCAAGTGTGTTCAAATGGGATAATTCTCGAAACATGTTGTGTGAAATAAAATGAAATGATACAAGGGTACAATGGTATTCATTTACAAAATAATAATAATAGTAGCCCTAATAGTGAACATTCATAAAACAAAAAAAAAAAAAAAAATATATATATATATATATATATGTGTGTGTGTGTGTGTGTGTGTGTGTGTGTCTGTGAACACGATAACTCTCGTAAAAACGGTCGGTCGGATTAAGACCAAATTTGGTAGAAGCGTGTATTCCTACAAATGCTCTGACAAGTTCGTAAACCAGGCATATCGGTCAATGGGAACGGGTAGTTTGGGTACCCCAAAAAGGGGTTTTTTGAGTTTTTCACATGTAATTTTAAAGAATTTCTAATTTTATTTTTCACCATTGGAATCAGCTTAAAAAACTGCACAATTAAGTTTCTTAAAGTTTTTCTCTATCTCCAACGGTTAACGAGGTATTAAAAAGTCTAAACATAGTACGTTGTATTTTGGGGCTCCAATGTTAATCTTATGGAGGATAAGGAAAAATTAATATTTCCCATTTTAATCAATATTTTTAGATTAAACTTGGTATTTACCTTCATGTTGTTGATACCCACCCGTTTATGCTTAAAAATCATAGTTTACGTGTTTATCATGGCAGCACACCTGCATACTCTTTTCCCATATTAATCATATAGGGAATAGGCAAACTCCTTTATTTATGGACAGATGTTGATGAAAGTTGGTATAAATTTTAAAAATAAAAATTGTTTATGGTAGAAATTCCTACTTTCAGTGTTCCTCACAGCAGCAAACCTGCACACTCTTTCCCATGTTAATCTTAGGGAGAATAGGCAAATAATTCTCATGTTTATGGACATTTGCTGTCCATGCATATGCATTTGCATATGGATATTTTGTTTATGGAATAATTTGCAGAGTACGCAGGTCTGCTGCGACGGGGGTATTTTTTTATTAGAAGGGGCGGATTACTCCCAAGGCCCATCAGCCGTAGCGGCTTTTTGCCCACCCCTGTGTGGGTTGCGGTATTATCACATAGCGATAAACCATTGGTGATTGGTGGGATTTGAACCCGGCACCTTGGGCACCAAAGCCCCGCGCTCTACCCCTATACCAGCGTGCTCCCATCAACTGGCTATTAAAACTGCCTGTATTGGCAGGCCATAATTTGATGATTTACAAGGGTATTTTAAAAAAATCATAAAAATTAGTAAATATGGTAAAAATCTATACTATAATATATCATTTTCTTCACAATTTACCTTACTTTAGAATGAAATATATTTTATGATGATATTTTTAATTTTATTTTTATATTTATAGTTTATAAGTGAAAAAAAACATTTTTTCAAAAAGTAAAGGGGGGAGACCATTCTCCAAAAATAGTTAATATTAGAGAGGTTTTTCTTGTTTGAATCATCACTAAGGGAAAAAAAGTTGAACACCTTGTCCATTTTTTGCGTTGAAGCAGATGTAGCTAGCATAGTAATTGACAATTTTCCTGTAAGAAGGCCCGGCATAAAACCTTTTAGTTAAAATAACCGTTACCATAAAATATTCAAATGTTAAACGTTTTATAGAATGAGTAGTTAGAAAATATATAAAAACTTAAATAATTTATTAGCCTAAAATTTGAAGTTCGTGTTATCACATTAATTAATGAATAATTAAATTTTCCAATAAAAATGTGGAGGGGAGTAGTTAATTATTCGATCAACCGATAAACCAGGGCCTATTTCTCATCTCCAGTCCACAGGAGGGGGGCAAGCGTAATGCAGCCTAGGGGCAGCACACTAAGCTAAAATGGGTCCTGGCTCAACCTGAATATTGGAAGAACTATATAAGATTTCTGTGAAATCGTTTAAAAATTTAGAATAATTAGGAATTGTAATAATAAAGAAGATAACAATGTGTTACCTGAGATTTGTAAAGGTCAGGTTCAATGTTGGCCAGTAGTCTACCTTGTTGATAGTGCCAGAGTTGAAGAGAGTTTTCCCTTGAGTAGGAACAAGTCAGCAACTATAATTAAAACACATTATTTAAAAAATATATATAGTGTTCTCAGTGTTCTATAATGCTTTCAAAAAAATTGAAAGCATTATAACCATTATTAATTAACCGAATTACTCCTTCAGTTATATACATTTTAAAATATGAACAAAGTACTTGAGCCAAAGTTGTCCAAACCCCCACAAGTTTTTCAATTAATCTTAACTTCAAATTTTTTAAAGTTGGGTGACTGGAAAGTTTTGATTTTAAATTACATACTACATATTAACTGGCTGAGTGGTGTAGTGGTTATAATCCCCGCCTTTAAAACTGAAGGTCACCGGAGCGAATCCCGCAAGGGTCGAATCTGAACCCAGTCGCCATTCGTCATTGGGCTATTAGTTAATGATGCTTCCTAACAACAGGTCGACAAGGTAGTAACAAGACCAGAGTTTGGTTCCCCGTCAAAAGTTAAGAAATGCTGAGAGGCGTAGAAAGACACAAAATATGCAAAGTACAAAAATTAAAATATCTAAGATACAATAAGAACTGTCAAATTTGAGGGAAGCACAAAATAAATTGATTTTCGTTTACACAACTCACCTGATATACTAATAACATCCAGCGTCCTAAAAAAACCCTTTACATACAGAGTAAAATATACTGCTAAGGCTGTTTAAGGCTGAAAGCTATTGTATCTGATTTCTCCTTCACTCATTGACTGTGGAGGCAGCTTTTTATCTTGAACTCACCAGTCACGTTAATCGTTAAAAATTCATTGATACATTGACATCTGAAATGGCTAAGCTGATGATTTTAACTTTTTAATTTCTATGCAAGCAGATGCCTAAAAGTACAGACCCCTCTGAATCGTCCCATATTTTTTGGTTTTCATAATATATTTGATAATGCCTTAACTTTCCATCAACAGAGAACATAGTGTACAGTAGGTAGTCAACTTTTCTTACCTCTCGACCACTTTTGCTGATGTCCAGTCCCTCACCGCACATGTGGACCCCCTTGATGTATCGGATAGAGTTCTGTTGGCGGAGGTCCCAAAAGTGCACAACGCTGTCCCAACCTCCAGACACAAACTCTGACGTCTGATGTTGGTGAAACACAGCTGTAAACACTCGAGAGGTGTGACCGTCAATCACACCTGACTGTGACCTGTTATGAATATTATATCTGTGATAGCAAATATATGAGCTACACCTGACTGTGACCTGTCACAAATATTATATCTGTGATAGCAAATATAAGAGCAACACCTGACTGTGACCTGTCACAAATATTATATCTGTGATAGCAAATATAAGAGCAACACCTGACTGTGACCTGTCACAAATATTATATCTGTGATAGCAAATATAAGAGCAACACCTGACTGTGACCTGTCACAAATATCACTTCCGTTTAGTGAAACATATGAGCAATAATACCTGATTGTATCCTTGTCACAATTAATACGTGTCTGAGGAAAAATACTTGAGCAACATCTTTCTGAAAAGATGGAAGGAACTCAAAATATTCACTTTAGACATATCTACTCGTGTGATCTATCCTATTTCCCAACAGGAAGTAAATACAATATTTTTTGAGTTGCATTTTACATTCAAAGCATGCAGTACTATTCAGTAAAAACATTGTTATATACCACAATGGAAAATGAGTTTATCAATTTTTGTCTTTGTAATAAAATTAACTTTATTTTGTCCTCACTGAATGATGGATGAGGCATTAAGAATAGTTTAGTTTAGTTTAGTTTAGTGGTATAATTGTTTTTAATGATATAAATGTTGATTTTTGTGTTTCAGAGATGTTCAAGAGAACTCTGCTTTACCCTTTCTCATAAGTTTGCTCGCACTGGCCCGTTTCCTCATTGTAAAGGTAGATAGCAGCATTGTCACCAACTGTCAAGAACTTATTCAACTTTGGGTGATATACACTTCCGAGGACCTGTCGGTTCTCTTTCAGGTCAAGAAGAACTTTGGTATTCTCATAGTCCCAGATTTTTACTCTTCCATCTGTATCTGTATTCAAACCAATAAATTATGATACACAGTTTCATGACTTAATCAAAAAGTTAACTTACCTACCCCATACCAGAAGACTTTGATTTGAGTATTTTATGAATCTTGAAGTTTCTCTTTATAAAGATTTGTAATTTCAGACTGTATAGTATACTGATTTGATTCTGATATATTTTACTCTGACATTTATATTTAAAATTATGAATATTTAAATTCTGATATATTGGCTACTATAATAGCAAAGTAGACACAAACTGACACTGTGATAGCAGGGTGATTAACAATGGTCTGATTGTTGTTGTGATATTTTTCAAAGAAAACATACTGAACTTTTTATAATTCAAGGACCAAAGCCGAATGACATTGATTCCTAAAGTTTAGTATCAACCACTACTAATTGACCCACCACTTCATTAAAAATACTAGCAGTGTATTGAACAGGGTGAGAGAGGGTGGTTCATTTATAAGGATACTGTAGTTAAATTGTAATCTATTCAATAAATTAATTTTAATTTTGAACCTTTTTTGTCCACAAACGATACAAACCGTTCTCCATCTGTGACCACTAAAAATCACATTTCAATTAATTTCTTGGAATATCTTCCCTTCATACTTTTATCCAAATCTACTGTTGGTTTAAGGTTGAACAAGCAACCTGAATCAGATGTTTTTTGAATTGTCAGAGTGAAACTTTTCAAGGATGAAGTGATCTAGTAATCTGAGCTCTGACTGGCAAATATTTATCAGTACAAATTATATTCTGGAAGATGGTGAGGTAGTCAGTCGTATCCTCCAATAGTGAGAACTGTAAGAGAGTGAATCCACATTTGTAAGTGAAGCTTATGTGAATAGTATGTAAATGAAGATTGAAGTACATTCCAGGTTTGCATCATATCAAGTATGAAATACCTCATATGAATTAATTATGACATTTTGTAAACTTTGTTGAATATAATTGAATGTGGTTTAATTGAGTATATGATATAATTTCTCTTTAACCTGTTTGAAGTAAAATTAGGGATGGTCTGAGTCTTGGTATTAATTGGGGTTGGGGTCTACATAACTTGTAAGTGTCTGACATATTCTTATTTAGAATTATTATTTCCACTATGACAGAGAGAATTTAATTTGTTAATGTGACAACTCTGGATTTCAGCAATAGTTACTTTTTTGTATTTACTCATGAGACTATGAAAACTAAAACGACAACTTCCAGGGAAGTTAGACGACATCTTGTATTTACTTGACAGCACAAAAATTTCAAAAACATCTGATTCACATCAATTCGCCCAGGATAATATTTACTCCATTTAATTTCTTGTCACTAGTAGTAACATTTAAGATATTAACATGTTGATAAGAGGGCGGGAGACTGAGACTTGTGGCTGCTCGGTCTAAACTGAACACTTGTCACAGGAAGATCTTCTACGAGGTCATCTCTCGCCAGACTGTTCACAAGCATTCCATCTGAGGTTCTGTATACCCTTATGATCCCGTCCATATGTCCAGTAACAAAAAATTCTTTATTAGGAGAGTACTTGCAACAAAGAGCGTCTTTTTCACATTCTCTGAAATATAGAAAATAAGTACCGTATCAGAAAGTTGATTCTTTCAAATGTATTTTTTTAATACAACTATACATTGCAATGTAACATTTCTAGATTTATATAACACACAGAAAAAACTGAAATTAGTTATTGAAATTTATCAGAGGTCTGAGAACTATTTTTTTTAAAGTCAGCATTATATTTTGAAGAATAACTATAAGGACACCGGTAATATTTACTTATAATACTGTACCTTCCTCTCAGAAACTCTTGATCACACACTTCATAGTTTAACTTTGAAAATAGAACAATAATTACTATACATAAAATGTAAGGTTTTAGATCTACGAACTGCAATAAACTGAATGTACACATTTAATAATTTTTACTCACATTCTAACGGTAGCTGGTAAATCCAATAGTTTAGTCATCTTAGCCATAATCTTAACTTTATAATGACTAATATTAAAGATTACAAAATCATATTTTCCACTGGCAGAAGGGAACTATTTGTAAACAAACAATGACATTTAAAAATTTTAATTTTCCAGGTTTTCAAGTATTGATGCTTCCAGATGAGTTTAGTGCAGATTTAGGACAATAGGCTGTGAAAGCAGGGTAAATTTAGTGAAGAGGAAAATTTTGTATTTACTTACCTGTGGGAAATAGGTTTGATCATGGATATGTCTTAAGGGAATGTTTTAAATTCATCTAAACAGCTACTGTTCTTATAACCAAACTATGACGTCACTAACCAAATTACATCACTGTTTCAAATTTTGGTCACAAATTGCTAACACCCTCCCCAGATATAAGATATATCCATGTCAATAACTGTTAAACACATACAAGTTAGATTTGCATAGGACAGCTGAACCAAACCCATATACTGTATTTCATATATGACCACAAAGACAAAGGAAACCATAGTATTTGATTAATTTTTTTCTTTTTCTTGATCAATACATACAAATGATTTGTGGTAATACACAGAACTCGTAACTAACTAAGAAACAATTAAACTGGAAAACAATATTGGAAACGCTCCATTCAGATTCACCCTCTATTGGTTTTTAAAATTTAATTTAATTTCTTCATGATGTGATAAGTCACAAACACCATTCTAAATGGTGATCTTGGACAATTCTCATCTTAAATCAATGTTGGCAATTGGTACACCAAAACTATGGTATAATCATAATCTGCCAGTTAAAACTTTCTCTAAGGCTCTGTTCGCTTGGTGTCAGAATAATCCTTTTTACAATATTAATGAATTTTTGAATGAATCTTGGTTTCAAGATTTAGTACAAATGATTGTTATATGTTGTTAGATCAGTCTGACAATGTTCTTTGGAGCTGATTGTAGTATTAAGTGACTAACCAACGGCCATACAATCTTAAATGTAATAATTTATATGATATATGTTTTAAAGTATATATTTAATAATTTATTTGACAAAATCTATTGTAATTTTTGTAATTACTGAATGATGAATAAACTTGTCTATTGTCTACTGATGAATTCAATCCAATGGATCACTTTAAAAAATTGGAAATACAGAATTTAAAAATCCAAATGTAATGAGCCATAAACTTGAGCTATAAACATGATTAAGTGTTTCCCTACAAAATTTCATTCTCTTTGCTTAGGACCTGTACCCCACATAACTAAAATATGTATACATATTGTATGGTACATACTTTGCATTATTAATTAGTGATTGGAATAAAGATCAAGTGTACGTGTGTAATAGGTTTAAAATAAAATATAATGATAATCAATCATAATAATAATTTTATAATCATTTATAAAGATCCTTAAAAAATATATGAATAATTATATTTACATTATTTTTTGCAAAGTGGAATTTTAGAAATGTTACAATTAGATTCTATATGGTAAATAAACCCAATAAAACAAGTACTTTTTTAAATGCATTTTTTTACCACAGTCCCCCCCACTATAATGATGTTGGTGAGATATATTTTACATTTCCAAACTCTTATATGCATCACAAAAAGTTTAAGTATTATTATTATAAATTACACCCACAATGGGAGTGGTGGTAAAGTAATGCAGACCTGCAGGTAAAGCTCAATTTGAAGGGCTGGAGTTAAAGAGTAAAAATTATAAGGTTCACAGATTGCAGCTCACTGCACCCGATTTTCCTTATCGTGGTAGTCTGACCGGGACGGTGGCAACGTTCTGTAATCCAGCTACTTGGAGGTCACGTATTGTGGATAGCTGTGAGCGATGGTTGGTGAATGTAGTGTTCTCTTACTTACTTGTTACTTGTTACTTGTGTATTCCGTCCGTAGTCCGGGCAGGCCAGGAGTTGGACAGGTCAAAAGGTACAGAGTACCAGTAAAACATTAACCTAACTATGATACTTATTAATAAAGCTGTTGAGGTCATAAAAAACCTTTTCTAAGAGGAGAGGAAGGAATTTTTTAGTTTCAATTTTGAATTTATTATAATCATCGATATTGCGCAAATTTTCTGGTAGTGCCTGGATAAGTTTGAGGCCACAGTAATTTGGCTTATGTTCATATAAAGCTAGCCAATGTTGTTCGGCATGGATGCCTTTTTTTCTTGTATTGTAATTATGGTTTATAAAATTGGGTTTTATATTTTGATTTTTTATATAGCAAACTGCCTCCAGGATGAAAAGACTAGGTACAGTCAAAAGGCCAAGCTGAATGAAATAATCTTTGCAGCTAGTTTGAGGTGGTAATCCTAAAATAATTCGAATGGCTTTTTTTTGCCAGACGAATATTTTATCTAAATTTCCCTTGACTGATCCCCAGAGAACAATGGAATAAGATATATGATGTTCGAACAGTCCATAGTAGACCAGCTTAGAAAGAGAGATGCTGCCGTAAGCTCTCATCCGTCTCAGGATAAAGAGCCCCTTAGCAAGTGATCCCTCCAACTTAGCAAGCTGGCCCGCCCATCCCAGCCCATCGTCCAATCTCACCCCCAAGAAGTCTGCAGAATTTGAAAATTCAGCTTCTTCCTCTCCTATTAATATTTTCGGAGATATATTATTTTTAGAATTTTGCCTTTGAGAAGTCTGCAAGATAAGAAATTTTGTTTTTTGTGAATTTAAGTTCAATTTGTTGTTAGAGAAAAATTTTGAAAGGTCTTTAACTCTTTGATTTGTCTCGGTTTCCAAAGCAGCCACATCTGATCCCCTTGTGACCAACGTTGTGTCGTCCGCAAAGAGATAGACACCAGACCGTGGAATCGAGTCGGTAATGTCATTTATATAAACCAAAAACAGGAGAGGACCCAGCACTGATCCCTGAGGAACTCCGCTGGTGATGAGCTGTGGGGTCGACATGACTCTGGTAATTTTGAATTTTGACCTGTCTTGAATTTCTGTGATTTGAGATCTATTGGTCATGTACGACCTCAGCCAACTGAGGGCTGACCCTAACACTCCAATTGCTGCCAATTTTTCAAACAGAATGAAATGGTCGACACAGTCGAAAGCTTTCGATAGGTCAGCGAAACATCCCACCACCGTCTCGCCAGCCTCAGCTGCATCGATAGTTTCGTTTACAAAATCAATAAGAGCCAATTTTGTTGATCTATTTTTCCTGAAGCCATATTGTCTATCACAGACAATATTACTGTTTTCCAAAAAGGTTGAGAGTTGCTCCGAAACAACTTTTTCAATTAATTTAGAGACTGCATCTTGTGTGGATTAACGTCCGCACAGTTGAATACTGCGTTAATCCGCGAAGACCATCCTCATAATTAGGCCCATTCGTAATTCAGAGGCCGTGGTTCGGATTCCACGTTGAACTATACGTCCATTTATTGCCATAGGCTGTTGGGCTATTAATTAACAATCCTGTCTAAGAAACGTCAGCCTTGATCAGTACCAAAACCACAAGATCGCACCACAATCATCTTACATTCAATTCTCATTCATACTTGGCTTAAAATACCTGCCTTGTAGTGTGGTCGCCATTTCAATAATCCAATCTAATCTAAAAGCCCTTGTACAAGTTCCCGAGATTCATCTCGATATTTTCGCCCGTATAAAAGGCCGATTTGACTGCAATATAGATTTAATTTTTAAAATTCGATTATAAAATTTATATTTATATTTAAAAATGTCATTACTTATAATAATATGGCAATCCATAATGTTTAATGAACTAAAATATATACATATAATATTATGGTAAAAAATAGCTTAAAATCATTTCCGGCTATTTTAAGCTTCCGTGTCTTTGTTGGCAACACTGTAGAAAGGTTGTGAATGAGAAAAATGAAGTTTTCCATTGGAAAATAGTTTCACATTGTTTTTAGTAGACAATTATGACAGATTTTGATGATAGAATTTTTACTAGAAACAGCATAAAGAATACCACTCAATAATGCTGCTTTTTAGGAGCTACATCCAAAATTTTTTAAATATTTATATACTCTTAGGTGATTTTGTAGTAAAATATCTTTTTTAAATTTAATAAGATAAGGTAATTCAACAGTATTTAATATAATTGTAAATTAATTAGAATAAATCTTTCAAGATAAGTTATTTCTCAAGAAAATCAACAGTATTTTTTAAAATTTGGGCCTGTGGAAACAATTCAAGTTTTCCTATCTATGTTGAGGTTTTTTTAATTAATCCCACCTAAATTTATCTTAGATAGTTCTCAAGTAAACAATTTTTTAAACTGTAAACTTCAAGTTTTTTAATTGAAGATTTTTTTAGTATAGGATTACTCAATCAATCAATTTGTAGGCTCGAGACTAAAGGCCTATTTGTTACCAGAACCTGAGATGTTTGAGTAATAAGCAGTTTGATAACCCAACATTTGTTGATTCAGGGTGATTATGTTTCATAGATTTGTGTTAGCTTAGGCCTATTACTTTGATAGCAACATTTTGAATCCACAATTGTTGGTTGAGTTCAGGATTATAACATAGGGCTGAATTTAAAGGCTTGATCCAACGAGTTGTTTTTTTTCGGAAATATACCAAGTGTCAGATGAGTCTCAGATTTTACTATGGTAGAATATTGATAATTTATTCTCTTAACCTAACCCCAAGTTGAAGTTAGCGGGCCATGTAGCCTATGTCTGGTACAAAAGCACACTATGATTTTAGATAGGCCTATGTTTAATTTGTCAAAAATAGCTTACACATTAATTTTATTTCCTAATAATGTTTTTACTTCCTATAGGCCCTAAATGTTAAAGATCCTGTATCCAATTTTTGATCTTAGGTTTTAGTAGAACAAATTTAATAAACGTTTCTATTAAAACTTAAAATTGTATTCAACTCTTTATTCTGCATTTTTAAATTCATGAGTCAGGGGTTATTTGGTATTTTTGTCTCTTGGGATTTCCAATAATACATAATCCTCAATAATCCGACAAGATCCTGGTCTCGTTAAAGTTTAAGAGAGCTCTCCCAAACTCAATCTTTTTAGGCTACCATCCTACTGTAATACATTATCATGAGCTTTGGATGATTTAAAGTAAACTAAGATCTAATGGATTGGTGGGAAAGATTTTTTTCGGTTATATAATTACAATTAGGAGCAACTTATTTTCTTCTTTTTCAAAGTTTTGTGTGTTTAAGTAAAAAAAAATTGCAGCTAGACCGAGGTCAATGTTGGTTGAGTAGACCTACCTAACAGTTTACCACAATACATCAAGAAATAAAATTGATCTACGATCTATTGGGATCTATACAACCGATCGCCCCGACAAATGTTTTACCTTTTTTCCTGTTATTCTGCCATGTTTCTGTCTGTAAATACTGCCCAAAATATATTTGTACAATCAAACATTAACCTAACTCAAGTTCGCAGAGTGCTGTCTAGGGGTGTCCCCTTGCCTCACCATCCACTATAAAAAGAAAGGGGGTGGTCAATTGGTCGATCGCTGGTGTTATCGATCAAGATCCTCCCAATCTATTTGAAAGGTATAATGATAAATACTACTAACTTAATTGTTGTTTTAAAGTTCATTTTACGAGATCACAAGTACTTAACCACTAAACCACAAACCACTTGGTCGTTATTGAGGTCATGGATGATAAAATGTTGGTACCAATAGGTTGCCCAATATCATAATACGAGTTGTTGAAATACTCTGCGGAGTTGTTAGGTTTGATAGTGATGTTCCTGTCTAAGAAACATTTCAGGCTTAGTCAGTAATAACACTGGAAGATTGGGCCACAATCATCTCACACTCATTTTTAATTCATAATCCCTTAGTAGATCACCATTTCAGTGAAAAGTAGGCTATTAAAAATATTAATAGTTTGATATATAAATAACTAATACATAACCCCATCTCTTCAAAGTGCATGTCAACAACAAGTATTTTTATCTTGCACAATATATTGGGACCGTAATTTCTTCTTCTGGGGCTTATAAAATGCTGGCCAGCTTGCGTAAATCCAAGTTGGAAGGTTCTAATTAAAAATAGACAACTTTGTAGTTAAGTTGCAAACTAACTAACCTTGAAAATGGGGAAAAAGTAAGTGATTGCGTATAAATGTCTGAAAAAAGTATTTCTAACATTTATTTTATGTTTTAGTTTACTTAAAATAGTAAAAAGATTCAGTTTGAGAGAGCTCTCTTTTATTTTTAATACTAGGCCAAATCTTTCCATCCCTCCCAGATTATGGTGCACCGGATATTTTTATTTTAACTTGTTTAAAACAATTGTCAATAGGATTTCAACTTCTACTCTAAACTAAACTCTTTTGATGACTTCCTTACACTGTGCATAGTCCTCACAAGGCTAATTTTTCATAAGCGTTAGACCAATGATGGTAATTGAAGTTTATTTAAGTTACCATGACTTTATAAACAATAAAGAATTTTAGTAGGCCCCTATTACTAATTTTTACTTGATTTTTTTAGAAGATATGTCTTCAGTAATGGGGAGAAAAGGAGCAAAGCCGCAAGTTGAAATTTACAGACCAGGAAGTGGGCCTTTACGGAAGTCGGCATTTGGTGAAGATGATTTCTGTGGTTTTCATGGGAGGAATGAGCGGAGTAACCTAAGCAGAGAAAGGAGAGATGCCCACGATCGAGGAAAGAATGATCCTCAGAAAATTGTTGATGACTTTGACAGGCTGAGTATTTCTTCTAACAATTCTCGAAAGGGTGGAAGGAGTGCTAGTCTTAGTGGCAGCATGGGGAATCTAAGCGATACAAAGAGAAGAACAAAAAAACCAGAAGTACCTATTTATGTTCCGCCTAAACCAACATTATCAGCATTATCGAACAACCTAGAGAACAAAATATTTAAAACTCGGAACTACAGCAATACAAAACGAAATGATTCATTTAAAGATGATACAGTGATCCCAAGGAAAGATAATGAAGTATCTTCCAGAAGGGTTGATGATAGAAACAACAGTCAGTGGTCAGATAATAGATCAATGAGGGGTAGTTCAGAACCTCCAAAGTCCTTACAAGAATCTGGGAGGCCGAATGAGAGGGGTAAAAACCGTAAAACGAAGAAAACAAAAAGAAGAAATGGGAGGCGGGAAAGCAAAGATGAAAATCTGAATCATACAAATGAAATTAGAACTGAAGAAAAAATTACACCTCTAATGGATATTAAATTTGATTACAATCCAATGTTAAAAGGTGGTATCAGTTACGATATAACTGGATATGAAACTAGTGGATACACAACAACAGATGGTGAAAGTGAAAGGGACACTCTGTGTCCTACAAGGAATACCAACCCCCTACAACATAGGAACATGAGACAAGCCTCAGAACCTAGAACTCTGCCTTTATCCTCAATCCAGATGGACAGACGAGGACGAGACACTAGGAGTGTAGACCCAGGAGAGGAAAATCAGTGGCAACCTGACCGCTCGAATCAGAAACCGCCGTCTGGCCAATATGGGCGGAGAGGAAGTAAACAGACTCATTCAAAAAATAAACATCATTTATCTTTTGAATCTCTTCCTCCACGTTTGCAGAAGAAGTTTATGGAAGAAAAAAGATTGCAAGAAACCACTCTGACTTCTGGATACAGAAACACAGATAATGAAAAAACTTATTTAGGTTCAAATCCAGACTTGAGCTACGGTGGGATAGATTCAGAACAGAATTATAATGGCCCTACCTCAGTGACTACACCGTATTTGTTACCAACTTCAAAACCTTCGTTTATTGGGATGAATACTACATATATTGGTACTAACTCTGAAGATGCTTGGGATGGAGGCTCTTTGACATTTCAAGGGAACAATCAGATGTTTTACCCAAATGTTCCACCTCCTTCGATGTTCAATCACCCTCCGCCACAGCTAATTCAAACCCAGGCGCCTCCTTCCATGTGGTCACAGACTCTCCCGAATGTGCGGGGAAGGGGAAGAGGAAGGATTCCCCAACATGAGTTAGAGCGAGAACGAATTGCCTTTGAAGAAGTGAGAATGACTCGGTCATTGACGCCTGACTCCCTTAGAGAGTGTGATAGATTTGATGAATCCCAGTCTCATAGAAATGAAACATTAAGTCTTCTTGAGGAAAAGGAAAACTCCCAAAATAATCAAACTAATGATTCTTTGAAAGTCTCAGTAAAAGCATCCGATGAAAATAAAAGTTTGGAAGTTGTAAGCGGGACTGAAAATACCAGTTTAACCAACCCAAAGAGCCCTGTTCAGCCAAAATCTCCTCAAGACCTTACATTCAAAAACCCTATAGGAACAGGAATGGTAAGTTCATTAATTGTACTTGTCAACTTAAAGTTATTATATTTTTGCTTTGGTTAAGGCCACGTAATCATCTGCTTCCTCTTCTTCTGACTTAGTAAAGTTTTCCCTTCTCTCTTCATCGTTCATTCAGGAGTTTGTAGTAATATCCATACATTTATATTGTAATTTTAAACCCATTTTTTCTATAAATATCTCTTTCAAGCCAATTTTTATACACTATACCTAACCACCTTAGTCTCACATCATAAGGACTCATGGTTCACCATAGATAGTTCATGATAGTTCGCTAGTTAGTGTTGATTGCATCAAAAGTTAGGTCGTTATAACTAAAGAGTCCGGTAATGCACAGCTGTTTAACAGGGTTCCATATTCAGTAGAGATTAATAATCCTATACATTTATTTTTCAGAACTGGGCGGATGAAGTAGAATTGAGTGAACAACTTCAAGAGAATCTAGTAGAGAAAGAATCGGTGGACAACCTTTGGAGTTTGTCAGCCAGTAATGTTTCCCCTCCGAGTCAACCAGCAGCGTCTGCAGTTGTAGCTGGCACTACACCTCACAAGGATAGACGTCGACGGAGGAAAAGGTAACTAATACTCACATTCAAGGTACCTATATATTTTTAGTTTCAGTTTTAACCTTTTCACATAGCCTAACTATACTTGAGAGTTTCAAGCTTTTTAATTGCATAATCAGTCAAAATTAATTAAGGAATAAGGAAACTCAAACAAAACTCATCTTTTGAGATTATGTTCGCAACGCGGAACATCTTTGATTGAACAAAAGTGTTGAAACAGAAGATAAAATTATGCAATTTATTTCCTATTGGAATGCAAGAATGTCATTTACCACTCAGAGGATGTGGCATAATTCAATTATAAAACTATGTATTTTAGTAACCGATAAAGTTCAACATGAAATTATGATTGTAAACAGAATTGATATTATTCCGCATAGATTTGAACAATGAAAAACCTTGAATTGTTGATGGATTATTTGGTAACAAAGCTCAATCATCATAATAGCTAATTTTGCAACAGTATTTGCTGCAAAAATAATAGAAACCTTCATGTTGATCATCTACCCCTAGTTGAATTATTTCCATATGGAAATATACTATTTCCATATGTCTTATTATCTCCATATGGGAATAATTCAACTAGGGGTAGATGATCCACATGAAGGTTTATATTATTTTTGCAGCAAATACCGTTGCAAAATTCTGGAAATAGTCTTCACGTTCATCAGTTCTCAATTTTTAAGCAATATGATGAAGTGTTGACAAATTTATGACATTTATCCTAGGGTAATTTGTCATTTCGTTCTCATAACCAATGAATATTCCATTAGTTCCACATTTTTACTTTTTTGTATTATTTTACACCTCAATAGTTTTGAAATAAAAACATTGAAAAATAATTTTAAGATTAAATAACTACATTACGACAAGGTACCATAATTCCACGGGTTATGTAACACGGCAGGCACAAGATAATCCGCAAAATAATCAAGCAGATATCGGTGAATCATTCTTGAATTATGATTTATCAATTCATCCAAGATTTATATGATTAACTTTTAAAATCTGTTAATTAAATTTATTGGTGAACTATAAGGTTTTTGTTGTTAGTTCATTTTTAATTGCACAGATATTAGTTCAAATTATTTTTGCCAAAACTATAAATTTTGGCAAGATAATTTTAGTTCTTACATTAAGTTTTTGAGCCTGTTGATATATGAAGGTTAAATGGCAGTACCCTAATAGGTAAATAAAATGATTGATAATTTGATTTAAAACTATCCTTTTAAAATTAGTTTCTATGAACAAAATTATTGAAACTTGCATTCTTTTACAGACAACAAACTAAATTCGGTAATTTATTAGACATGTGATGTTTTTATGGGTTTCTATGTTAAAAAAGCAATAAAACATATCAGATGATGTATTGGAACTGTTGTTTTTTTAAATGTAGGACTATCACAAAGATATGGAAGGTGTGGTAATTAATTTTGGTAGACATGTCACTAACTACCAAGTTGACACAGTTTGATCAAATGTGCAACATACTCTAGTTTTGTCGCTTCTCTATTTTGGATTGAATATTTTTTTTAATCTGTTCCCGCTTTCAGGAAGAGAGGAAGAGGAAACGATAGGTGAGCCAACAAAGTTAATGTTGTGCTTTGGAATCTTGAGAACGTACGGTACAATAGATGTTTTGTTGTTTGCATACATAGGCCTACAGTTGGTATCGTGGTGTTGGCAACACAATGGGATTGATATATTTTTCCTCATCAAAATAATCTGTGTTTAAAATCTATTAAGTGAACAGGAATCATGAAGTGAAGCTGTACCTTGTTAAGTCTATAATGAGATTAAGATGAGTTATGAGCAAGATTAGTGGTATTCAACTTATATATTTGAAGCTTGCATGCCCAGAGTATTATATTTATATATTATATTATCTTATATCTTACTTTCTCCATACAAGATAATAATTTTAGTATAATCCATTTGATTATTTATCAATTTATATCATGTTTTAGTTTTTTGTGTCAAGTAGGCACTAGAACCTTGCCTGAGTTATCCAAATCTATTGCAACCGAACCTAGCATAAATGATAAAAACTAAGATTAACAAAAATGAACGTATTTGCATGAATATTACATGAATGCACAATATTTTAGATTGAATCATTTTTAATTTGATTATACGTCTTGTAAAAATCATTGCAACATAAATGAACTTGTTGCAGCAGGCTAGTACACTAGGCAAATTACCATTTTAAACTTTACCATTGATTTAAATTATCGACAAATTAAATAAATTAATCAATCAATTCAATCAATGAATCGATATTATGATCCAAACTAATCTTAATCATTGCTTGAATAACTTGTATTAATTGACTTATTTCCCAAGACAATAGCATGGGTAAAGAGAAAGCAGGTTATCTGCCATGAAGAACAAAAAATATTTTTTTTCTGGTACTTTGTGTGGTCTCAACCATATAAAGCTTTACATTAAGTTTTAACACAATATTCAAAATTATAAGTGAGGTATAAATTTAAATTTTTCCTCATAATTTTAACATTGGAGTTCCAAAAAGATAACAGACTCTGTTTACCAGTTTCTTTATCTCAGTAAATGCTTGACATAGAGCAAAGATTCAGAATACGTAATAGTTTTTGTAATTGATTCCATTAGCGCTTGTAACAACTTTTTATTTTAACTTAAATTTGAAAATCCCCCAAAACCCTAAATCCCCTCTTCAGATGGATGAATTCGCCTGGATTTTAAACTCATTCAAATAAATGTAGGATTACTATATACATCTCTGTCAAATTTGGTCCAAATCGGACAATTTGTATTAGAGTTATCATGTTAATAGAGTTAACAGACACACACACACACATACTATGTATGCACACTTACATACCTGCTCTTACATATAAATTTGAATTAAATTTTTGATACACATCCCCATACAAACAATTTTGATTAATCATAAATTTAGATGAACAAGAGTTTGAACTGCAAGGTTCTAGTGTAAAGTTAAGAAATCGCACGATGTTGGTTTGCTTAAGGTGGAGGAGAGGTTTACTTTTTATTTCTATTAGGTAAACTTTTTAGATGGTTATCTATTTTGTAACACCATTCAGCTTAAGTTAAAAGTCTAAGATTAAAGCGTTTTCTATAGATTATTATTTGATTATAAATATATAATAGACTTGTAGTTTTTTTAAATTAGCTCTGGTTAAGAGCATTTATAATAATTTAATAAGGAATAATGATAGAAATCTTAATCTGATGTTTTGCAGTTTTTACTGAGACAAATTGGTTGTATATTAATTGATTCTATTAAGTGTCTTGTCTAAAATGATAAACGATAAAATGATAAATATCATAAATGATAAATCTTATCATTTATGTTCTTTTATACATTTTGCTGTCAGATTTCAGAATACTTTAAAGTTTACCCTTACTGTTTGCTTATTGTACAGTTCAGTTTTTATTTTTAATTTAATCATATTTAACTGTAAAATGTTGATTTTTTTAACATTGCCATTGATTACAACATTTATTTATGTTAAGTTAGCTGTGTTAGTCTATATCATATCGATTGTAAATGTTAATTTCAAACTCCGATAGAGACAATTTGTTCTCATCTTATTATATAAAATGATCAACTTTACATGAGTAAATATGATTCAATTAAAAAATATTTTAAACTCAAATATTTCATCACTTAGAACTATTTTATTTTGGTAGTTTTTGGAATTAAAAATCCATGACTTGTTTTAAATCCAGTTCTTGAAAACAATATACTTGTATTCTAAATACTAAAACTGAAGGTGAAGTAAGTATTCAGTGGCTATCATTCAGTTAATCCCTGTTTTATAAAAATAACAATACATTTTGTTTTTATAATTTTTGAAAAAGCCTAAATTAATGTCATAAATTTTCAGGAGCAACAGCAGAGAAAGGTTTAGCACGCATGACGGCAGACGTGGCTCCGTAGACGATGCCATGTCCAGGGAGTCTCGTAGTCGTAAGAACAGTGGAGGTGATAGAAACTCTATGTCAAGAAGCAGGAAGAACAGTGGAGATGATAGGCACTGGCCTAGAAGTAGAAAAAACAGTAGTGATGATAGAAATTGGCGTGATGAAACCAGGGATCCCTTTGACAACTTTAGAGCCTCAAGAGCAGATAAATTCAACAGCAGTAGAAACAGTAGCAGAAGCAACAGTAGAAACAATAGTGTGGAAAGATGGACCCACGATGAATACCTAAATTTTAACGGTAGCGAACGCAAACTCAGAGGAAACAGTGGTGAACGGTTCCGTAAAAACAGTGTGAAATCCCATCCTAACTCGGGGAGAAGAAGAGGAAGTCGGGATATCAGTCCTGAAAGAATAAAGGAGCCGAAACATGAGGAGAATTGGAGAGAAGAGGCAAGGAGATTGAATGGACTAGGACCATTGGGAGAGAGTAAAAAACAAGAAGCAAGAGCAGAGAGGAAGCCAGGTGCTGGTATTTTGGTTATACCTCCGTCAACGTCTCCAACTAAAGAAACAGACAAGCACGGGAGAGGTGGTTTAGTGGGTCATATGCAAAAACAGCTCTACGATCCCAGTAATCCTCATCGTCCACTTATAGTCAACACTCCTTTGGACAGTGTGAGGAACCCTGGACAGTACAGTGCCCATCCCTACCATGCTGGAACACAGCCCATGGGCCCCCCGTAAGTTTTACATTCACCATTTAAATAGATATATACTGTAATTTCACTGTGTTTGTTTAAATTAGATTTGCATATACAATTTTTTTCAATTAGACTATCAAAAACTGTTTTTCCGTTTCCAGTTTTTGGCTTTGTTGGGTGTGTAGCTCATATTCTAACTGGTTGGTCTACATTAAAGAGTGTGTTGCAAGTATTAGCCATAATTAAAATCAATGGCACTGTTTAGCATGATCCCTAAACAATCACTGATGGGTTTGTGTATGTTTAACCACACAATTTTGAAATGAATGAAAATGAAAAATCGTTTATTTATCCAGGCAAAGTTAGGGCCACTTGGCCTTTTCTTACACTTAACCTGGTGTAGACAAATAAAAAAAAAATTACAACAGGATGCAAAAAAAACTATATACATTCAACTTATTAACTACTGTACATAACACTTATACAAAAAATATAAATAAAAAATAAATAAAAATATATTTTTATACAACCACACATACAAGCACACACGTACCAGCCGTCAGGCACACAGAAGCCCTAAGCCACACCAGCCGTGACCATACGCTCGAAAAAATGAATTTTCAGTGCCGCCACAAAAAGGGAACGTTTTTCTAAGGATCGGATGCGTAAGGGTAGACTATTCCATAAACGGCAGGCGGCCACAACAAAAGCCCTGTCATAAGCCGTGGTCATATGATGAGGCATACGCAACGTCGATGAGGCAGAACACGAAATACGCGAACTATCTTGAGACACAAATTAAAAATTTGGTGCAAAGTATTTTGGTAAGCCAGTCTTTAAAATTGAAAAAGTTAATGTAAGAATTTTGATTGCTCTTTGATCATTTAGTTTTAAGATATTAGCTTCAAGAAAGTATGGCGTGATATGCTCGTCCCGTCTCAGACCATATACAAATCTTAAACAATAGTTTTGAGATCGCTGGAGCATACCCGCCTGAGTCACAGTCATGTCATTGACCACTGAGTTGCAGTAACTAAAGTGAGGTAGTACAAGTGATTTGATCAAGTGCAGTTTAATATGTTGTGGCAGAAAGTTCTGTAATTTCTTCAGTGAGTGTATCGAGGCGAAAACCTTTTTGCGTATGTCAGTAACTGCCTCATCCCATGTGAGTGTTGAATTGAAAGTCACACCAAGATTTTTAACTTTGTTATAGTACGGAAGGGCATTGCCACAAACAGTAATTGAATTGATGTGGTCAAAGTCAATTGAGTTACGAAGTCGAGCATGACAAGTCACCATTGGTTTAGTCTTGTCATGGTTTAGTCTCAGTCCATGTTTTTCAGTCCAAGCAACAATGTGATTTATGTCTTCGTTGATATTTCTGACACAGTCATTGACGTTGTTTGCATTAAAATGGTGATAGATTTGCAAGTCATCAGCATACATATGGTGCTTACAGTGAACTAGAGTTGAGTTTATGTCATTTGCGTACAGAACAATGAGCAGGGGTCCAAGGATTGATCCTTGAGGCACACCGCAAGTAACAGTCTCCCAGTCTGATCTCATGTCACCAAACTCCACAAGTTGCCGCCTATCTGATAGATATGATCTCAGCCATGCAAGTGCATTCAGGGAAAACCCTATGGCCCTTAATTTCTGAACAATTTTGTAATTGCGGAATGAATATGGGAATGAAAGATTTTTATAATAGCTCCAAGAGTAGGCCCTACTATTGGAATAGGCCTGATGTGATAGTAATATACAAGGGATATTTCAAAAGTAAGGTCCGGTTCACAGTAACTATTAAAATTTGGTGCCAAGGACAAAACACGCTTGCACACCGATACCTGGCATGCCTTTTGCTCAAAGCGCTGTTATTAGCGTTGTTCTTGTTGGTATTTGCAGTTTATAGTGTTAGTTCTCAATTTTTAAAAATAATTAATCAGCCTGCCGATTGTGAAGTAAGGGCAAAGATATGGTTTCCGTCTGCAAGAAACATTTCAGCTGAAGTAATTCAGCGGCAGATTACTGAAGTTTACAGTCTTAACATAATGATTCACAGTAAAGTGCACTTGTGGGTGCAAGCTTTTAATGAAGTACAGGAAAATGTGCATGATGAACCACGTTCTGGCCGATCATCAGTGATCTCAGATAATTTGGTCAGTACAGTTGACCCAAAAATTGATTAAGATGGACGATTCACAATTTCAGTTTTAGAAATGGATTTTCACTAGTTTTCCTGCCTTAAGGATTCTTTTGCGGTAAGCACCTAAAGGGGGATAATGAAGTGAAAGAAGCAGTTAAGACGTGTTATCTCCGCAGGAGGCTGATTTCTGTAACTTAGGCATTCAAAAGCTTGTCGAACAATGTAACAAATGTTTAAATAGGAATGGAAAATATAACAATCGTTTTCAGGAAAAAATTGAACTATTTCGATAATCCATTCATGCGCATCACTAATTAGATGACGAGGTATTTGGCTACCTTAAGAGAGTCATAGTTAAATTTTTTTAACTGGACCTTGCTTTTGGAATATGCCTTGTAATTTTAAATATCTTAGACATTAACAATTGGCAGAAGTCTTAATGTTATTGTACTATCTTTCTAATGTAAGATTAATTTTAATTGGACTAACAAAATTTCCAGGTTATTTTCATTTAATAGCCTAATTTATTACATTTTTGTAATAGTAATATAACGGAGGTTACAGGTAATAGAGGTGACAGAGGTTACATATCAAAACTTTAAAAACATATACTTGTTGTTGTGAATAAAGTAATATAGGCCTAGCTATTTCACATGATACACCATCAAATGAATTCAAACTCATTTTTAACATTCTTCTTCTTGTTCTAAAAATCATTAAGATAATATTTGATTTTTCACCTGTTAAATGACAAAAACGTTGTACTGAATCATGTTTTGTGATTTTCAATTCAACCAGAATTGTTCTTTTTCAAAACTTTTAAAATTCTGAAGAATAAATTTTACATATATTTGTTCAAAACATAAATATAAAAAACATCCAATTATTGGTACTTTGTTAACATCAGGTGAGATATGAATTGAAATTTATTAGATTTTTGAAGTGCTTATATTTTATTGTTTTTTTTAAATTTGGTATTGTAAGTTAGTGATATTTATTTTGATACTCAGCTATTATTTATATTGACAGAGCACCTGTGCTGCACAACCCAAACCTTCTAAAGGAAGCTGAACACATTGATTATGAGTTGAACCACCTCATGATGTCAAACGCCTGGTACGAGTACCACGACGACATCATCAAAAGAAGGTAGGTCTTAGAGCTGTATAACCCTGGAGCTACAGCTAAACTTACAGTAATGCTTAGACCCCATTAGACCTACCTATGTGTAAGCTATGTCTTGTACAGTTTCTAAAGTCAAGTTCTGTTATCATATTTTTTGCTTTAAAGAAAAATCAAAGTCATCTCTTGTTAATATTTTTGACATTGATTATGCAGTTTGGTTAACCTGCCATTTGTCAAGGTCACTTTTGTTACACCGATGGTCAAGGGGTGAGCACCATGCTCACCCTTTTAAATGCCTTGATAACGATTTAAATTTGACGAATTTTGAACACATCATAGGCCCTACCACTTTTGTTTAACTATTTGTCTAACCTTTAATTATATAAAAACTAAAAATATTAGGTAAACAAATTAAAAACTATAGACTTTATTATAAATTAATTTAACTTTTTCAATTAATCATTTAAAATACAGGGTGCTGTTAAAAATACATTTTTCTAATACTCATTCTATCATAACAACAACAAAATTATAAATTTACAAAACACATAATTTATTTCTAAATAAAAGGCCCTTTTAGTTATGAAAGTTGTGCTCATTGCTCTGTAACTCGTCACGAAACAAAGGTGCGAGACAGACTGAAGGTCACTTCCACCACCGTAACCCCACGACTACTGATACCCCAAACAACAGCTATTCCGAGTTTCAGACTGGTACACTTCAAACTCCATGTTTTGTAGAAACTTAAAATGAAAAGTCAACTCTCGACAGATTAACAAAGGTTCACAATGCACAATATTTAATTTTGATGGTCAATGAACTAGTGAAAGTGATTAATATACATGTCATAGGCAGTAAAGTGCTTGGTCAGCTATTGAGTCAGCAGTTGTAAGGTTATTGGTGAACTGGCAGAATAATTGCTGAAAAGAGTTATTCAATCATGAAACTTTATTATCTTTATAGAAAATACTTTTAGTTTTATCTTTCTATAAATCTTTTACTTCTTGAAAGTTGTTTTTCTAGTTAAATTTTATTTTCTAGAATAAGTAATTTTTATTTTCTTCCATTATTTACTTGGACTTTGAAGTTAAGAGGTTTTAATTTATAAATGAGACTGGTTGACCTCTGAACAGTCAAAAGTAAAAGTTTTAGCTAAACAAATTTAAAATGATCAAATTTGAAGAAATCAACATTCTGGTTCTAAATTTATCTTCATCATTTTTACTTTACTTACTTTTTACTTAGATCATGGGTGAACATTTTGAGAACCCATCCTCCTCTGGACTTCTTTGTAGGGCAGGAGTTACAGAAGTGAGTTAGGTGTGTTCATTAGGATGATAAAAGTACGTAAATAAATACCCCAAAAAGAAGAACTTACTTCTTTTTACTTGCTACTTAGTATGTCGATAACATAATAACAAAGTTTTTCCAATAAAGAATTTTAATAGTAAAATAAACTCATTATATTAAAGAATATTCACACAACATAATAAACTTAAACAAATTTATATTAAAAAATTGTTGATTGCTTAAAAAGTTGTTTGCTGTAATTGTTTGAATTGTATTAAAGTCAAAGACAATTTAGTTAAAAAAACCTCTGACGAAAAAACTATAGTAGTTAGTTTTGATAGAATATAAATTATCCATTTACACCTAGTAAAGGCAAATTTTGTTAATACAAACTGATATTCATGATTTTTTTTCGTTTCAAAGCAAGGCTTCAAGAAATATTCTGGATTCTCTTAACATCATACAAACTGATATTCATGTTTTGTTTTGTTTTAGAGCAAGGCTTCAAGAAATATTGTGGATTCTGTTAACGTCTGACATAAAATTTTGTGAGCAAGAGAACCTGGAGCAATACTTCTGGAAAATATTGTACTACAATCTGCTTGAGTGGCTGCGGAAACAGATGGCAACGGTGCCTCACAATAAGGACTCGTTCATGACACCCATGATGAACATTATTGATGAGGTTGGTTTCAAAACTCTGCAGATTGTGATGTCTCATGTCTCCCCCACTAACTTATTGTGCAATAATTGGTAGATAAGAATTCCAGTCTGGTCAAGGAATACGGTTTTATGTTAAGGAAGCTAAGTAATTGTATCATACCGTCTAAATAATACAATGTGCCTTACTTATGTGGGTTTTGATTGATCACTTCCTCATTGCCATGACTTACCATCACCATTATATTTAAACTCCTAAACTTGCTAAAACCAATCTGAAAGTCTAGAGATACAAATCATTAACACGGGCTGCAGAAAATGTGAGTGGTCTGAGACTGCTGATAATCTGCTGTGCTACTGTATCAGGCTTGATGAGACAAGGGCTGCAACTTATGTACCATGGAGAGAGGGAGGGGTGGGTTCCAGCGGTTTTCCAGGATCTTGGCCTTCAGGGATTATAATTTGTCATTTTATACCAGGACACTAGTCCTGGTATAAAATGTTGGGTTGGAGGCACCTAGGCGCATTGATTCACTCTAACCAGGGGGTGTGCAAAAAAATGGGACAGAAAGTTTCGCCCCTATATATAATGTACCATAGCCAGTTCTTCATACCATCTAATAGCTTTGAGATATTTTCAGGGAATGAAGTATTTTGAGAAGACACTGCGAGTGCTGGAGGACTGCTACAGGTTCAAGCTGGACGACCACCTGGTGACAGGGTTTAGTGTGGCTAAGGGCAAGTCTCACCTCAATCGGGCTCTGATGAGTGCCCAGAAGATCTTGCTCTTCCTGGGGGACCTAGCTCGGTACAGAGAGCAGGTGCAGGACTCGGCCAATTACGGACTGGCTAGACAGTGAGTATAGATAATCGCAGAGGTCCAGAAATTTCAATAATTTGTCATGCAGTGTAACTATGTTTCCTCAAGAAAGTGTTATTGTCATTATTTTTTAAATTTAATTGAAAGGTTCACTTTGATGGCCTATGAAGACTGAAGAGTGGCCTTTTCATTGATGTTTTTTGGTCCCACTGTCAGACAACTGATTCGAAATTTTGTACAAGACAAATTTTAGGTAAGAAAATAATAGGTTCAGGTATTTTTGTTGAGAGCGTTTCACAACGCCGAGTAAGGCTAAAAATCCTATAAATATAGAAAATTCATTACGCCGAGGTTTCACAAAACCGAATATGTTATAAAAATCAACTGTTTCACTACACTGAGTCTTCATAAAACCGAGTAAGGGGCTGTACCGTGTACCGTCCGCTCTAGAAGTGACTGTAGAAACCTGTGTAGTGTGCAGTATTACGTGCTTAGCAGGTACTCGCTGTCCAGTTGATTAATAAACATAACGCATGACCTATATATTATATTGAGGATTTAATAATAAATAGTTTATAGCTTATAGTTTCTGTTTAAGTTATAAAAACGAATCAGTATTTATTTTAATGCCAAGTAATTTATTACAACAAATACTGCTTCGATTTTTTTGTACTGACAAGTGATGATTTGTTAAGAAAAAATTGTTCTTAGGATCGTTTTGTGAGAAATTTGGTCGTCTAAAAGGGTTTATTAATGATATTTTAGTAACCAAAACTTTAAAAGAATTTGAATTTTCACAATGTTACACACAAATGCATTGATGTTGCAAATTTATCGCTTTAATAGTAAAATTTGAAAGAAACTATACGTTTGCCGTTGGAACATAACATATAGAATGAAAACTGAATCAGCTAGCAGGCTGATATAAATTACAGTATGTCATAAAAATGGCAACCATAGTTTTCATATCCACCCTGCGTTATGCAGAGTGTGTGCCGTAGACTTGTGTCAACGGACATTTCTTTAAATGTCACTACACTTAAATGATCCTCAGAGAACATGGGAATCTGCCTCACGCTTTGTTGTCTGATGTGTAGGCCTATTATAGCACTTACGACTGTAGGTGTATTATGCATAACATCTTTCTCTTATACTAACAATTTTTTATATAACATTAAACCTTTTAAGTGTTTTCTTTTCACCTTTTACATTAACATTTTTTACAGCTATGGGTATTTCCGAGACAAATTTTGAAATGTCTCTTTTACCATTAGAATCAGCTAGAAAATACCCAATTTAGTTTATTACACAGCATAAAATAAAGGCTGTGAGATTACATAAAAATTGTGTTAGTAATCTTTAGAAAATTTTCTTTAATCATTATCTTACAGCTTGTTATTGTATAAGTTATGTTTTTTACAGGCAAGAAACAACTTAACTGTTCTAAATAAAAAAAATCGCTCTAATAAACAATCAAACTCTCTCTGCTTTGGAGCATACAATTATTTTCGTTCACTATTTCCTATAATTTTCTTTTTTTAAATTCATCCAAGGACAGATTGATCTCTGTGTAATATATTAAAACAGTAGGTATAATGTAGATCAATGTCATTTACAAGGATTTGAGGCAGTGAATGCCTTCAAAGCGCATGATACTGCGTTATTTTGGCTGTGCGGCCGACTAGCTTATAGTGTGAACTCACTTCTAGTGCGGACTGTACTCAGCCTCTTACTCGGTTTTGTGAAAGCTCGGCATAGTGAAACAGTTGATTTTTATAACATACTCGGTTTTGTGAAACCTCGGCGTAGTGCATTTCCGATACGTATCGGATTCTTAGCCATACTCGGCGTAGTGAAAACTCGGTTTTGTGAAACCCACCCTTTTTGTTCATTACATTTTTTATGAGTAGTTCACATTCAAAAACCTTTGAAAAAGAGAAAATACAGACTTATTGTGAACAGGTTTAATGATTTTGTGAGATTTCGATTCACTGAGTTTTTAGTCCCAAATGACAGCACCAAACTTCAATGAATCTAATGATTTTTTATAAACGTATTGGGTCAGGTCAAAATTAGTCTTATGACAAGCAGTTGTTGAGAAAACTGAGATTTGCAGTTGTTAATTTAGTGGTAAATGCATAATGTTGTCTAGTGGCACTCCACGTTATTGGATATTATATTAGACGTTTGCTACAATTAATTTTTTAAACCAATATTTGACATTGTTTTTTGAAATAAACGTATTTAAAACTATACCATTGGAAAGCTAATGAAATAAACTTTAATTTTCATATACAACATGTTCATTTACGTTCATTATTATTGTAGAAAAATTAAAAAAATACATTATTGAAACAGCCGTCTTGTAATGCTGCCGATCGAGCAGCGAAAGCAAAATCTCCCATTTTCTAAAAATTCATCCAAGCTTTAGTTACTCTACTATATAAAAAATCAAATTTGAAAATATTGCAATGAAGGGCTTGGTGAATTCAACTGTTGGTTCGATTTTAAAAAACAAGCCAGAACACACGTCTGCTATCTTACGGCTCTCCTCACACGCTCTTATAACTCACACCTTTTCTTCAGCAAAACCTTTCTCTTAACACTTGCCATTATTTTTCAATACTGTATTCGTAAATTAAAATAACGAAAACAAACTGTAAAAGACATACACTGAACTAACGATATCTACACAAACTGTAGGTACGTACGAACGGCATCACAGTGCTTTGATGCGACGTGAGTCACTGACACTGACATTGATGACCGGCGACAGCGGATATAGGGAAGGGGAGGGGGTTGGGGTAGTTAGCGGTAAGACAGCAATAAAATGCCGTTTCTAAAAATAGAATGTAGCTAAACAATAGCCGTAGCCCTCACGTTGCACCACTGACCGAACTTTCTCTATTTAGCTATATGTTGCCTTCATCTCGGCCCGATTTTCTTGACGTTATATACGAGGTTTGAGAATTTACTGACGATATATCCGAGGTTTTTTCCTATGTAAATACATATAGTTTGGCGGGACCTAAAAATAAATGACGTTATATCCGAGTTGACGTTATGGCCGAGGCCGCAATAACCGAGTTGCACTCTATATATAAGTCTTAGCTTCTTATTACATATCATCCTTATAGGTTCATATCTAGGTATTCTTAATAAAATAAGTTTATGCTCCATAACGAGTCATGTAAGTTCTGTCATATACACTACTATATCAAAATTCCAAAATATAAATTTTGTTCAAAGTTTTATTGTGATACAGTTTAATCGCTTAAAACCATTATTTACAACAAAAACTTAAACATTCCAGAGTATGTACATGAGAAATGGTGCCTTCTTGCGACGTTTAACAGTTTTATGCCACTTTTTGTTTTGTTTTTGGCTTGTAAAAAATAGGTATTTTACAACAGTTAACATAAAATTCTGCACTGTAGGGAAAAACTGCCTGGCCTTACAGCAGCATTGCCTATGGCCGTTCTAGGGTTATCACTTTGGAGTGCGGACTATAATATTACAGAACCAACATAAAATGCTGAGGTTTTTTCTTATATTTAAAAGTTTATGGAATAAAAACTATAAAAAATAAAAAGCTGGTATGTACATGGTTTTAAAGACTCAAATCTCCTTTTTAATTTGGTATTATTATATTGAGGCTACAAAAAATGTCTTACTTTGCACTTTTACAGAACAAAGTACTCTTTGTTAAAAAATAAAAAGCCTTTATTTTCACTGTTATCGTTTAAAACCTAAAAAAATTAGTTGAAATTACTAATTTTAAAACTCTATAATAATAACGCTAACCTACAAAGTAAACATAACAACTGGCTTTTCTGTTTCGTTGCGTCGTCGTTTGCCGCAAACAGCTGGCTGTGGGCATAAGAAGATTGCATTGCGTAATCAGGTTGACACCTAACTATAAGTGTTTTTTGTTCGTATTAAAGGTAAAATATATTACATATCACTCCTAAGAACTTTGTTCATTCACGATCACAATAAAATAGTACAAATTACGGCTATACAAAATTTTATTTTTAAACCCTTCAAAAGTCGGGTTCAGCACTGTATGGAAGTTTAAGTTGCCCGTCAAATCACGAGCTTAGTACTCAAAGTATTAATAAAATTTGGTAGATTGGTCATATTCACATAACCCATAAGGAATCAGTCTTTTATTGCACCACACAGGCCTATATGCCTATAGGGATTGGGATGAGGTATAAAATGTGTTCACTAGAGGTTGTTTAGTATCAGAATCTTAGATGCGTGCCTCAGCATTATTGTTGTGATTACACCAATTAGGTTTTAATCAGTCATGTAAATCAAAGTCTTAGGCTACTAATAATCGCTGGAAACGCATACTCCAAACCTTAAATAAATGTGTATTTAGCAGTTCAGCCCTTAAGGAAATTGTGAGGTCAAGCATATGGTCTGTTATTGGTGTTTTTGGTTGTTAGTTGATATGTCTGTTGCTCTTTTACTTTATTATTTAATTTATCTTTGATTTAACAAATCATATGGATATTTGTATTGTTATCATGTGTTTGTTTAAACATGAGTTCATAAAATGGTTAATTACAAGAACTTGTGTATTAAAATAACTTATCTTTATTTGTTATTTAAGTGTTATTAAACAGTGGCGACGAAGGAGAAAAATATCAATACAATGTTAACTCTGAGTGACTACAAAAAGCTTAGAGGTATAATTAAAGTACAATTCACTAAACTTTCAAATAAAATCATCAAACATGAAATTGATCAAGATCAGATTGAAGATAGATTACAACATTTAGAGACAAATTGGACCAAGTTTCTTTCGGTACAGGAGAACTAACAGATGAAAATGACATTGAAGAAGAAATAAATTACAGACTAGAAGTTGAAGATAGTTATATTTCAATCACTAAAGAGTAGATGTTACAGATGCAGGAATGACAAACACAAAGCTAATGTCTGCAGGTTTGTTGATGAATTTTGTAGAAAATGTGGGAAAGTTGGTCACATTTCAACAGTTTGCCTTTTCCCACTAATTTCTAAGAAAAATGTTTATGTCTGCCAAGCAGAGGCTTTCATCGAAGAACAACAACAATATGAAATAAGTTTGATAACTTCAAAAACCAGTGATAAATTCAATGTGAATGTAAGCATTGAAGGTAAAGAACTTACAATGGAACTGGACACAGGTGCTGCATTAAGTACTTTATCTTACAGTGATTATTTGAAACTTTAACTGGACAAACCTTTACATAAAACTAGAGTTGAACTACGTACGTATACGGGAGAACTTGTCAACCTATGGGGTTTGTGTTTGTACGTGTACAATACAAAAACCAAGATTTCCTTGGTAAACTGTACATTATCAAGCAAGATGTCGACCCCATATTTGGACGCGAATGGATAAGAGAAGTGAAACTTGACTGGGCAGACACGAAAAGCTTAAACATTACTAACAATTCCAAAGATGTAGACAAACTAATGGAAAAATATCACAAGGTGTTAGAACCTACCATTGGCATGATTCCTGGAGTAGAAGCTCACATCCAATTAGTAGAGAATGCACAGCTATTTTCATAAAATCTCGTCAAGTGCCCTTCGCCCTTAGGACAAAAGTGTAGGTTAAAATAACTTATCTTTATTTGTTATATAAGTATTAAACATTAGTGATATGGTATCAAATAGTGTTCGATAGATACTCATCTTGACTTTCCTGATTGTGTGGACTATGTGATAGCAAATTTATAAGATATTGATTTCATCATTGAATAAAAGTTTCTTTGTTTATAATTTTCAGGTGGTACATAAAGGCTCAACAGTTAAATCCCAAACATGGCCGACCTTACAATCAGTTAGCTATCTTGGCGGTTTATGCTGTAAGTTTATCATTTGTCTAAATTCATATATTTTCAAAATGCTAGGAATATTCAATTTCATGTTATTTTGTTTGTTGCTCAAAAAAATACTACTGCCTTGTCATAAATATTAAACTTTTTAATCCTAATGGAGCTTAAATTCAAAAGAATCAAAATATTTTTATTTCACAAATCAAAATTATATTTTGTTTGTTTGTTGTTTTTGTAAAAAAACTTTCAACTGCCCATCACTTTGTATTTACAGCCTGTGCATTGAATTAAATACATCTAAGTAGCCTAGCGGCATTAGTCAACTAGACTAATGCCAGATGTGACTGCTCATGATCTGACAGGAGTCACCGGCCACTGGTACCTTGATTTACCTTCTTTAAGTACTTTTAACATGAATCAATTGTATAGAAAATGTTTAAATTATCTAATTTGTGGAACCACATAATAGATTAATTACTATTCAAAACATGAGACTCTGCGGAGTGGTTTGTGTATAAATAATTGCTATAGAGGTATACTGATTCTTTTTACATTAATTTCAAGATGTAATATCACAATTAAGACGAAATTCTAATTTCACTAATTAACTAGTCACTCTTAATTTGAGACTAAACTATTTAAGATTACTTTTTACTGTAAGGTAATTAATCCATTTTTACAAAATTATAATAACCTATTTGTTTATTATGTTTGAATAGTGAAAACATTTTTATAATACTGTAGAGCATCGAAAATTTGGACGTCAAAAATCCAGAACGCCAAAAATCCGAACTACTCCACAGCACTATATTTTAAAATTTTGTAGGAGAAACTGCCAGCGCAGAGCGATTGAGGGGTGCGAGCAAGGGAAGGGGGGGGAAGGGGACCTTCAGCGTGTCCATTTTTAACTCAGTGACTCGGCCTTACCCTCTATTCCCCGCCCCCAATATTATTGTTCCGTCATCTGTCACTGCCAGTAGCGTTCAGTTACGTCTTGTAGTTTGTTTAGTTTACTGTGTGTTTGTTTACATTATGGCCTCCTCATCCGATACACTGAAAAGAAAATATTTGTATCTCCATATTAAAAAAATTACTAAACTACAACTACTACAAACTAAAATTGAAATTTTGAATAGGCCGCAAAAAGGTGAAAGTGGTTCGTCTCTTTCAAAAGAGTATGGAGTGGTTAAGACCACCATTTCAGACATAAAAAAACAGGAATACAGTATTTGTAGGTTATGTTCGAAAATCCGGACAAATCAATAATCCAAACTACGTATGGTCCCAATTGGTTCGGATTTTTGACGCTTTACTGTATTATAATAACACATTTGTTTATTATGTTTGAAGAGTCATTTTAAGGTTTGAACAAAAAATTCTGATAACACAACAATAAACAGTACTAGTAAAATTTATTCCTTTGCACTCCTAATCCAATTTCTTTAACCCTTTAATTTTTTTAGTAATCTCTGATATATAATGAGATAATTTATCAGTTTTAGCCAATTATAAAATATTTATTTATTTATGCAATTACATAACTGTTTAATTAGTGATGTTTTATTTAGTTAAATGTTTTAATCATTTATAATAATTTTTTTGAAATATGGATGATCTCAGGTCTGATGAAATAAGATCCTTACATTACGACAGTGAAAATTAAGACTAAAATTTAAAAGGTTTTTTTAAAATCTTAAAACTTTTCATAAGACAAACTATTTAATTATTTTTTAACTTTTTAAAAACCTTTTGACATTTTTTATTAATACAAAATTTATTTTGTAATGTTATTTTTTTATTCTCCCATAAATAAATACAGGTAAACTATAACATAGTGTTAGTGAAGGGTTAAAAAGGATTAAATTATTTAACTGTAAATTTAAAAATCAAGTGTTTATATTTAAAAACCCATTTAGTACAGCAAAAAAACCATCGGTATTTAAATGACCACTACATTGTCATCACGTGGCTGAGTACTGCGTGCTTCCAGCTGGTTGTAAGTGAGGAGTCGTAGAGTAAATGGCGTTGGCCACTGTGAGTGGCCAGTGGGTGGAGAGGACAGTGGGAGTTATAAATATAGGAGCTGTACGGACTTTAACCGCATGGCCATTATAATGACCTAAGGTGTGCAAAGGGTTAATCTTAAGAATTGTAGGCTTATAGATATATGATTATGACAAACAACGATTAATTTTACAAAGAATGATTTAGAACTCACAATATTTGAGCTCTAATGGTAAATTCATATATAAAGTACACATTTATAGTAGGCTTTAGTTGCTCATAGATATTCCTGTGACTCCCATTTTTTTCAGAGACGGAAGCTCGACGCTGTCTACTATTACATGAGGAGTCTGATAGCTACAACACCAGTCATGTCTTCAAAGGAGAGCTTATTAACACTTTTTGATGATGTTCGCAAAAAGGTATATTAAATACTAACAAAGCAAAAAATTTAATTTAATTTAAAATTTCAAAAGCAAATACAGTCAACTTCTGTTTATCTGGAGTGTGTTATCCGAGTTGCTGGTTAAACAGGGTGACAAAAGACTCCTTCATTTTTTCATACTTTACAATTTTATATTTTTAGCAATTTGCCACATTTCATATGCCACATATGCAATTGTGACAGTACAATAGAATGTCCAAAATGTAAAAAATCCTCTTGAGGGCGTGAGCTTTCCCAGAAAAACACTACTTCGTGTTAGTTATGATCTACCAAACATATATTTATATATATATAAATGAAAAATGTGTAGTAGTGAACATGTTATGATCTACCAAACATCTTCCAATAAAATCTCTAAAATCTAGGTTTTATAATTTTATAACATTTTTTGAAATAAAGAATTAGTAAAATTTACATATATATATATACTTACTAATTATTCCTTTCAGAAAATATTATAAAATTATAAAACCTAGATTTTAGAGATTTTATTGGAAGATGTTTGGTAGATCATAACATGTTCACTACTACACATTTTTCATTTATATATATATATATAAATATATGGAAAATGTGTAGTAGTGAACTTGTTAATTAATTGACAATAATGTTTATAAAACTTTGCATAGAAAAAATTGCCATTATAAAAAATTGTGAAATTTAAATTTAAAAAATTTATACGAATAATGTTTACACGGTTTTAAAATGATAAATTTCAAGCAGTTATAATATGTACTGAGTTACGGAACTCTGAATTAACTAATACTTATACTTTATGTATCTATTATATATATATATATATATATATGTATATATATATATCTGAATTTTTTAATATAAAAAGTTTGAAAATTAATATTTAAAACACAGATGATCAATTTTTTTTACAACTAAAAAGAACTTCTTAGTATAAAAGTAAGAGTTATTATGTTTTTAAACGATTTACTTAACCTTTATGGTTTTGATAACCAATTTTTTTTATAATTTTACTATCAAAAGCCTATAATAGTAATACAGAACTAAATCAGTATGTTTAATATTTAACCTGTGGTTTCATTATGTCTTTCTTATTGGACCCTCCAGATAATAATAGTAAGAACAATTACCTATATGTGTGTATTGTAGTGTAGATGTTTTCTCAATGTAAAATATTTGTGTTTGTGTGTGTATGTATGTAGTCTTTATTTTTTTATATAATTGTATACATGATTTGATCTTTAATGAAACACAACGTATATAAAACTTGAGTTGTGATGTCTTGACAGCATGAAGGGTGTGTAAGAGTTCAGGATACTGAAAACAATCTTTCAATAAAAATATTTAAGTGGCATTCAGTTCATCGCTTTTATTTATTTCATTTCCATGATTATTGAATCCATACCATAATCACATGTATTATTCTTTAACTATGCAGCACTGAATAATATACTCACGAACGCACAAGTAACAGCAAATGTATTTTATGCATTATTTAAAAATTATAAATCACAGCTTTATTTTTTTGTTACAAAACTGCTTCCTGCAAAAAAAAACAGAAGAACTTAAATGTTTTCATCATGGTTAGCTGTAAAATATAAAATATAAACCAGAGTCCCTGTAATCCGAACCCTGGTAATCCGAACGTCCGGCTAATCCGAACAACCTGATGGAGAAATAGGTTACTGAATTTTGATTGAAATTGAAGCAATGCAATCTGAATTATAACATTTTAATCTACAATACGGTATCCTTAATTAAATAGTAGTACGTACGCACTGTTAATTAAACACAATAACTTACTTTTTGGAACATAAGAATTCAGCTATCAACTTTTCACGTGACAAAGAAATCCTGTTAACCAATGCGGCTGTAGGCCTACACTGTTGCTCGAGATAGCATAGGGCAATGCCTAGCTACACTTATAGTACATCACAATAGACTCAATTCTCAGTCTGACTCTTTATTATCCCTTTTCTGCTAACTACTTTTCAAACATTTGAGTTTATCTTCCGTAATGACATTACCATTGATTTGGAATTTTAGGATCAGTGTGATTGTGTAAAAACACTATTACTTCAAATTGTTTCAAATTTTCCAAACAGAAACAAAAACAAGATTAAAATATCCTCATCGCAGCAGACCTGTGTATTCAGTGAATTTCCAAATCAATAATATATAACAGGTTTGATCAATATCTGTAATAAATAAGAGTTTGCCTATTCTCCATGAGATTTACATGGGAAAAAGTATGCAGGTTTGCTGCTGTGAGTAACACTGAAAGTAGGCATTTTTATTGTAAACTTATTTTATATTGACTATATACCAAGTATCAATACCAGTTTATAAATAAAGGAGTTTGCCTATTTTCACAAGATTAACAAGGAATATAGTATGCAGATTTGTTGCTGTGAGGAACATTAAAAGTAAGCATTTATAGCATAAACCATTTTATACCAAGGTCCACATTTTAGCGAATTTCCCATAAGGAAGAAGCTATTACCGTAGGTCTCATGGCAAGAGTTAAGCCCGAGACCATGTTATTTTTTCTTCTTTAGGTGCCCAGAGACCAAAAACAATAGTCGTTAAAATTTATATATATATATATATATATATATATATATATATATATATATATATATGTGTGTGTGTGTCTGTGAACACGATAACTCTCGTAAAAATGGTCCGATCGAGACCAAATTTGGTAGAGACGTGTATTCCTACAAATGCTCGGACGAGTTCGTAAACCAGACATATCGGTCAATGGGAACGGGTAGTTTGGGGGGGGTTTTTTGCGTTTTTCACATGTAATTTTTAAAAATTTCTATTTTTTTATTTCACCATTGGAATCAGCTTAAAAAACTACACAATTAAGTTCCTTAAAGATTTTCTCTATCTTCAACGGTTACCGAGATATAAAAAAATCTAAACACAGTACGTTGTATTTTGAGGCTCCAATCCAATACTATAATACGAGCAAGGTTTGTATATATATATATATATATTTGCACACGGATCTCGAAAACGGCGCCGAGGATTTTCTTTAAATTTTGGAAATAACTAATTTCCGAGTAGAAAATAAGTTCTAGATAGGTCTAATGTCCAGGAAAATTCGTGTTTTCTTGTAATACTAAGTTTAAAATCTAAAAATTTAACATTACGCTTATGGAGAATCAAATGTAAAATTTGCACACGGATCTCGAAAACGGCGCCGAGGATTTTCTTTAAATTTTGGAAATAACTAATTTCCGAGTAGAAAATAAGTTCTAGATAGGTCTAATGTCCAGGAAAATTCGTGTTTTCTTGTAATATTAAGTTTAAAATCTAAAAATTTAACATTACGCTTATGGAGAATCAAATGTAAACAATGCAAACCAAAACAGCTGTTTATAAACGTTTGACAGTTCTTGATTGAAGACGGCAAAGAACAATATGTGAATAGAGGTTTTTCATAAATATTTATTTTATGTATGTAATAAATGTAAAATTATCAGGTTACTAAACAATTTGTAAAAACTTAAGGATAACATAGCTGTGCGAAATAAAAGCAGAAAAAGTATTTCCAAAATCTTCCGTGTTTTGATAGAAAACGTATTCGTTGTATTGCTTGAAGCCACTGTAACAAACTAATTAATTGATGTAAATTAAATCTCTCTTTTGCTTTTCAATCCTCATTCCGTTTATAAAAAAATCAGTTGATCACAGGCTAATAATAACGGTATGGGTAATTAAACAGTAAATGATCGGCTTTGGCTTTTGGAAAAGACGTTAAACGACATCGTTCAATTCCTGCTCGGACGAGTTCGTAAACCAGACATATCGGTCAATGGGAACGGGTAGTTTGGGGGGGGTTTTTTGCGTTTTTCACATGTAATTTTTAAAAATTTCTATTTTTTTATTTCACCATTGGAATCAGCTTAAAAAACTACACAATTAAGTTCCTTAAAGATTTTCTCTATCTTCAACGATTACCGAGATATAAAAAAATCACAGTACGTTGTATTTTGAGGCTCCAATGTTAATCTTATGGAGGATTAGGAAAAATTAATTTTTCACTTATTATCTAATATTTTTGGATGAAACTTGATATTTAGCTTCATGTGGTTGAGATTTATACATTTATGCTTAAAAATCATAGTTTATGTGTTTATCATGGCAGCAAACCTGCATACTCTTTTCCCATGTTAATCACATGGAGATTAGGCAAACTCCTTTATTTATGGACAGATGTTAATGAAAGTTAGTATAAATGTTAAAAATGAAATTTTTGATGGTATAAATGGCTACTTTCAGTGTTCCTCACAGCAGCAAACCTACTCACTCTTTCCCATGTTAATCTTATGGAGAATAGGCAAAATGATTCTCATGTTTATCGACAGATTTTGACCAAACTTGTCATATATTATTATTATTATTATAATATTATTGATTTGGAAATTCGCTGAGTACGCAGGTCTGCTGCGACGGGGGTATTTATGTTTATCTTGGTAGCTAACCTGCATACCCTTTTCCAATGTTAATCATATAGAGAATAGGCAAACTATTTATGAACATATGTTGATGAAACTTGGAATAAATCGTCAAAATAAAAATTGTTTATGCTAGAAATGTTTACTTTCAGTGTTCCTCACAGCAGCAAACCTGTATACTCTTTCCTATTTTAATGTTATTGAGATTAGACAAACTCTTATTTATGGACTGATGTTGATAAAACTTGGTATATGGATAAAATAAAAATAGTTTAATATAAAAATGCCTACTTTCAATGTTACTCACAGTAGCAAACCTACATACTCTTCCCCATGTTAATCTTATGGAGAATAGGCTAACCCTCTCATTTACTATATATCAATATTGATCAAACCTGATTTATTATCATTGGTTTGGAAATTCGCTTAGTACGCAGGTCTGCTGCAATAGGGGTATAATTATACTATTACAAAAAAATAGAGAGCCCATTAGCATTTTTGGTCCTAGGATTTTTAAGACCTACAGACATAAAAAAACGAATAATATAAAAGTTATAGGTGAAAAGAATTTTTAAATTTTGGAGCTATCACTTTTTCCATTTGGCCAGTTTGAACAGCTGGAGAAGCAGCGGCACGAGGAGAGAGAGGCGAGGGAGAGGGAGAAGATGAAGGAGAAGGAGTGTGAACGGAGCTGTCGCAGCCATCAGCTGAGACGGGAGATATGGATACATCCGGAGGGTGGACGACGGGTACACCGTACCACCAGCACGTCCACGGCACACACCGACTCCGACTCTGAAGCAGAGCTCAGTGCGCTGCCACATTTAGAGGTAACTTTGACCAGAGTGTATGTTATTTTTACTTTCTTTGATGTTGATTGCTTGGTAAGTAGAGGTGTGCGAGTCTAGAATTTTAAGCCGAGCCCAGCTCTAAAAAATTTTCGAGCCAAACTTTAAAATTATAAAGTACGAATAAGATTAGTATATTAATAGAATAATTCTTTGATTTATTGGTAAAAAAATAAGAAGCTTATTTTTACATATTTAGCCTGGGGTATTTCACCAGTCATCAAAATTCTTAGATTAATTAATTAATATATCAAAGTTACGTCTATGATGTGAAAATTTAAGGAATTTTTTGAGTTCAAAATTAATGAAATTATGTTATATAATCCACAACTTTAACTTCTTTAAAATTTATAATGGCGTTGGGTATTAATTATTTAATATATTTTATTGGACTTTTTCAACACATCTGTGTTTTTTACTACACAACGTTTCCTCCCATTTTCAAGTGATTACCTGATAATTTGCATTATAAAATTGCAAGCTTAAGTTACAGATATTAATTATATCATGTTGTCAAAAATACTCTACTTATCTATCATGAACAGTACAAAAAACTATATTGATAACGCAACAAAAAACCACAACACTCCACTGAACACAAAAATAACCTTAAGAAGAGTGATACAGCCAACTCTAAATTAACTAAACATGCCTGGAATAGTGATCACCAGTTCAAATGGGAAGAAACAAAATTTTACATAAGGAATCACATACTTGGAAAAGAAAGTTTGTAGAAGTAGCTTTCATGAAAGTTAATAAAGGCCCAATCAGTCAAAGCAGCACTACGCTGCTTTGAATCAGACTCTTTGGTTGCCCATTTTAAATAAACACTTTTCAGCTAAATTTTCACACAAAAAAACTCACTTTTACCAATTTTTTCTTCTGACATTTTTCAGACATATCTGCGATTTGCCTGGCCTTAGAATCATTTGACAATGGAATTTTTTTAAGCTTAAAGCTTTCTGTTGACTTATTACCCGAGAAACCATATCCATTGCTGCTGGTAATAAGATTTCCCCGGCTGTTGTATGGGGTTTGGCATTTTGTGTAATTTTTAATGCAACATAATAAGCTGATTACACCTGCGTTACTCCCGATAAACGGAAGTAAACAGCGACAGGTTGTAACAGGTAGAAGTCTGCCGGCGAGGTTGACGTTCAAGAAGAGTATGAGCGTTTTTTTAAATTTTTTTATTTCTTGCAAGGGTACACACCACACAGACACAGACTGTTTGGGTGGAAGCTGCACCCTATCATGACAAGGTTTCAATTGAAATTGTATTTACCTGATTTCATCGATAATACCAGATTGATCGTGAAAAGAATAAGCATTTTAAGGTATAATTATTGATGAAAAATATGTTATTGACTAGCGTTGTTTCATACGTTATTGATTTAATATAATGACCATTGCATTGTTAATGGTATAAAATACTTGCACCTCTCTCTAACTACATATATAACTGATAAAGTTAATTTTAGGGTGAAGGGGGATCGCCAACTTGTTCAAACCTAAAAAAAGATAAAAAAGAAGCCGCGGGCTCATAAAGGTTGAGAACCACTGCCCTAAACTTATTCATACTTAAAGTTTTTGAGGACAATTTATTGATGATTTTAAAAAAAGAATGGCTTGAATGGAAAGAATGGAATCTGGCATTGTTAAATTTGTTGGCAGCGGGAAAATCATTGAAATCATCAGCCTGGAATCATTGAAATCGAGAATCAGAATTTTAATTTTAAAGAAGCGGAATATAAAAAAATTGAAATTAGCCCATCCCTAATATAAAGTCAATCATAAACCACTGGACAAATTTATAAATCAAAGATCAATTCAATTTAATAAAGATTTGCCATATTAATTTTATTATTGTTTCAATTAAAATAGCTAAAGACAAGGACAGTGAATTACGAATCCACGATCAGACAGCGGCAGAGGACATCGGCAACAAATTTTTTTAAATTGTAACATTTCAATGTTTTTCAGTTAACCAAGAGGTTCAGCATGAGCTTCCTCCACGTTCATGGCAAACTATTCACTAAAATCGGGTGAGTTACAGTTTACAAACGTTTATTAATTATTAACTCTTTATTCACTTAGATATTGTTTTTAGATGTGAAACAAAAAGATTCTTGGCAGCATTACTGAAATATGTTTAAACTTAAATTCCTGGAATACACCCAATGTCTTATAAAACTAAATTAATAACTAATTCACAAGATATAAAAATTTTGTAGTTTAAAATTAAACTTTATTTTATTGATATTTTTGTTCAGCAATGGCGCATTAAGACCAACACACGTATCACAAGTTTCTTTGCAATTTTTTGAGATGCTGGCTATCTCACATGAAAGAAAACTTCTCTCATACTAATATTGATATAAGCAAGCTCTTTTACTATGAAAGAGGGCACCTTATACGGATAATAATGGATGGGTTGGATGGAAATGTACATCCTTGCTTTTGATCTGAGAGGCAGAAAAACTTTAAATAACCTCTCTTAATCCTTAATGAGAGCCACTATGTTGCTAATAGTACGTCACTGTCCATCACGCATTTAGCTCATACTCTTCTGTTCGGGAATTGGAGTTCTTACTTTCATCCATTTATATTTTATACTGAGAAATAATTTTTTTCTTCAACATTTTTTAATTTGAGATTTCATTAGATTATTTCTGAACTGCTTTCTGAAAATTGGTTGGCAGCTTAGTCACAATACTAGATAAAACCTACACAAACAATTAATTTTGTTATTACCTTTAGCAGGAGGAGAGGGAGCATTTCCCAAAATTTTTATATTTGTATTAAGAGATAGTGGGGAAAAAATTGACACATATTTTGAAACAATACATTTTGTCATTTGAATAAGATTTTAGGAATGTGATAATTTTATGAAATAAAGATTTTTTAGTTAACCTCCAGAAGGAAAAAGCATGTGTCAGTTTACTGATATGGATATGTTCCACAAAAAACAAACACCAAATATACTGTTAAATATACTGTAATAAACTGAGTTGTATGTTTACAAACACACAGGTTGTTTCGTTTGTTATAAACATAAAAGAGTAACTTCTTTTTGCTGCTTCTAAAGTGGCAAGGGAAAGTTAGGGTTCCACTGGGATTGATGAAGGATAAAGGGTCCAGTTCAAGGGTAAAGGTGATCTAGACATGTGTAACATCCTTGTCCTAAACCAGTTTGGCTTCAGATCAAACCACTCAACGACTCAGGCATTAGTCAATTTTTTTTGTTCAGGGCGTAGTATCCTACGTCCTGAACAAAATTGAAAAAACAATCCTGAACAAAAAAAACCAGCCTTAGGATTTTTTTGTAATCTCTCAAAGGTGTTTGATAAGTTAAATTACGACATTCTGTGTGAAAAGTTAGAGAAATATAGTGTTCGTAGGATCGCCCTTTCTTATCTTTCGAACCGGATGCAATTTGTTGAAATATCAAGAACTCAATCGGAACATACCATATGCAAGTTTGGTGTTCCCCAGGTAAGTATCTTGGGACCATTACTTTTCATTGTTTATAATAACGACCATGCTCCACATCTTCTTTCAGCCAAATCCAAATTTTATGCCGACGGCACAACCTTGTTCTTTTGAGGTTCTCAGCAAAGCTTGCAAGATAAAGTTAAGGCATCCGTGCAATCTCTAACAACATGGTTGTCATATAATAATCTTCAGTTGAACTCTTAATAAGTCTTGCTTCATTCAGTTTATAATTCCTAATAAATCTCCGGCAGTTATTTCACTAGATGAGTTTGAGATAAGAGAATGTTCCTCAGTAAATTTTTTGGGTGTGACTGTTGACAGTAGTTTATCTTGGTCCATTCATGTCTCCCAGGTTCGTAGTAAACTAAGTCACATTTGTTATACACTTAGGACTTTACAGCGCCTTCTAGATTGCAAAACTCTTCTCACAGTGTGTTACGGTTATTTCTTCTCTGTCATGTCGTATAGTATTGAGGTGTGGGGTGGATCTACCCACGCTCATAAAGAATTTCTGATTCAAAAAAGAGCCGAACACATAATCAGAGGTATTTTTTTGTGTCTTTCTGTGCCTCTCAGCATTTTTTAATGTTTTGATGGGGAACCGTCAAAACCCCGGTCTTGTATAAGTAATTTGTGAGTTTTGTCGTCATTACCATTGATACACTCATCAAGCAATACATCTCAGTATCACTTTTCAGTGGATCGTCACCAATCTATGGACAAAGGACTAAGGATGAAAAACTAAAATAACTAACTACAAAAATAAACTACATAACAGTGGTGGTTCAATACAGCACATATCGTAAACAAAAACAACCCGAATACAACACGGCTAGTAGCAACAGCTGTCGCTCGCTCGCTCTGGGCGAGCGAGTGTTTTCAAAACATCGTTTGAAAAATATTAATTTTTTTGTAAATACGCGGCAGACTAAAAGGAAACCAAAGACTGTAAAAGAAAGGAAAAAAAGCTGATTGTCAGTATTAGGCGTTGATACAGTGTTGTTGCAGGATGGAGAGCTTCCAGAGTGCTGCGCTGCAGATGCTGCGACAGCTGAGAGCCTTGCTGCAGCACTCTCCCCTACTCCTCACCCCTACGCGCTTATTGCAGTTGCTGGCTCTCAACATGTTCGCCATAGAAAACACCCAGCTGAAGAGTGAGTGCTTTTTTTATTTTTTAAAACTACGGAATGCCATGAAAACAAACACTATTTAAAATGGGTCTTGGTTTTTATCCTAAGGTGTCCTAAATACCCCCGTCGCAGCAGACCTGCGTACTCAGCGAATTTCCAAATCAATAATATAATAATATATATGACAAATTTTATCAATATCTGTCAATAAATATGAGAGTTATTTGCCTATTCTCCATAAGATTAACATGGGAAAGAGTATGCAGGTTAGCTACCATGATAAACACATAAACTACAGTGGAACTTGGTTATAACGTCATTGCAGGGACCACACAATTAATGACGCTATATCCGAGTGACGCTATAAAAGAGGTTACATAATTTTAATTTAAAACCGAGGAAAAATAGGGAAACACATTTTTTACATGAAATTATGACATTTAATGAAGGTAATTTAAAATACACCGTAAGTTTATGTTTATGACTGACTGACTACTCTACTATATAAAAAATCGAATTTGAAAATATTGCAATGAAGTTCGGCTTGGTGAATTCAACTGTTGGTTCGATTTTTAAAAACAACCCCGAACACACGTCTGCTATCTTACATTCCTCCTCACACGCTCTTATAACTCACACCTTTTCTTCAGCAAAACCTTTCTCTTAACACTTGCCATTATTTTTCAATACTGTATTCGTAAATTAAAATAACGAAAAACAAACTGTAAAAGACATACACTGAACTAACGATATCTACACAAACTGTAGGTACGTACGAACGGCATCACAGTGCTTTGATGCGACGTGAGTCACTGACACTGACCTTGATGACCGGCGACAGCGGATATAGGGTAGGGAAGGGGGTTGGGGTGGTTAGCGGTAAGACAGCAATAAAATGCCGTTTCTAAAAATAAACTAGCTAAACAATAGCCGTAGCCCTCACGTAGCACCACCGACCGAACTTTCTCTATTTAGCTATATGTTGCCTTCATCTCGGCCCGATTTTCTTGACGTTATATACGAGGTTTGAGAATTTACTGACGATATATCCGAGGTTTTTTCCTATGTAAATACATATAGTTTGGCAGGACCTAAAAATAAATTACGTTATATCCGAGTTGACGTTATGGCCGAGGCCGCAATAACCGAGTTGCACTGTATAATTTTCAAGCATTTGAAGCATAAGATCTCAACTACATGAAGGTAAATACCAAGTTTAATCCAAAAATATTGATTTATAAGTGAAATTTTCTATATTCTCCATAAGGTTAACATTGCAGCCTCAAACTACAACGTACTATGTTTAGATTTTTTAATATCTCGGTAACCGTTGGAGATAGAGAAAACCTTTAAGGAACTAAATGGTGTAGTTTTTAAGCTAATCCTAATGGTGAAAGATAAAATTAAAAAAATGTTAAGTTAAATTACACTGAAAAGCGGATTTTTGAGTACAAAACCCCCCCAAACTACCCGTTCCGATTGACCTGGTTTACAAACTCGTCCGAGCAAATGTAGAAATACATGTCTCTACCAAATGTGGTATCGATCGGACCATTTTTACGAGAGTTATCCAGTTCACAGACACATATGTATTTTTGTTTTATTAAGGTTCACCAATGGGGCTACTATTAATATGATTATATTGTAAATGAAGACCAAGTACCAAGTACCCTTGCATTATTTCATTTTATTTTAACACTACATGTTTCGGGCGTGCGTACGTGCACATGGCAGTTTGTTATTTGAGGAAGTTTTTTTATTTAAATGAAAGATTTTTGGATTGAAAAAAATTGAGATTGAATTGAAAATTATTTGGTTTTGTTTCCTGTCATTATCCTCAAAGATCTGCTGCATTTCTGAATGTATATGCTTTTCCTTCTTATAGCTATTGTGTATATCTTCTATCTGTTGGAGCAGTTCTTCAATTTTTAAAACTCATATTTCCTTTTCTCTTTCTATGCTCTACTTTTTTCCTCTGCAGTTCTAAGTTTTGATTCTAGATCAAATGTTTTTCGTTTCAGTGACTCATTTTCTTCAAGTAAAGCTGTTCCGATTTCGGAAGCCAATTCTAGGTTTTCTTCATCATTTTCTGATATCTCTAATGGATCATCACCTGATAGATATTTCAAGATATTCTATAGACATGTTCAGGGTTTTACTTTTTTTGTAGTTGGTCGGCTTCCAGTACCCCTAGATTTGTAATCATTGTGGTCGTGGTAATAACAAGCTTAGGAAAATAATACAAAACATTAATCATGATTAGCGCATAGTGCAGATTCAGTATCCAATACTATAATAAAATCAAGGTTTGTGTATATATATATACATATATATATTTGCACACGGATCTCGAAAACGGCTCTAAGTAATTTCCTTATATTTTGGAAATAACTAATTTCCGAGTAGAAAATAAGTTCTAAAGAGGTCTAATGTCCAGGAAAATTCTTGTTTTCTTGTAATATTAAGTTTAAAATCTGAAAATTTAACATTACGCTTATGGAGAATCAAATGTAAACAATACAAACCAAAACATCTGTTTATAACCGTTTGACAGTTATTGATTGAAGATGGTGGGGAACAATATGTGAATAGAGGTTTTTCATAAATATTTATTTTATGTATGTAATAAATGCAAAATTATCAGATTACTAAACAATTTGTAAAAACTTAAGGGTAACATAACGGTGCGAAATAAAAGCAGAAAAAAGTATTTCCAAAATCTTACGTGTTTTGATAGAAAACGTATTCATTGTACTGCTTGAAGCCATTGTAACAAACCAATTAATAGGTGTAAATTAAATTTCTCTTCTACTTTTCAATCCTCATTCCGTTTCTAACAAAATCAGTTGATCACAGGCTAATAATAACTGTATGGATAATTAAACAATAAATGATCGGCTAAAACAATTGAGGTTGGCTAAAAGACCTTAACCCTTTGGGGACTAGAGCCATTTTTTTATTTTTAAATATGCTGAAAAAATTTTTAAACACCAAGAGTCAATTTGATATGTGAAAAAGACCACATGAAATTAAGCATTTTTGCAAAGGTTTGTAAAAATGTCTGTACTACCTTCAATTTTTAAGATATCTTGATAACTTTTTTCACAAAAATGGTTGTAATTGGTTACCCTAGCAACTACTATTGGTATATTGTTGTTTGATTTTAAAATTAAAAATATTTTAATGGTAATTATAACAAAAAAATAATTTTTGTTTTTAATTTTTTAATCGAGTTACCTATACAAAAAAACCCAAAACATTTTTACTGTGGAAAACTAGTTTTTTAATTACTAATACTATGAAGAGTATGTATACAACGTTTCATGGGATTTGGACATAAAATAAAAATGTTATACAGTGAAACTCGGTTATTGCGGCCTCGGCCATAACGTCACCTCGGATATAACGTCATTTATTTTTAGGTCCCGCCAAACTATAGGTATTTACATAGTAATTAACCTCGGATATATCGTCAGTAATTTCCAAGACCTCGGTTATAACGTCAAGATAATCGGGCCGAGAAGAAGGCAACGTATAGTATTCAGAAGAGAGAAAGTTCGGTCGGCGGTGCAAAGTGAGGGCCGCGGCTATTGTTTAGCTAGATACCCCATTCTATTTTTAGAAACGGCATTTTATTAATGTCTGGCCGCCAACCTCCCCTACCCCTCCCCCTTCCAACCTACCTACCCCACACACTACCCTACATCAGTTGTTGCCGTCTTCAAGGTCAGTGTCAGTGGCATCTCGCCGGGGACTAGAGCCATTTTTTTATTTTTTAAATATGCAGAAAAAATTTTTAAACACCAAGAGTCAATTTGATATGTGAAAAAGACCACATGAAATTATGCATTTTTGCAAAGGTTTGTAAAAATGTCTGTACTACCTTTAATTTTTAAGATATCTTGATAATTTTTTTCACAAAAATGGTTGTAATTGGTTACCCTAGCAACTACTATTGGTATATTGTTGTTTGATTTTAAAAATAAAAATATTTTAATGGTAATTATAACAAAAAAATAATTTTTGTTTTTAATTTTTTAATTGAGTTACCTATACAAAAAAAACCAAAAACATTTTTACTGTGGAAAACTAGTTTTTTAATTACTAATATTATGAAGAGTATGTATACAACGTTTCATGGGATTTGGACATAAAATAAAAATGTTATGGTAGAAAATGTTTTAGGGTGCTGGCCTTTAGCCCGTCATAACGAGGCCTAGTGGCTGGAGGCACCGGTAGAGAAGTGCCTACACCTACATCAGATTCATAAATTGATGAGGAACTGGGATCTATATTCAAATACCTGAATTTATTACTACTCTTGGAACCATCAGGATTAAAAGTAGGGTCATTATCAGTGTCGTCTGAAAATAAATTATCTACTAGGTCTTCACTGATACTACCATCAGACTCATCACTTAGCATCAACTCCCTGTCAACTTCACTTAATCTCAAATTTTCAGCCATCACACTATAGAACTAAAACACAATCGCAAAACTAAACACAAGAAACACGCCAAATAGTCCAATAAGTGCACATACCTTTAATAATATTGGTATAAACTTGACTAAAACAGAACGCCGAAATCGTAGTCTGTGCTCGTCACAAACATAAAGAAAGGCGCGTAAACTAACAACAAAACTGGATGTACTTAGTGAAAACAGAAAACAAACTGTCCAGACAGTGAAGAAGAAAACCAAAGATGTTCAAAACAACATACGGGAGCATTCAAAGCGCCGTAGATCACATATTATACATAGTATTGCCAGATGACGATATATCGTCTGCAGAGTTTTTTGCAGTATTGGGCACTGACGATATATCGTCAGTGCGGTGTTTTTCGCTAATAATCTTGTTGACGATATATAGTCAGTTGGTCCTCAAAGGGTTAAACGGCATCCCTCATTTTGCAGACACTGTAGTCCAGTGGTAGCGCGTTGGCCTCGGAAACCGAAGGTCACGAGTTCCATCCCCAACAGGGGCAATAATTTTTGTTCAATGCTATATTAATTATGGTGTATTAAATCGGTTTTATTCAAACCACATAAATGTTTTATTGAGTAATAAATGTGTTTTAATTTTTCTAATTAATTTCTAATATATGTCTTATTCTATACGAGCAAAGCTCGGTCACCAGGTACTGGTTGAATTATATGATGTTTTGGAATGATGCATTATCCACTATTAAAAATATAGAAAATATGCAAGGAAAGAAATGAAAACTGTCAGTTAATAATAAAAATATTAACTAAATAGAATTAATCTTGACTGTACATAACTTGGTTACAGAGATAAAGAAAGTGGTAAACACAGAACATGGTCTTTTGGAGCCTTTATATTAATCTTATACGAAAAAGATAAAATTTATATTTTTATTGGAAATATTGTGATAAAACTGTATACACAGCTTCTTATAGTTAAACTTAATAACCTATGAAGACTGTCCTAGGGCCTCAACCTTAGTATTGTAGCTTCATTAAGAAATGCCACTCTCAACCTTGCCAAGAATTTTCAATATTCCCTTATATTTTGGAATTCAACTAAGTCCAAGCAGAAGTTAAATATCTTCCCAGCTACCTAGTGAATTGAAGCAGTGTACCATTAGATTTAGTTTTTTTTATATTTTTATTAATTTGATTTATTTCTCTTAATTTTTAATTACTGGAATTTTTGTTCTTTTACACTTAATAACAATAATAACACACACAGGTTTTGCTCATAGTATAATATTTAGTACCTGGTGACCGAGCTTTGCTCGTATAGAATAAGACATGTATTATAAAAATTAAAACACATTTATTACTCAATGAAAACATTTATGTGGTTTAAATAAAACCTGTTTTAATACCGGTACACCATAATTAATATAGCACTGAACAAAAAATATCGCCCCTGGTGGGGATGGAACTCGCGACCTCCAGTTCTTGAGGCCGACACGCTACCACTCGGCTATGGCGTCCGTCAAATAAGCATCGCCGTTTTACGTATTTTAGCCAACCTCAATTGTTTTAGCCGATCATTTATTGCTGTTTAATTATCCATACAGTTATTATTAGCCTGTGATCAACTGATTTCGTTAGAAACGGAATGAGGATTGAAAAGCTAAAGAGAAATTTAATTTACACCAGTTAGTTTGTTAATGTGGCTTCAAGCAATAGAATGCTGTCAACAAATAATAAAACTATGTCGTCTAAAGCTTAACAATAAATAAGTAATATTACAGTGCAACAGAGAGAATGAATAATATAAACAAATAACAATATTAAACACGTAAAAAAATTAATCTTAAATTATATTTAAAATCAACAATGAAATAATATTATAGAATGAGTAGACTTGTCAGCTTAATAATGGGGATGCTTCTTTCGTATCAAAACACGAAAGATTTTGGAAATACCTTTCTCTGCTTTTATTTCACACAGTTATTTGACCCTTTAGTTTTAAAAATTGTTTAGTAATTTGATAATTTTTTATTTATTACATACATCAAATAAATATTTATGAAAAACCTCTATTCACATATTGTTCACCACCATCCTCAATCAACAACTGTCAAACGGTTACAAACAGATGTTTTGATTTGTATTGTTTACATTGATTCTCCATAAACGTAATGTTAATTTTTTAGATTTTAAACTTAATATTACAAGAAAACCAGAATTTTCCTGGACATTAGACCTATCTAGAACTTATTTTCTACTCGGAAATCAGTTTTTCCAAAATTTAAAGAAATGCCTTAGTGTCGTTTTCGAGATCAGTGTTCAAATATATATATATATATATATATATACAAACCTTGCTCGTATTATTGTATTGGATTCAGATAGACTTATGTTAGTAATGTTTTTCAATAATTTTTACAAGAAATGATCGATTTAGTCTGCTGATTTTACAACCATTAGTTTGTTTAAGTGCCCCCAAAGTTAAGTAGGAAATATTTCCCAGTAATCTATCATTGACAGGGTATTCAGCAGTATTTATTATTCATTAATAAAATATAAGTAAGTGAACCGATATATGTTATGCATCTTGCCTTCAAACATATTAGTAAATGCATGTTCAGTAAATTATTTTTGATAATTGCGCTCATTGGTTTCACAACATATTATAGGCGGGAAAGTGAGGGACGACTGTAATGTGAGAGTAATGTCAACTGTTCTGTAACCAATTCGGCAAACCACATCTACTTTACAGATTAAATTCCACTGCATATGTTTTTGGTTGGTTTATAATTTCATAATTTCATTAGTGTTATGTATATTTAATAAAAAAAATGTTACATAAACTGGGTTTAAATTTAGAAGGCTCCAATTTAATGTATAATCTTTTAAACCTTATGAAAGTCATTGCCAAGAAATTATTCATTAGAAAATATTTTTCCCATTTTCTATTTAGTTTCAAGACTACCGTACTTAACTACACATTTTTAGGGACCAAACCTTTTCCCCTCTCCGCGTGCATTAAAAGATTTTGTTCCATATTAATTTTGGTTCTGTTCAATCAAGGTAAATTTACTCTGATCCTCTTTAAAAATCATAACTTGATATTGATATGCTTTCACATACCTAGATATTTTATTTGCACAAAACGTACACACAATATTGATACAATGTTCAGGTAATTCTTCAAGATATTTAACTATAAATTTCATAAAAGTCATATAATATTTTTGTAAATATATAATTCAGTTGTTACCACTAGAATAACGTCAACAAATAATAAAACTATGTCGTCTAAAGCTTAACAATAAATAAGTAATATTACAGTGCAACAGAGAGAATGAATAATAAAAACAAATAACAATATTAAACACGTAAAAAAATTAATCTTAACTTATATTTAAAATCAACAATAAAATAATATTATAGAATGAGTAGACTTGTCAGCTTAAATATTACAGTCATTTAAAAACCCATGATAATTTAACAGCTTACATGATATTTTTAACCCCTTGCTATCTACTAAAAAAAGTTGGTACTAATGGTTTAACATTTGGAATTATTTAATTTATGAGTTTTTAAGTTATCCCAGGAAGTAATTTTTACTAAACTTTAGTAGTTTAGGTGCATGATTATATTTTTATGTGTATTACATATTTCCATTTAAGAGGATTATAATCTTTCCTGAAAAAAATTTTTGTGATGGGAATTAAAATTTTAACCACAAATTATTTAGTTTATCTGTTAAATTAGTATTTTAGGTCAGTTATTGTTTCATTATTGAAAGAAAAAAATATACGTTTGATTTTAATTTCTTGTGAAGCAGACTAATGAAATGATTTTAATGTTACAGTACATACAAAAAAACGTAGATATCATTATTAAAAATAATTTTTTTAGTATTTTTTGGGACTGATTTAAGGGACTAAACAAATGCAAACCATAAATAATTGAAAAGAAAACTCAAGGGAAATAATATTTTAATATAAGTTACTGGAAAGATAATTTATTTGATTGAAAAATAGTTAAAAACCATTTAAAGCCTTCATTTCTTGGTTGACTGTGTTGTACAACAGTGTTGTTTGTCTGCTTGCGTTTTATTATTGAAGGCTCAATGTAAATTCTTACTGAGAAGCAATGTAGGATGTTCTATCTTGTTTGTGTTGCTATGTTTGTATATTATTATTGTCGTAGTTTGTGTATATTTTTTCAAAATAATTTAAAAAAAATTATGAAATATTTCATAAAATTTTAGATTAAATATAACCCGATAGACTTCAAATTTTATTTTGAATTGTAAACAATTATAAAAGGCTGTTGCCCAATATTATTGTAAAAAGTATTTATTTGTTAATAAGTGTTTATTTTATAGTGAAGTATGAATTATTGGTAGTTAACCAACAAAAAATTATTGTCACATATTTCAAGTTAACATTTCCCTGAATACGGGTTTGAATTTGTGTTCTTGTGGGCTGGAAATACATTTACTGATGGTTTTTTTTATCTTTAAATAGTGTTAATTATTTTAATGAATTTAAATAGTTACTTATTTAAACAAGCTATTAAAATTATTTAATTTTTGGCTTACGTAAATAAAGTTATCAAATACAATATTTTGCACCATATTATGTTGGTGTTGTATAAAATTAAATTTCTTTTTAAACTAAAAATTGGGAAAGGAATTCAGGAATGGAATCATATCAAACCAGTTAATCTTTTATTTTTGTGTATTTTGTTCAAAGAACAGTGTTTTCTATTTACTAATTTTTCAGGTATGATTTTATCAATGAATTTTGGAACTCATTTTGGAATTTTCAAAAAAGTTTGTTTTAAAAGAGACAAAAAAGGTAAAAAAGATCTGGAAGTTTTTATAGGTTGTCGTTAAAAAGATTTAATGTTTATAAATTAAATTAGAGTTGCATTTTTATTTTAGCCAAAATAGCAGTAAAATTTTCATAATAAAACTTAACTTCTTAATAAAAGGGGGAAATATATTTTACACTATTGATGGTATTATTTACTTTCTTCAGAAATTTATTTTAATACATTATAAATAACTGTAACAAAACTCTAAAATATTTAATTTCCTGTAGAAAAATATTTTAACTTATGTATTCTTTAAATATATGAAATTAATTAAAGTGAACTACTTGAAATTATAGAAATAATATAATGCTGTATGCTGTTATATTACTCAAAAGACCTTCAAGTGTTGATGAGCAAGAAAGTGGCCTAGTAGAAAACACCAGTGGTTTTTTACGTGTAGAGAGTGTTTTTTCCCAATTTTATTGTTCAGGATGTTATATTCCACAGGAAATAATTGAAGCGGAGAATAATGACGGTAACTGACAGTCGGGAAGCTGCAGTGGGCAGGTGAGGGGGGGCAGAGGGGCGTTGGACGGCCTTGCTTGTCCTTGTGTGACCTTGAAGGCCCGGTTCAGTGACCTCTGCATCTCTTTGTTTCTACCATGAGTCTCCCGTACCATATAAATAAACGCCTCCTCGAGTCTGGTTATCGGAAATGGACGGTAATGCCGATGGCTATCTACAAATTCGAGCCTGCCCCCCTCGCTCGCTGTATTTTTGCAACGTGTGGGCTGGATCCGCTGTAACGTAACTCTCTCTCCAGTGAGAAATGGTATCTACCATCCGCTCATGGAGGAGGGGCTGAGTCTGAACGATCAGTCTAATGAAAAGTTATATTCGATCTAAACATATCGTTGTTCCAAGTGTAACTACGACGTAACGTAGTGTAACGTATCTGAGCTGAAGTCAATAACACTTTTATACTCGTTTACACGTTCATGCCTGGACCAAAAATATTTTAATATTTACTAAATTTCAAAAATAATTCTCAATTCTATAATATTACCAGTAAATTTTATTGTAATAATCTTATTTGTGCTGAAAACAATCTTAATATATAAATTTTATAGTGACTTAACACAACAATTATTGGGCCCATATTATTTTTAGGAACCATTTAAAATTTATCTATTACAGATTTAATACCCCCATCGCAGCGGATCTCTGCGAATTTCCAATTCAATAATATGAAAATAATAATTTACGACAAGTTTGATCAATATATGTTAATAATTAAGAGAGTTTTCTTATTCTCCATAAGATTAAGATTAACTCATAAGGGATCTCGTCAAAAAAGTTAACGTCAGGGGTCACGCACGGTGGATTCCACTGGTCTAGAAAAAAGTTTAACAAAAATGTTATCGACATGTGTTTTCATTGAATAAATGTTTCTTATTCAAATATTATAGCATTGTAAGTAGTAAGTAGGTAATCTATTGTTGTAAATATATGATATAGGTTTTTGCAAAAATTTATCCATAAAATGAGCCTGCCTTCTCTTAATGGAAAAAGGTAAAAGTTTTTATTGGAATAGTCAACATTATTACTTATTCAAATTTTTTGGTAAATAAAAATAAATAAATAACAATAATTAGTAAATACGAAAATTATGTACAATAGCAGCAAATTTAAGTCATCAAAGTCTTTTAGTCGTAATTGTCGTCCTCACTATCGGGAAGTTGGTCTTCTGCACAGTACACGGCTGTGAAAATTGTATGCTCTCTGCATGTTGCAGGTGTTGCACATTTTCTTACTCTTTTAATTCTTTTTCAACAAAAAAGTTTGAGTCCAGACTCCTGTCAACAGGCGACACAGAAGATCATATATATTTTGTTCATCAACAAAACTTTCTCGTCTTGCTCCTAGATTTCATAGGTTTGCTTCCTGACCATTATTTTATTTTTCAACACTGTATAATAAATTGTGAAGTATTTCTTCCTCTCTGAGATCTATATCGGCATGTTAAAGTCGTTAAAGCACTTGAATATCACTGGATAAAACCACAAAATCACACCAACGCTATGAGTCACGCACGGTGGAATCCACAGGTATACGCTGTAAATGGACTCCAGTCAAATACTGACGCGCAAAAAAGAGTTGAAGTATAGTCAAGTGGCCAGTGTACAAGTCTATTTGAAGGTATAACAAGTTAGGAAGCTTGCAAACTTGACATTCCAAAGATATTAAACAAAAACAGACGACCCGGTGGAAAAGACAGTAACGTGATCCCTCATGGGTTAAAGAGTATGCAGGTTTGCTGCTGTGAGAAACACTGAAAGTAGGCATTTTTTCATAAACAATATTTATCTTTACCATATACCACCCATTCCCTATACCCTATTAACATGGGAAAAGAGTATGCAAGTTAGCTGCTATAACACATATACACATAAACTATAATATTGAAGCATAAATGGATGGTCAACGACGTGAAGCTAAATCAAAATTTTCATGCAAAAATATTGATTAGTAAATGAAATATTAATCAATATATTATTTTTTTATATATATTATTATTACTATTCAATATTTTTAGTATGAGCAAAACCATAAATTACTAAACTATGTAGTTTTTCAGCTGAATCTAATGGTAAAATATGGACTATTGCTTTTGGTCTCTAGGCACCTCAATACGAAAAAGTAACATGGTCCTAAGCTTAGGTCTTGCCGTGATACCTACCTAATAGTTTCCTCCTTGTGGGAAGTTTGCTAAAAATGTTGGATGACACTGAAATATTCAGTAATTATTACCGAACTCTGGAAAATATGATTTACCAGTACGTGTTCCTCCAAGATTTAATACTTTTGTAGCTCCTTCATACAAGAAAGTAATCAATTTCATAGTACTGTACCATATAAAAATACATAAATCTACTGTTAAGGTTTTCTTATTGTATACAGGTAAGCCGGGACTCAATGTACAGAAGAAATATACTTATTGTCTAAAAAAATATTTTACTATGTCAAAATATAAGCCTGAAAACTGAAAAAAATAAATACAAAAAATACTTAGCTTAATTATTTAGCATTAATTTACAATTAAAAACTTATCAATATTTAAATTTAATATGAGTATATATATTTTAAATTGTAAATTAGATGTTCACGTTCTCACACCAGTATTCTAATCAATGACATAGATAAAAATGTTACCAGAATAAAATTAACTAAGAAAAAAAATGTTTACAACGCGGTATGGTATTTATCTATGTGTATTTAATTGTAAACTGGAATAGTACGAGGTTTTAAAAATTAAGGTGAGTGTTAAACCTGGTGATTCAGAAGTGAAAAGAAATCATCTATCAATTGTCCAAACTTACATTAGTTTTCTAACTAAAATAAAAAGTCAACATTAGCCGGCCCATCTGTTGTTGTTTATAATGAGAGGTAATGTGCATCAGGTGTGGACGAGTGCCAATATTAGCGAACTTGTAAACACACAAAGCTCGGATTGATGAATGGTCTCGGCGAGGTGGTGATTACGCACCATGACTCGGCTCTGTTCCGGCCATGGGTCATTACACTATCCGTTTCCCATCAGATTCCTTTTTCTCTTAATTTCATTGTGCTCTATAAAAATAATTACTGTGGTTTTGAGGCGAAGGAATATTGTCATCGTAAAGATTTTGAAAAACATTGTAAAAATTTGTGGGATTCCGTAAAATTTACTGTGTTGGATTGTTTAAAGTGAACTATTTGTCTAGGAAACAATTTGCAGCACTGATTTTACTTTCTCCCCTTATACATAGTAGGCTATATGGAAAAAGTATTGTTTTCGTTATCATTTTCGAATTTGAGTTGAGAGTAGATATATCCGTTTTGGGTTCCCCAGAATCCAAAAAAGTGGGTTTCGACATGATGTCTGTCCGTCCGTGTGTGTGTGTGTGTGTGTGTGCGTGTGCGTGTCTGAATGTGTACAGAGCCACAGCCTACTCCGTCAGTTCGATTTAGATGAAATTTGGTATGTATTTATGGTATGTTTACCGTATCTCCAGGGGTTTATGAATTTTTTTAATTTTTGAAATATAAGTGTTAAAAACCCTAAAAAAATGTAAAAATCCTAATTTTTCAAAAATGGTTCTAATAATTTAGATTGAAATTTGATAGTTTATAGTGCATAGAGTACTAAATAATATGCTACCACCTTCATGTCTGTAAAAATGACAGTTCAAAAATTATGGGTTTATAAATGCCAAAAAAATAAAGGTGAGTTATAATTTGACTACTACCATTGAATCCATCTTAAAAACTAAACTAATTAGTATTTCGAATTATTGGTCTATGACTAACAGTTCTAGAGAAAAGTTGAATATACTGTTCATGATAAATACAGTACATTGCCTGAGAGCGCCAAATGTTATTGTTATGGAGAATATTAAAAATTCAATTTCGTCCTTATTTCCTAAACTTTCTCAATGAAACTTAGTATGTAGCGTCACATCACCCAACTAAACCCACTCAAAAAGGCTGTGTATTATAGAGGGGGGTTCCCCCATAAAATTTAAACAATTTGCCTGCGATAGGTCGCGCTGTTAGATTTTATCTAACAGAAATAATCACAGTAAAGAAAACTTCTCATAGGAATACTAATCCATAGTTATATGTCACAGACTATACAAGACGCTTTTTGATCGTAAATGTCTGCTAATTCATGGTGCCGTAGGTGATTGACCGTGAAGTGGGGTGCATTGAGTTTTTCATTGTAAATCTAACGTGCAACCAAATACGCAGAAGCTTATGTTAGATTTTTCCTATCGGAGCAAGCATATGTGTCGCTTCTCGCAGGTTAATTCAACTCTGTTTCTCTTGTTGTTATTTTTAGAAATTGGACGATTCTTTTTGAAACAATAAATTATCAAATTATATTTAGACAAACTTGAGATTATGAGTTTTATTACAGGTTGACGTTTTTAAATTTACTTAAGGGAGAAAGTATGTGTCAGTCCACTGATACCGTTTATTTTAAGTAATTTTCTTATGTGCTAAGTTACTAAACTGATCTACAGAAATGGGTTGTACCAATAAGTTTAAAGAATAAAAAAATATAATTTAAAAATATATGTTTAATATGAGACCATAACTGCTAATGAGTTAAAATCACAATTGTAAATTACAAATTGTACGATACAATGATACTTAAGTCCCTCTATTTTAGTTACAAGCAAAAAAAAAAATATACTCTACATGTCCTTATTTTAGTTGATTATTTAATTTTCACCAAAAATTATTATTTATAAAATCAGGTTATGAGACCAAAAATAAATAAGATGTAATTATTATGAAGTTTGAAATATCTCTAAATAGAAACAAAATACACGTGTTTCAATGCCTACATGTAATTAATTAAACTATTAATTTAATTTTACAATTTTGATCTAATATTTAATTTATAATTCATATTAATTTAATTAAAATGACTTCGCTTTCTTGAATTCAAATTCAAATTTAGTACTACAGTGGAACTTGGTTATAACGTCATTGAAGGGACCACACAATTAATGACGCTATATCCGAGTGACGCTATAAAAGAGGTTCTTAATTTTAATTTAAAACCGAGGAAAAATAGGGAAACACATTTTTTACATGAAATTACGACATTTAATAAAGGTAATTTGAAATACACCGTAAGTTTATGTTAATGACTGACTGACTACTCTACTATATAAAAAATCGAATTTGAAAATATTGCAATGAAGTTCGGCTTGGTGAATTCAACTGTTGGTTCGATTTTTAAAAACAAGCCCAAACACACGTCTGCTATCTTACGGCCCTCCTCACACGCTCTTATAACTCACACCTTTTCTTCAGCAAAACCTTTCTCTTAACACTTGCCATTATTTTTTAATACTGTATTCGTAAATTAAAATAACGAAAAACAAACTGTAAAAGACATACACTGAACTAACGATATCTACACAAACTGTAGGTACGTACGAACGGCATCACAGTGCTTTGATGCGACGTGAGTCACTGACACTGACCTTGATGACTGGCAACAGCGGATATAGGGTAGGGGAGGGGGTTGGGGTGGTTAGCGGTAAGACAGCAATAAAATGCCGTTTCTAAAAATAGAATGTAGCTAAAGAATAGCCATAGCCCTCACGTTGCACCACCGACCAAACTTTCTCTATTTAGCTATATGTTGCCTTCATCTCGGCCCAATTTTCTTGATGTTATATACGAGGTTTGGGAATTTACTGACGATATATCCGAGATTTTTCCTTTGTAAATACATATAGTTTGGCGGGACCTAAAAATAAATGACGTTATATCCGAGTTGACGTTATGGCCGAGGCCGCAATAACTGAGTTGCACTGTACTTAGTATATTTTTTCGCTTATGTAATAAAATGTAAATAGAAATGTGCTGGATGGTTGCCATAACCTCCAATCAGTAATGTATTTGTAAAGTCTCGTAACTCACGTTTAACAACCGCACAGAGTACGCTAGTCCTGTCTGACTCTATGGATCTAGCTGCCATGGCCTGGTGTATTCCATGTAAATAACAAGACCGCTAACAACTTGCCCCTACCCACTCACCGGACCTCACCAGCGGTCGGAAAATATTGTTCTCAAATAAGGATAGGTTATGAAAATTAATTTTTGGGCGTTGCCAGCCATTGTAATGAGTTTTAAGGATTTTCTTTAAAGAGAAGTTTTATTTTTCTATACTGTATAAAATAACAAATGAAGTTCTCTTGTAGATACAGCTTAACTTTTTTTGTGACAATCTAATATTTCCTTAGGATGCTACATAATTGCATCTAAATGTATATTCATTTAACGCAATACAATTGAAACAGCTGATTGAAGTTGCTCACTAGCAGCATTGTCACACGATATCAATAATTGGTATTGACAACAATACTTTTCCCATTTCACCGTTTAAAAATCATTTTTTTAAATGATTTTTCTCTGTTATTTTATTAACTAATTTCCTTAATTTCAGTGTCCTTAGATTCAAAATTGAATTTCATTAAATATTACTAATAGTATTATACTGTAATAATGAATTAAATAATACTAGTTAAATAATTTTGGATTACCTATTAATAGGATTAGGTTTTTAAAGATTTTATGGTTACCCTTTGTATATAAATTTCAACAGAGCACGTTTTGGGTATCTATGAACCGCAAAGTGATAAAGTAACATGGTTCTGTGCTTAACTCTTTTCTTTCCACCTAAGGTTAAATGATGAGCTTATTCCCTCATTGAAAAATTTTCTAATATTATAATTTTGATCATACAAAATTATTTCTCTGACTTTTATCTTCTCAAGTTATATTAGTTTTAAAATTAACTATGACTATTCCCTCATTTGAATATGATTTTCTATAAACATTGTTTTATATATACAATATATATACAATAAATTTTACACTGGATTTAGTACTGAAACAGATTTAAAATTATCTTTCATTTATATAAAATTGAGAAAATAACATGACGTAGGTGGTTCTGGAACATTTATTATTGTCAATTGTGAAGGTAAAATCTAGAAAGTTGATTATCTTTGAAAGAATGCAGAAAAGAATGCCACTGCTTGTCTCTTAGAATTTATAGCCAACAATAAGAAATATATTACAGAATGCTAGGAGGCTCGGTTGAAGATTTAATCAGTGGATGGAATACAATTTAAAAGCGACAAAACAAAATGATAGCAACAAACGTGGAGTAACTTCTCCCGGGTGGCAAGGTCGATGACCTGATACCAAGGTCGTTGGAGGACGCGCAAGGTCGTCTGACTGGTGGAGATCCTCTGATAATCGCTTTATTACAAACATCTCCGAACTGGTCGGTTGTAAAGGTGGCGGAACGTGTGAAAACCTGCCCATCCACAACTGCATGTGGTGAGGCTGGGCCCTCCTGAGAGTATTCGAGTTAGACTGGTCTACACTACACTATTGTATTAGCTTTTAAAATCATTCTTGCATGAAAAAGTGTGTTATTCCTTAGAATTATTGTCAAGTTATATTTAGTAGTATTTATAGATATTAATATTCAGAAAGTTAAAATTGTACAGTAAAATTTATTATTGGTTACTTTACTGATTCGTACACTCTTATAGAGGATTATAAAAAGTCTGTTAAATGTAATCCTCACATAGTTTTTCTACTGTATTGGGAATAATTATTTTGTTTGTCTTCATTTTTCCAAAGGTGGTATTCATTTTAAAAAGTACTTAAATTTTAATATATTCTTTGCTTTACTTTTATATTTAGTGTTTTATAATCGTTTTGAAAAATATATCAGATGTTGTTTTAAATTTGCTGTCAATGTGAATAATTTGCTGTTATTTAATTTTTATAGGAAATTTGTGAAGCTTATTGATTTTGATTCTTAAAGAAAAAGTAGGTTTAAGGCACATTTATTTTTATAAGTAAAAGAAATAAATAAAAAGTAGTCAATAAAACTCTCAAATCGCACTGCTCTCTGACTTTTCTATCTTAACCCTTACTGGGCGGCTAGCGCCTTTAGACGCAGCTAACGCCTTTAGACGCAGTCAATCATTTCGCCACATTTACTGCGCTGTAGTTCGTGAAACCACCGATAGAGTTCATGGTGATGTTGCTTTTGCCTCTATGCATTTACGAAACCAATTTGGCAGCTTTGTTAGAATATTTAGTGGCTGAAATCTGTTGCTAGGCATCTTTGACAAGTATTCTTTCGCTCCGGTACTGTTGCTTAAGTTTACATATGCGAGTCATTGTGGCCAGATGTTTTTACTTTCGCTAACCTTGCTTGTTGACATTTGTGTCAATGTATGTTTATTTTCCTTGTGTTTTAGCGGTAAGTAGTGTATATTGTGTGAATGTTTTTAATGTATTGAATTTATTAACTAATTATTATCAACTGAAATGGCTCATCCTGATAAAAAATTTCTTTTTTAAAACCTAAAAATAGTCTTAAATTTTCAATAAATAAAAATGAAGCAAATTTCTCTTTTCTACTTTATTCAACCTACCTAAATCCAAAAAGAACATTGGGAAAATTGTAGCGCTATAAGGATTAATTTTAAAAGGCAAATTTTGTATCTTAACAAGTTGATTTTGATGAAACACTTTTATATTAGAAAGGTTCATATTAATTATTAACTTTCATGGTAAATACTTTCTGGAAAATTAGAGAATATCAAGGAAACTTAGGGAAGTAAACTGCAGATTAAAATTAAATAATAAGTTTAAAAAATGTAAAAACGACAAACAGTTGAAGAATGAGAATTATTGAATATGAATGAATGAACTAAACAAATGTTGTGTAATGCTATTTTTTAGAAGTAGGGTGAATTTCGGGCCAATGGTAAAGGAATGATAGAATCAACAAAGAAATAAAGACTTAATCATGTATTTTTACTTAATTTTTTTTACTTAAGCATTACATTGCATAGTTTGTTTGAAACAAAAAACAATTTTTAATTATCCTTAATTATAAATAAATAGCTTTTGTAACATTTTCTTTGAAAATGTTTGAAATTTGTTTTTTATGTTATCTACATTAAACTAATGGGGATTAAATCCTTGCAGTTGTATATAGTGACAAAGTTTTCTGAGCCGTTTTTAGCGAGGCTTGGATATAACTAGCTTGTTTATTTCCGCTGTCTGACAGCACAGCTGTTTACAAACAAAGTGTGTGTCAGAACGGTACAACGGTTAATTAGAGCTTGGCGTCGTGCCAGAAACGGGCCCTCCACAACATCCGTAACCAAGGAATGTCCAACCATTCTATCAGCATTTTGTGTTTCAACCGGTTACTTGTATTTTCAAGGTCTACAAGGTTGTCTGTGTTATATGATCTGATTTGTATATAGTGTTAGTCTTCATTTAGAATGATTATTTTATCAACTTATTTTTTTATTAGCACATATTGGAACTATTTTAATTCAAATTTGTATAAAATTGGAATGTTTAAATCTTTTGATAAGTTTGAACATGTTTTGATGGCATTTCTTCCTGGGGTAAATGATGAAAATTTAAAGATAAGCTTGTTTGAAAATCAGTTTTGGAAAAAAATAAGGATTGTAAAATAACAATAAAAATCTCCAAAATTCACTTTATTAACATTTGTTTATAAAAATTATTTAATTAATCGTTTTCTTAACTTATGTCAATTAATGTCATATTATTTATTATCATGTTAGTGTTATTCGCTTACACAATACTCCGAAGTAAACTTCTTGACTGTAACAGGAAATCTGAGTGATCCATAGGTTGTTGCTCTAGCCTTCAGTAACACCAGGTTTATTACTAGCTAGCTGTTTTGTTAGTACCGTAAACGTTCATAAACCTCAAAATTAATTTGCCCACATGGTGTAACAGTTTTTGCTGGGTAAACGTCGGTAGTTGATGGAATACTCGAGGCAAATGGGCTGTAAAATCAGACTGAAGAGGGTAATGACCCAGGTAATATGAACACAGTCTGTGTATGAGGAAAAACCAAAGTGTACTTAGTTTCTACGTCAAAATACATGTAAAAAAATGAAACAATCGACAATACCATAAATAAATAGCAACCATTACTACTAAAGGTATTTTTATTTGTTGTATATGAAACAAATTGGTATTCATAGGTTTGTGTTTTGTCTTACTCATGACACCAAGATGTCAGCTATGCCCTCTGGGGGGAGTCCTTTTGACAGATTTGCACTAAACTCCACAGAAACCATCCTTGAATCATGCTTGATGATCCCTTAAAGTTGTATTACAATCTTTTGAGCGGTTCAAAAGTCCATAGGAAACATACATACCATACATACAAACATGTATACATACTTCCTCTTTTCTCTCCAAAGAGTATACTAAATTACAATGCTATCTTAATGCAAACCAAATTTTAATAATGATAATCAGTATATTTTCTAATTTAAACTAATTTATTTAATTCTAAATAATAGAGCTGAGATTTTCTTCCAATTTTTTTACTTTTCTTTTTTCTAATTATTTTGATCTCAAAAAAATATTCATTGATAGCAATAAGTATCTTGCTTCTTAAAACTGATTAATTAACACAACCTGTGCTAAGGTTGGGCAAACTGCTAGTAACAATTAATTCATGTTCTCTCTGTTGTGTGAGCTGTTTTGGGGTATTTTGCCAAGCTGGAAAAAATTCATATTTTATCATGTGGACTGTAAGAGTAATGTTATTATTTCAACGTCATTTAAAAATAAATATTTCGTTATAGGATTTTGAGAGAAAAGAAAATCAATAATTGCTTTAGCAGTAATCATTCAAGAAATTTAAAATGGTGAAAACAATGATTTTAAGTATGAAACAATGAATGAGTAGTTAAAAAATTGATTGGCCCTAGTGAAGTTTTCTGGTAAAAATATGTTTGTAAATCTTCTTAGGTGCACTATTTCAATAGATATATGTTTTATTCAGAATCATAATTTTACTTAAATTGTCTGACATTTACATTATCTGATCCATCATAGGAACACTTCAACTGTTAATCCATTAAAATCACAAAAAATAAAAATAGTTATATAAAAAACCTACTCCCCCTTTAATCTACTTTTGTCACTGAGCCTGACATCTTCAAGACCTAAACAAGCAGAATCGAGGTATGCACAACTTTACTAACTTTTTTCTTGATCTCATATTACGCCGAAATTACCCCGAGCAAAAAGTGGTTCGGTTGGTATCTGAAAACCCTATGTGTGATTGTCACGTACGACCGAGCGCCTGTAGAATCCAATTAGACGGTCAACATCCTTCTGGTGTCTCAGTGGAAATACCTTCCATAACAGCTGTGGAAATGCTGGCATCGTCACCTCACGATTTGTGGCTGGGAAGGTTTAGATTTTATACATGTTCACAGTCAAAGTATTGACAAGTATTAAGTTAAAAAAAATCCTCAAACTTATAATTACAAGGTAGTTAGCAAATTAAAAAGCAAAAGGCAAAGTATGAAATCCCTACAAAAACTAAGAACTTAAAAATGTCACATGCTTTGTGTCAGACTCAAAATAAATAAACAACGAATTAGTAATGCTCTGTGTAAATCTGGATAAAATTTTAGGTTTTAACATTATTTTAATACACTTACTGTTAATTAATTCAAATTGTTATTCCTTGTTATTAAATGGACTTTAAACAATTTAAGAAGTAGTTTTTATCATCAAAACTTCAGTCTTATTTGGTAACATGAATCAACATACATTTCTTTCTATTAAAAATAAAAAGAAATGCATTAACGTTCAAATATATTTATTGCCATATGATACAAATTTGTCATTGCATTGTCAGATGTTTTTAAAATAAGTATAAAGTAAAAATAATTAATTAATAAAACAATTAATAAATATGTTTAATTGAAGAGTAGACCTAGTATATGAAGTATAAAAAAATACCCAAAATAGAATGTAATTTTGATTTAATTTTGGATATGTTTCATATCACAAGATTGCAAGGTAGAGGAGCTTGAATTAAATAATATTTTAAATATGCTTCACTTATTAGATATTTTGAACACAGTATGTAAAAGTTGTTAATTACTAAAGCCTTTCACACTTATATAGAGTGTGGAGTGGACTGATGGTGAGCTACCATAACCGACTGCACAGCCGCAGCCAGCGGTCGAGGTCGATGCCTTAGTCACCTTGCAAGGCCGCAGCAAGGCCGCTGACTTACTCGTAATTGGCCACTGTGCTCGCATGCTTTATGTCCTTTGACCTCCCTCTCGCGCGTTAGTATCATTTATTGCCTCACCCATGAGTGATCCTGTATTCTCACAGCAAGTCACCCCCAACCTCCAATGTCATCTTTTTCCACATTCAACAATTGTTTTTGGATGGCTTTATACAACTTGACCATGTAGAAATGCCTATGGTGTGGATACAAGCAAAAAAGAAAAGGATTTTCAAAAATATTAAGGTAGTGCAATGTATAGTCCACTTATATGATGATGGGTTTGGTTGCTAGTAAAACAAAAATAAACATTGGCAATGGCTAAATAAAATGACATATTGAGTTGCCTCCATGTAAATGAACGTTAAGGCAGTAATTTCTATTAATTGTAAACAATTAGTTTTATTGTTCTGTATATTCTTTTTTGTTTGTATATTTTGTTTTGTTTTATATCTCAATTAAAACAAGTCTGTGATTCAATAATATTCTTTTTATTTTAAATTATGATAATATTGTTGATTTATTTAGACTTTTTTATGTTATGGGAATGCCAAAAGTTAACTATTATAATATGTTAAATAACAAAACGATAATCTGACGATTTTAAATTATTGTGTAAATAAATTGTTTGAAGACAAAATAACTAGATTATATTTTTAAACTTATTATATTGATAAACTTATATACTGATTTTTGATTTTACATTTGAATTCATACTTGGAAATACAAAACAGACTCAAATTAATATACTTGTTACACTAGTTTAAATATATAATTAACGTTAAAAATAAGACAAATGTTTTTTTGATAAAAAAGTTAAGTAATTTATAATAAAATCACGCACCTGAATAAAAATGACCTTGTGGTATGACAATAGATTTAAAGGAGAGGTTGTGGTATGATGTGTCAAGAGGAATAAGAAACACAGCAGTTGCTGGAGCACTAGTAGACAGGGTGATAGTACGAGGGGGTAATGTGCGGTCATTGCCGCTGCTGCGCTGCGCAAAAACTGAGCCGTCGTCAGTGTGACAAGTGGGTCTCTGTAATAACTGGTCAAGCCAGGACAGCTACTGCAATTTGAAAAATTTATTAATCGCTTAGCTTCCTGTCCGGAAGTGTGTATTTGTTTGTTTTATTTGAATTAATTTAATTTAAATTTGTTGTCTTGAGTAAAAATACTTTACTAATAGATCAGATTAGATTATTAAAATAGTAACCTACCCAGGTAGAGGTATTTTAAGCCATGTATAAATGAGAAATGAGTGTAGGATGATTGTGGCGCGATCTTATAGTCTTGTTACTGACTAAGGCTAACTTGTTCCTTAGACAATTCTGTTAATTAATAGCCCAACAGCCGATGGAAACTAAGGGACCTACAGTTTAACGTGGAATCCGAACCACGTTAAACTGACGTATAATAATATTGAAATATAATATATGTTGAATTCAACAATGAGGGCTACTGTTATTATAGATTGGTAAAGATGAAAGCCAAGTACCCTTTCTTCATTTATTTATTTAATAATTGACTAGTTTCAGACAATTAATGCCATGATGACAATAATATTATCATTATTATTGTTTATCGTGATCATGGCTTGAGTTGTCCGAAACTAGTCAATTATTAAATAAATAAATGAATAAAGGGTACTTGGCTATTATCTTTACCTATCCATTAAATATATATATATATATATATATATACATATATGTTTTTTATATATATGTTTATAAAGTGTCTGATATTTCTTACCAAAAATTATCATGAGGAATAATATATTTTTTTGTTATAATTTTCATGTTCTGATTCTTGATTTATTTACTCATTAGGCGTTGTACTAAATCTTCACTGATTTAAAGTTTTCTACTTGTAAACCAAAAATATAAATGTTCTAATGATCATTCTACAGTCAGTTGTATTTGACGTCAGTTATGTTGGCATCCAAAGCAAGCAGGAAGATGATTATGAGGCAATTAGATTGTTACATATCTAGATGTTAAAGCATTGTGAAAATTACAAATCTTAGATCCTGTTAATGAGTTCTGTGTGACTAGTGAATTTCAAAAAAGGCAATTAATTAAAATCATAACTCTTGAGTTCACTAGACGAGGACAGTCCTCTTCTGTATTTAATAGTACCCTTCCTAGGGCAGCACAACACCCTGAACTATTTCTCAGGATTATACGACATCCTTCTAAAAGGTATTCAAAGAATGAATACTTAATTTAGATGAAGATTTTTAGTGAAAATTGATGTAATCAGTGATAATATACATTATAGCCTGGTTGTATACTTGTGGTTTTTTATGTTGTTTAGGTTTGGATCCTTTTAAGTAAGGATCCAACAAATTCTTATTTCTTATTCAAATTCTTATTCTTATTCAAAAAAGTAAGGATATGCACCCACTCCCCAAAAATGTAAACAGGGTATTCAGGCTGAGACTGGAGTCAAAGGTGACAACTGTAATGAGATTGTAGGCTACTGGGTAGTCATAAAACTTAGTGTGATTACTGTGACTTGTTATTTTGATTCCTAACCGAGCTGTCTAGAGCAATGTGCTTGTGTGTTTTACAGACAGTGAACTGGGTCCAGGGTACCGGTCTGCCATTCAGGAGTCTGCGCTGATTGTGTCATTACAGATGTTCAGCATCATACTTGAGAGGGCCGTACAGCTGCTAAAGGATCAGCAGAACAACTCGTACAGACTGATAGTCAGCGACGACATACAAGTTCTGCTCCCTGCCATCAAGGTAAAATTAAATTCGCTTTTCCACAAAGTCATTCATTGTTTCTTTCACCTTCGTTTTGAGATTTCAATTATATAAGTTTTAGTTTTCCTAAATTCAGGCTTTAATCATAGTGATTTGAAGGATTGAGGGTTTTATGTATGTTGCTCATCGGTACATTGGCTTGCAGGTGTGGTGTGACTGGCTTCTGTGTCACAGCAGTGTATGGAACCCCCCTCCATCCTGCCATGACTATAGAGTCGGGTGAGTTGATATTCTGTGTTAATTGTTTTAAATTTTACTTTTATGGTGCAGCATTGTTGCATATATGCACGAAGAAAAACTCAAAAATTAATTTTTATATTGCAGTGAAATACAATGCTTGACACTCCAATTGAATCACAGAAAAGTAATGTGGATCTTATTTATATATTTTTTATTATTGTATATAAACAATACTGATACAAATGTCGGTGATGATGGTGAGGGGAATAAGGAGGCAGGGGATCTTATCCATATAATAAAACCTTTATCCTAATCCTTCGTAGTAAAATGCAAGTGATATTTGGCTCAAAGCTTATTCACTTCATGTCCACCATATGACATGACTGACACACAATCTGCATAACATCGAGGGTACATGCTTAAAGACCCTTACATTGGTCAAAAATGTTATATTTTAAAGCATAATATATTCTGAACTATGAAACCTAAATGAATATAGTAACATAAGCTAGAGTAAACTTTGAATTGAATAAGGATTTATTTACACCACCAAGTTTGAACTTGACCTAGTTGCATCATATATATACACTCGTTTACTAATTAAACAGGAAAAGCAAAAGAACAATTCAATTTGATCAACTACTATTGAAAATTGTGACTTCTTAGTGTTGACTTCATAGAATAGACTAAATATAAGAAAATATAAAACCTTATTGTGACTTAAACGTAGTTAAATAAATCATGAAGAGAACTTGATCGTAAATTTACCATACAAACTCAGATTGTTGGTCATATTGTTCAGTTGCTGGGCCTGCAAATTTTGCCAAAGGCATCCAGAGGTACTCACATCTTTCCGCTTCACACCATCACGTTTTCTTCTCTACACATTTAAAAATACTCTTTAAATTGGTTTTATTTCTATGTGGTAGTTTTGTTTTGTTTATTTCTAATTTATCAATGTATAAATTGAAGGATTTTTCCTTTTATCAGCAGATATAAAACACCTATATAACACATAAAACAGATATATAACACCTGTTGAGGGTAGATTTTTTTAAGCAGTAATGTTTTATGTGTTTGGCAGACCTGCTGGAGATGTTTGGGCCAGGTTAGCAACCCTAGTTAACCTACTGGAGAGGTTAGATTATAAACAACATCTTCTGTTTGAGCAATGCCAAGAAGGTAATTATTTTTTTTACACTTCTTATTATGTTCTGTTGTAATATCTATTCAGTAGAATGTTGATTATCAACTAACCAAACTGACAGTCATTTGAATGCTTTAACTGCCTAAAAAAAGTTTTTTGGGATAAAGTAAGTAGAGGTATGCGGATATCCAAAAAGTCTGGTTGAATTAGGATAAGATGGGATCTCCGAGTATATCGCCCTGGGATACATCTCCAATTTGAACATTTAGCAAGTATCCTGTGGTAAAATACAATAAACATCCATATTTTTGGTTGGACAATAAAGAAATAGCATGAAGACTAAAAAAATTTAGTTTTAGATTATATTTGCCATAAAAAATATCTTTATTGGAACGCTAAGTGTTGTAACAGACAACAAACGAGGTCATTTGATTCCTTTTGAAATGCAATAACATCATCGGCTGGTCCAAGGTTTGAACATCATGCTTATTTAGGATACCGAAAATCTACAACATGATATTACATTTCGAATTATAAAGCATTTAGTTTTTTTTTACGCTGAGTGTCAGATTATGATTTATTACTACACAAAAAATAAATTTGCAGCTATAAATAACAGCTAACCGCAAATATGCAATGGATAGAAAAAATTGCTCATTTACCTTGACCCTTTAACTTTAATGGATTTAAGTTGGCGCACCACAGTTCAGCAGCGCAGGGTTTTTCTATCAAACGGGATATTTGATACTGCAAAGCATGTGGCATGGATGTAGTTTCATAAAAATTCTCTAGAATGCAGCACCAAATGGTCTGCTTTTCTCATGGTTAATGCTTCAATTCATAGCTTGGGAAAAAACTATCAGATGACTTGTAGGCCTATTTATGAGAGAATCGGCTAAGAACGTCAAATCCATCTAAACACGTGCATCATGGTTGCTGCGGAGAGGGTGTTGCATGGATAAACACGTACGTTGGGTTAAGAGGTTAATAAAAAATTTTTATGATGAAATTTATAACAATAAGGAAATATTTAATACTCATTTTTATACCATCCAGACATGTGATTTCATTATCATCATATCACTTTCATATCAATATGATAGACAATTTTTCTGATACACATTCATAAACTCATCGGTTTTGAGTAATGTGATACAGAGATGCCAAATACATGACAATTGGTAATTTTTTGTTCCATTTTAGCGAATTTACCATAAGGAAGAAGCTATTACCGTAGGTCTCATGGCGAGACTTAAGCCCGGGACCATGTCATTTTTTCTTCTTTAGGTGCCCAGAGTCCAAAAACAATAGTCGTTAAAATTTATATATATATATACAGTGGAACTTGGTTATAACGTCATTGAAGGGACCACACAATTAATGACGCTATGTCAGAGTGACGCTATAAAAGAGGTTACATAATTTTAATTTAAAACCGAGGAAAAATAGGGAAACACATTTTTTACATGAAATTAAGACATTTAATGAAAGTAGTTTGAAATACACCGTAAGTTTATATTTATGACTGACTGACTACTCTACTATATAAAAAATCGAATTTGAAAATATTGCAATGAAGTTCGGCTTGGTGAATTCAACTGTTGGTTCGATTTTAAAAAACAAGCCCGAACACACGTCTGCTATCTTACGTCCCTCCTCACACGCTCTTATAACTCACACCGTTTCTTCAGCAATACCTTTGGTGTCGAATGTGGGGTCGAATCCTGACTGTGAGAGAAAATACACTAATTTTGTAGATGACATTAGAGATTTATGAATCCACAGTTATGGTGAGTATTTGAATTTGAAAATCATCGGATCCGAAGAAATGCACTATCTACACACCTCAAAAAAAATCTTAACAGGTTGGATGCAAGTCACACGTAAATGTGTCACTTCGCATGTGTGTGTTCATGTGCACCCAATTTTCACTCGTTATGGAGCGAGCCATGAACCAGTTTTAATGTTATGTTTGACTATGAATGTTGTCTGTAGTTGTTCTTTCATCGTGGATAATTCTTTGTTTGTGATTTTAATGTTTAAAAGATTAGTTTAAAATTTGTAACAGAAACCTATATTTTTTTTAACATATCGATAGCGAACGTGTTAACAGTTATTCTATTACTTAACTTCTTTACTGTTTAAGATAATTTTATAACATAAATACAAATAATTTCTTCATTTAAAAGTGTACTTAAAATTGTGTGAAACGATGTGACAGTTATTGCAAAAGTGGTGTTCCATAGAGTAAACACCAGACGTCATCGAACACCTGTGAGCTCAACTGTGAAGTGTCAGACACTCACTAAAATGCTCGTAACACTACTTGCTACACTTCTCACACAAGTGAACTTACTTTTACCAACAACTCTACCTGTACCTTAAATTCACTACTTTAAGCCTGTTGAGTGGTACTTTGACCATTTTTATCCTGCCTAATCTGTTTAAAAACATATGAGTGACTAAACCATCAAATTTAATAAAGGCAGAAGCATTTATTGGTAGCCAGGTCACTGTACATTTCTATTTAGGCTCAGTGATGTTCCCGTCGCTGTGGAGAGGCTGGTTTTCCCAGTTTTATGGTTTCTGTCAAGTGTTGCAGAGTTAATAACAGCTGACGAACGTCTGCCTGGCTTCCATTACAGTGGTTGTCGTTTATTGGCTATTGTCTCACTAACGGGTCCGTGTTCAAACTATACTTAGAAGTGTTGTTATTTTACACTTGCCAATTTGGACAGGTTTAGATGTCTGTAAAAATATTGTGGTTCACTTTACAGCCTTTTGGCAACTAATGGGTTTTCAGGGTTTTAATCTTATATGTGGTTTTTGTGGATAGTCTTATTTTAGTTTGATGGCTCAAATATGTTTAGTTCAGTAAAGTAAGAGTAAGAGAAGTAATGGAAATAATCAAATGAATATGTTGGCCATGATATTTTATGGAGCATTCACTAAAGGTGGTTAGGCTATTTAGTTTGGTTTGAATTCAAATCTCCATTTATCCTTATCAACCTTTCTTTTTCAGTGATAATTTTTCTTGGATTTTTCTTTTGATAATTGCTAGTATCGTATTCTGAACCCTTCAATGCAGTTTTCACTCTGTGCACAAGCCAAATGCTGTCTGCAGTATGTTTCAGTGTACAAGTCACACACGATTTCAACCCATTATGTGCTGCTTCCCTCAACAGTTTTTCAAACTATTTCGACTCTTTGAAGTTTTCAGGATGAGCTGTTTTCATGTATTTCCAACCAACACGAGAGACTGAGATAGTTTAGAGTCATAGTCATAGTTTATTTCTGAATAAATACATAGATAAATAATGTATATCTAAATTTAGCCTCTGACTGCCATCTTGACTCAAGTCTACACTGGTCTCATCCAGAAAGAGTTAGACATCAAGTCAGCTGTTGATTCGTAATGTTACTATCGTCAGCTCTGTTTGTTATGGTTATTTAATAAATAGTGAATACATTTAGTATAATATAGTTTTATTGTATTTGTGGTTACTTATTGATACTCTTTATCGTTTATTTTTGCAATAAACAAACAGATATAGTTTTTGTTTTGTATTTTTTTTGTCATTTGTAAAATGTAGAACTCAGTGGACAATACCCTAGCCTAGCCTGTAGTGTTATTACCTTTCAATGTACTGCAAGAATCATGTAAATATGATGTCTCATAGTGAAGAAATGTGATATATGTTTTAGTAATTGTTTGCACAAAAGTACTGAAATAGGGTCTATTTAGTAATAAAAATGTCCTGCGTTGAAGGTTTTAGGATAATGCAATGATTTTAATTCTTAACCCTTAAAGCGCTACTGAAAATCACACTCCCTGCTCATTTAGGTTGAAAAAAACAAAATTATATTTTCCCAATGATCTTTTTAGATTTAGGTAGCTTGAATAAAGTAGAAAACAGAAATATGCTTCATTTTTATTTACTGAACATTTTAACACTATTTTTCAGGTATCTAAAAAAGTTATTTTTGCAAAAAATTCTGAGCGCTTGAAATAAAACTTGTAGGCTTTCATAAATGAATATTACTGATTCTAAACATGAAAACAGTGAGAAGAAACATGTAAATAAAGTAAAAAGACACATTACCACTAAACATAGTTTTGCATCGTATGATACGCCTCAAAACAGTCATAAGTCCATTCACGAACTCATCAAATTCCGGATCGTCTGGATGAGCCATGTTTCAATTTTTATTTTATTATTTATATTCACAAACATTCACACTACATTATCTGTTTACTTCTCAAACAGAATTGTACATTGGAACAGTGAATACAGCTGGTCGTAGTGGCGCGTTAATTTTCTTGTCAAAAACAGTAAGGGAGCGCTAGAATACAGGCCAAAGTTGCATAACATCTAATTTCAGTCACTGGAAATTCCATCAAAGCCGTAAATATTGGTTTTGTGAGTTCATAGAGGTTAAAGCAACATTACCATGCACTCTATTGGTTGTTTTGCGAACTTCAGCACAGTAAATTTACGAAATGGGTGAAAGTGAAAATATTTGGTTTCCGCGACTTGGGACCATACTGTGCCGCGAGAAATCTTGTCAGCCACCCAGTAAGGGTTAAAAGCATAAAACAGAACAACTGTATTGTGAATAAATAAAGATTCTGGAAATGTTATATAAATCAAGAAAATGTTTTGATTTGACCACTTTATTTTGTTCAGTTCCTATTAATTTTTTGTGTTAAAATTTATCCGTTTTCTTATAAGATAGAGGCTTTTACAACAATGTAATTTCTCTGAACACACACTTTGAAACATGCATTAATAACTGATAACCAGACAAAACAAAGTTATTAATATGCCAATCAGTGAGACAATATGTTAAATATGTTGGTCTGCTAAACGAATTGGTTTTGGAGGAAGAATTTTCAAGAATTTCTACAAAGTTTAACACTGCTTTTCAAGATATTATAATTTGGCTTGTCAGTTTTTCACAAATGTTTTTATTTGATTATCCAGACCAAATGAACAAAAGGTGGAATCACCAATCACCATGATTCCCCTTTGGTTTACAAGAGTTGTGGATGTTGAATTGTTGAATTAGACCATCATAACGTCTGTTTGAGTTTTGCTCTGGGTTTTCAGGCTATGAACTGTTGAGGTTAGCGGAAGATGCTACTTTAGCAGGATTCATCCCCCTCATGTTCAACTGTCCTGAACCTATGTATGCGAGCAAAGACACAAACATGGTAAATATCACTGTATGAGTTATGGTCAATTTTTATCAATTTTTCAATACGCATAAAAATTCTAATAGTTACTGACCACCCAGATGAACAATTTGAGATGAAAAAAATATTATTTCTTGTTAGTTATTTAATGCTATATTGTAATTGGTATAACGATTTTCCCACACCTGTGTATAGCAGTTATAAAGCATTTTCAATCAATGAAATATGAGTTAAAAATTGATCAAAAACCATATAGGAATTAAAAAATATAGCTTGTGAATACTAGGAACAACTGTAAAGACAAAATAAACTGTATCAGTGGACACATACTTTCTCCCTTATGTAAATTTAAAAACGACAATCTGTTATAAAACTATCATATTCTTTAATGTTTATCTAAATATCATTTAATAATTTATTGTTTCAAAAATAATAAAAAATAATCATACAATTTCTGAAAATAACAACAAAAGAAACAAAGTTAAATTAATTGTTATAATTTTACGGGAAACACCACCAAGCTTGTAATACCAAGCTTTTTTTAGTGTGTTTGTTCGGTGATGTGGCCTTACGCTGCATACCAAGTTTCATGTAAAACAGTTGGGAAAAAGACTTTTTTTACTATTCTCCATTCATACAACGTACTGCGTTTATCATGGACAGTAAATTTAACTTTTCTCTCGAGGGGTTAGTTGTAGACAAATAATTCAAAATAATAATTTGTTTAGTTTTTCAAGCTGGTTTCAATAGTGGAAGTCTAATTATACTTTACCTTTATTGTTTTTGCAGAAATTAAAAAATGTATTTATTTGATATTTAATAGCCCATATATTTTAAACCCCATATTTACAGACATATGGGAGGTGTCATATTATTTAGTACTGTAGGCACTATAAACTACTGAATTCTAATCATAATCGTTTGAGCCGTTTTTTAGAAATTTAGATTTAGGTGAACTACCCTTAAAAATAAAAAATTAAAAAACGTCTGGATATACGGTGAATATATAGTCATAGTCATCAAAAACAGATACATCTAACCTCAACTCAAATTTGAAAATTTTGACATAAACAATACTTTCTCCACTTATAAGGGGAGAAAGTTAAAGTTAAGATCATCTTTTAAGACTTCCCTTGAGATGTTAATGCTTCTTCTCTCCTTGCATAAAGGATAACATTGACAGTTAAGATATTTACACTATTTGAACCATTCATTAGCTTCCGCCCTCTCTCGTAGAGAAATAGTCTTATATTCTATTTGGTGAGTTTTTTATTTTTTTACCTAACGATTCTTAGGTTACAACCTATGACTAATGTTATTAACTCTATTTACTGACTTACTAATAAATATAAAATTTTAGATATTAAAAAATATTAGAATTGCTTACAAATGATGTTATTTTTCATGCTTTTGTCTTGGCCAGCCGCTTCATCTAATTATTAGTGGTTTTCATGTTAATTTTATGTTTTAACCATGTTAACCTCATCTGGTTAATTTGTTTACACATGTAAGTAGTTCTGCAGATTAAGTGACATAATCACTTGTAAACATGAGAGTGCTGTTGTTACAGGAGTTGGCACAGGTTAGTCTGAGGATTCACAGGATCCTGTTCTGCGGGACGGTATTCCTGTGCGGTGTCGACCCTCCGGTCCTCAAGCTGCACAAGAACGAGACAGGTAGCAGCGAGTACATCTCTGTAGTGGAGATGCCCAGCCCGCCTACGCTGGTAAGACAAGGCCACTACCCTGACTTACATCTAAATATATAAAACAAAGACGTGTTAGCTACTACATTTATAATTCGAGAATGGCTGGACCAATTTTAATGCTCTTTGATTTTTTGGATTAATCTCTGACTATAGCTAGACTGAGCTATAGACATATTCAGTTTTGTATTTAATCCTAGGGCTGAGCCCCCCTGGCCTATAAAGTTTGTATATGTTAAGCTTATGAGGAAAAGACGTGATGTATTTTGATCATATGCATACATCAATCATGCAAATGTTTTATTAACAGCTGATTTAGTGTTGCTTTATTTTCACCTATCGACAGCTAACGTCATTGTGCGTCATTTTTAGCAAATGTTTGTGATTGTTTAAAAAATTTAAGATTACTGGTTGGTTTGTTTGTCCCAGTGTAATTAGTTAATAGCTGTTTTTTTTTGTTTTGTGCGAGTGGAATTAATGAATATAATATAATACAAGTTTTATTATAAACAATGCCAAGATTCTGAAAATTTAATCTTTCCTATACAAACTTTATTGCAGTTAGGTTTGGTTTGGGGTTAGGTTGGATTGAATAATTTTGAATCAATCCACTTAGATTTATTTGTTTTGTGAGAATGTTATTAATATGTCTTATCATTTCAGTATTCTATTAACTATGCCGCAACCCAGAATGTCTAATCTTTCATAACAAAGCCATAATGCTATTCGACTTCAGAATATGACCAATCTTAAAGTTAAGAGGTATTTACTGTTAGGCGTTAAGAAGTTCGCCGTGTCAGCTACTTTACAATGAATGCCCTGCTCTCTAGAACGAGACAGGCAGCCGCGAGTACATCTCTGTAGTGGAGATGTCCAACTCACCCACACTGGTAAGACAAGGCCACTGCCCTGGTTTACATTTACAATAGATGCCCTACCCTCTAGAACGAGACAGGCAGCCGCGAGTACATCTCTGTAGTGGAGATGTCCAACTCACCCACACTGGTAAGACAAGGCCACTACCCTGGTTTACATTTACAATAGATGCCCTGTCCTCTAGAACGAGACAGGCAGCCGCGTGTACATCTCTGTAGTGGAGATGTCCAACTCACCCACACTGGTAAGACAAGGCCACTGCCCTGGTTTACATTTACCATAGATGCCCTGTCCTCTAGAACGAGACAGGCAGCCGCGTGTACATCTCTGTAGTGGAGATGTCCAACTCACCCACACTGGTAAGACAAGGCCAATACCCTGGTTCACATTTACAATAGATGCCCTGTCCTCTAGAACGAGACAGGCAGCCGCGTGTACATCTCTGTAGTGGAGATGTCCAACCCACCCACACTGGTAAGACAAGGCCACTGCCCTGGTTTACATTTACAATAGATGCCCTGTCCTCTAGAACGAGACAGGCAGCCGCGAGTACATCTCTGTAGTGGAGATGTCCAACCCACCCACACTGGTAAGACAAGGCCACTGCCCTGGTTTACATTTACCATAGATGCCCTGTCCTCTAGAACGAGACAGGCAGCCGCGTGTACATCTCTGTAGTGGAGATGTCCAACTCACCCACACTGGTAAGACAAGGCCACTACCCTGGTTCACATTTACAATAGATGCCCTACCCTCTAGAACGAGACAGGCAGCCGCGAGTACATCTCTGTAGTGGAGATGTCCAACTCACCCACACTGGTAAGACAAGGCCACTGCCCTGGTTTACATTTACCATAGATGCCCTGTCCTCTAGAACGAGACAGGCAGCCGCGTGTACATCTCTGTAGTGGAGATGTCCAACCCACCCACACTGGTAAGACAAGGCCACTGCCCTGGTTTACATTTACCATAGATGCCCTGTCCTCTAGAACGAGACAGGCAGCCGCGTGTACATCTCTGTTGTGGAGAAGTCCAGCTTGCCCACGCTGGTAAGACAAGGCCACTACTCTGGCTTACATTTACAATAGAGCAAGTGGCCACCACCTGGTTTTCTTACTGCAAGTGAAAACTGCACACTTCATAACAAGCAAGTCAAACCACGTTTTGTTTTGTTATAATAACAAATTACTTCAGGCTTCCTCTTTTCGGGTTTTGTTTGAACACTGTGGTGACAGTTTTGGTTGCTATGCAACAAGAGGTCGCCAGTGAATGCAGCACCGGGACGCAGTGAACGTGTTGAAGGATTGAATGGCAAAAAATGTTAGATTACAGGTAGTGATCAATGTTATTTACAAAGACTTTAAGCTGGCCTAACGATGTGACGTGTATTGTAGAGTGACGGGGACCTCTGCGTGGAGAGTGTGAGCGGAGGAGACAGTCAGGACTCCGGTCAGGCTTCTGAAGACGAAACTGAAGGTACTTTAATTATAATTGCCTCCTGGATTAATAATAAGATCTGTAAAATAATGGCAGCTGTAGTCGTATTTTAAAATCAACCTTAATTTTTTTTAACCCATTACACCTTTTCACGCTATGAATTTTTCATTTTTACTGCATTTCTCTAGTTGTACTAAACTATTGCCTAACACACACTAAAAGTTCCCCCTGTTTAACCATAACCAAATTAGTAAAAAGTAAATTAAGTAAAAAAAAACAAAACAGGTGTCCAATGCAATCTGAGTTAGGCTTAAAAATACCATCGACTTCCACTATAGCTGGTCACCGTTTATTTTGGGTTGGATTTTATATAATGTGTGGTACTATAGTGGGAGACCTTAGCACTACTCACTACTCACAAACAAAACTGGGATTGCTTATGCTCGGAAATCAATTCCGATTACTTCCAATATGTGCAACTTCACTGGTGCTTTGACTACTGGACCACAAGTAAATCCACAGAGCAAGTGCTTTACTGGTGTATAAAGCTTCTCTGTGGTAATTCAGTTCACTCCTTGAGATAGTATCAGCTCATAAATGGCTACATGGCTGATGACGACGACTACATTAAATGCCATACCTTTCATTGTGGGTAAATGAAGACACTATACCTTGGCCAAAATGCACAAAAAACAAATAAACATAAAAAAGTTCACTAAATCGTTATCAGATGCCACTACCTGTCACTTGGATTTTTGAGATGAACGCTAACAACGATGAAATGTTCCATAGCACTAAAAGGGTTAAAACATGAAAACACTCATTGACTAAAATAAATTAAGGAGTTATCAAAGGGAAAGGAAAATCCACCTTTTTATCAAATTTCAATGTGTTTGTTTTATGTTTAAGTATTTTAATTAAATCTATGTTTTAATCTATTTAAAAAGGAAGCTACACATATCGGTAAATAGTCAATTTCTATAAAAATATGACAGATTGAAGATGGACCAAGGTAAAATATGGTTATAACATCAAATTCAGATTGAAGATCTGTAAGTTAGTCTGACGTACCGTAGCGGATTTGTTAAAATAATGTTAAAAGACAGAGTAGCTGGTGATAACATTCAATGAAATACACACATTATTTTGGTTTAGATTCACCAAGCCATACTTCACCTGATACAGCTGGTGAGATTCAAAGTTTGCTGCAGAGAAAACAAGAATTGGAAAGGTCTCATCGGCAACAGGAGAAAAGGAGACAAAAAGTTCAGGTTGGTAGGAACTAAGGGTGTGTGATGCATCAAATCAAAATTTTGATGCATCAAATCGCGATTCGATGTTGAGGTAGTTGAAATCCCGATACATCAAAGCGAGTCTGATGCATCGGGTACTCTTTCGATGCGATCCTAATGGCAAAGCTTATACCGAATTCCATGTTTTGAAACAAATTTATTTAATGTCTGTGTTTTTTATAATCCAATTTTCCTTGTTATTAGGGGTCTGCGGTACAGGAAATTATGAGGTCGGGACGGTACGGTACGGTACAAACTGTTGTACACCGGTTTTCGGGACAAATTCGGTACGGTACGGTACGCGAGAATAATACCGCTAACATTGATTTGAAAATGGCGAATTCATCCACTCAGATTTATTTGTTTTATGGGAATGTTGTTAATATGTCTTATTGTTTCAGTATTGTTGTTCACTATGCCGCGACCCAGAATATATAACCTTTCACAATGTAGCCGAAATGCTATTTGACTTCAGAACATGGCCAATCTTAAAGTTAACATGTATACTGTCAGGTGTTACGAAGTTCGCCGGGTCAGCTAGTATATATATTTTTGTTTAATATAAAACAAGCTTCAAGAAAATAATAAAAATTACTAACTCACATGTTACAAAAAAATTATTTATGTAAAAAAGATTAGTGAAAACAATTTTTCATCATGTTTGTGCTCCCTCAAATTGCTCAAAAAAATTTTATAAAAAATCTGAAATAGTTATTTTGTTTAAAATTTCATAAGGAATAAGAATATATATACTTATATAGCTATATAAAAAAAATAAAAGTACCCATGTTCATAAACCTTTATATGTACACAAAACCCTTACTGCCTAGTCGGGATCTATGGGAGAAATCACCAATTATATTATAAAACATTGTAAACAATGACATTAGACCTACATATATTTATAACACTAAATATAAGGAGAAAGGCATTATGAATAATTCATATGTTATTATAGATAATTCACACAAAATACACAACGAAACACTAACCCAATAACACAAATCTAAAACAAGCAGATGGCTCGAACAGCTGTTGGCGCAATGTTATAACTCCCTTATCTAAATGTAATTATACGATGTAATGCATAGAGTATAAATTTGCAAATACATAGATTATAATCTCCTCTTTACAATTATATACATAAAAGTACATTTTAAATGTACTGTGAGCAGCTACAAGAAGATTAAGTCACACTGGTTTTATCGCCGGATTCCGGTGAATGGCAGTCTAGGGGGTGTAAAAATCACTGGAATCCGGTGATTGGCAGCTGGAGGGTTAAAAATGTTTATTCCAAAAAATACACCTTGAATATATGAGAATTATTTCAAATTACAATGGACATATTATTTATCAATTGATGAATTATATATAAAAACATATCTTAGGGTAAAACATACCAGGTGCAAACTCAAATAATACCTTATTTGAGGTTGCACCTGGATTGGTGCGTGGGTTATCAGATCCCCCAATAGTTACGCTGGTAGCTGAATGAAATTATTTAAATATCATGACTTTGTTTGCAGAGTATTTTGCAGAGCTCCCTGGTCAGTGTGGAGATAGAGGTGCGACCACACTACTTGGTTGCCGACACAAACTGCTTCATCGACTACCTCCCCCAGCTGCAGGTCATCGCCAAGGCTTCTTCTCCCTCCCAGCCCCACGTGTATACTCTCATGGTTCCTCTTGTCGGTAGGTTTCTACACTTGCTTTAAGGCAGAACTAGCTTATTTGCGATTTGCATAAGGTTATTGTTATATTGAACAACTGAATAAGCATTCTGGCTTGATCAGCAGACTTAACTTATAATCAACTGACAGTGAGTGTACTTTGCAGTATTGAAAATTCTTCATTCAAAATTTTATATTGTCTTTTTGTGTCTATCATATATATTACTAGCTAAAGTACCCGTTCTTCGCACGGGTGAAACAGGGCTGAGAGTTGTACTGATACATATAAGTAATAACACCTGTTAATAACCTGTAATATTGGGAAAGGATAAGAAATAACGTAATAAAGACAGATATCGGGAGAAAACTTAAAATCTTCCATTTTCGGCAATACTGATTTCAATCCTGCGGTTTATCTGTAAAAATGAACTTCTTTCTTCTTCTTCTTGAACTGTCAAGATGTAGTGTAAACAGATTTTGATATTAGAAAATGTAAACATGGAAATCCAGGACATCACTTCTTTCTTCATCTCAGCTCTTTTTTCATCCTGAGCTGTCAAGTTCCAGTGTCCACAGCTGTTGACATTCAAATAAATTTATGTTGATATCCTTTGAACTTGTAAACATTGGCACTTAAGACGTTCACAGGGTGTAGCCCGAGGGAATTTTAAAGAAATGATTATGCCTATGAGTTGCATCAGTTAAAGATGTACCTTAGTGTAAAATTTCAAACCGTTGGTTCAGCATGTTTCACATTTACTTCTTACAACAAACAAACAAACATACAGAAACCTCTCCTTCTTTATAATGTTATAGATTTTGCTTTAAACATTTTGACTCCCTGGTGCATAAATAAGCAAATAAATTATGAGAGAGGTGAGTTTAATGAGTGTATTGAGTTTTGTGATCTAACGAATGGATGATCTTTATGAACAAAAATATTAATTTTTTCCACTGCAATCCTAATTAAGCCTACAAACACTGTCAACTTCACCCAAGGCGGTCACGGTTTATCTATGGTGGGCCCTCCCTCCACTGTACCACACATTTTCAAGCCAGATTGGGATTGCTCATGGTAGAGATTCAAACCCGCGTACTTCCATTTGGCTTCAATGTTTCACTCCTCAGCGAAGGGCCTTAACCGATTACGTTAAGTACCACCATCTGAAAAAGATTTCAATTGGCTATAAAACCTACTCTCTAGAGAATCGAACTGAATAAGTTAGTTCTAGCTTAGCCTCACAGGCAGCGATGAGTCGGCTAAATGGCTCAGCGACTAAAATTTCATAAGATTGACGACAGATGGCAACACTGGTCTGCAACCTACCTGATGTTCGGCTGTTGCAAAAGTAGACACGAATTGTTGGGTTAATGAGCAAATGTGATGGGTTTAGAAAGCATTATTGTTAGTTTTGCTCTAAGCAATGTCATAATAAGAAGTAATTAAGCAAGAAGTAATCAGTTTTTAGATGAATCTCGGATGAGGAAACTAGCTGCTCTGTTGCTAACTGGTAGCTCTGCTGATTCAAAATTAGCCTGCACTTCCTGGTTATTATTAAATACAGTAAAACCTCTCTAACTCGACACCCGATAACTCGACAGTCCTTTAAACTCAACAGTCAACTCTCAACAGCTAACTGAAAGCCTTTTCTTACATTACCAGTGTGTTGCGAATTAGATGAAACGAGCTGAGATGGGCAAACGATCTATTGCACGTCTTTAGACTGTTTCATGGTCAAAGACCCAGGCATACTTGGGGGTGTTGTATCTTGCTGATGTTTAGTTATTCATGGAAGAATGTCGCATCATTGAAAGAAAGCCACTCTCAATTTAGAATTTTTTTCAGAACATAATTTTTTAATTGTTGAATATTTGACAAGAGTTTTTTAATCAGTATGCAACAATACTCATATAAACAATGTACTGTAATAAATGTTTATGTGTAACCCAAGTCTGTTATGTGTAATTAATTAAAACCCATGAAAAATTGTAATGTTCTGGATAACTCGAGAACCTCTTGATCCACAAAGTGTTGAATTAGTGGTGTTATACTATACTTGGTAATAAAGTTGTAGTATCAGGAAACCAGCCTTAGTTCAGCTAGCTCAAAATTATCGTTCACTTTCATTTAATTGTCGTAGCTGTATAAATAAATAATAAATGCCTAACTTACTATTATGTTTTAATAAACCAATATTTCTTTTCAAAACTGTACACAAACTGTATCCAGCTCTGATCTGAAAATGTCTCAGACCATACAAATTGAACATTAAAACTAAAAAACCAAAACTTATCGTTTTAGATTGCTTTACACTAAACTCAATGAAAATAAAAATTCATATCCTTATGGTCTTAAACTTAAGCCATTGCGGTAGACAGACGAGCTAGACTCGAGAAGCCGAGCGTGGACTGAATGCCAGACCATGAGTCACATGATCGGAAACTACGCAGTATTTCTTCACGTAGTTCAAACTTTTCCCTATAGATGGCTATGTCCTTTATAAAACGTTAATAAATATTGTTTAGCTCGGTTGGCCAACCTGTTGAGTTGTTATTTAGCATTGTTTTAATTTTTCAGCTGATAGTCACATCAGAAAAATGCTGTTTCATGAGGTGTGAGCTTTTTTTCTAAAACACATTTGTTAATATAAATGCATGGTTTTAATATCCTACGTAAAAAATACTTGGAAGTTTAGGAAAATGTATAATTCAGGAGGTGTCAAAGAATTTCTCAATACAAATATGTCCCATGCTTTGAAAATAAAAAAATTCTTATTCTTCCATTTTGTGTAAATATTACGAGTTTTCAGTTATCATACATGTCTTCAAGTTTTAATTGATGTACTATGGTATGTTAAGGTTTATTGCAATGATGCATAGCTATTTTTCTATCTAGGGAATATGTTAAATTTGCTCCTTCGACTTTTTGGCCGTTCCGACCATGGCCTGATCCCGTTATGGTCGGATATGGGAGGTTCTACTGTATTAGTGTTTCCAGGGGCCCACCCACAGAGGGGGGGGGGCTAAAGGAACAAACCCCTCCCCCTCAAGAAAAAAAATTACATTCTGATTTTAAAATCCGCCAATAGTAGACATATTATACTGAATACAGGTTTGCGGGAGTTACACTTCACAAAAAAAATGGAAGTTTGGCAAGCTTTTCTTCAACAAAACAAAGCATGCTATATTAATAAAGTTTATTTTATAAATATTTGTGATAAAACGATTTTTCCAAACACATCCTACTTTATATTTTCAACACTATAACTGTATTATTTTTTTATATTTTATTTTATTTTGTGTATTTCTACGCCAGTGGCATTTTTAACGTTTTGATGGGGAACGGTCCAGTCTTGTTACTACCTAACGTCGACCTGTTGTTAGGAAGCATCATTAATTAGTAGCCCAATGACAAATGGCGACTGGGTCCAGATTCGACCCTTGCGGGATTCGATCCGGCGACCTTCAGTTTTGAAGGCGGGTATTATAACCACTATACCACCCAGTATTATTATCCAGCACAGCAGAGCACTCCTTTTCCACTCTTTGGCAAATCAAGACTTAAAACACGAGACTAAGAAACACAATGTCTGAGAGTAGACTGCATGGCTTAGCCAATCTCATTATTCACAGGAAAATGAAATGCTAGTTGACACAAACAGTATTATCCATACTGGTGAAGACTCAATTTTGTTTTGTTATACAGCTGATATAAAAATATTTTGTTAAAATAAATCCTAAAATCTTATTAAATCCACTCTGGGGTTTATCCTTTATTCCTGTTGTCTCTGCTTCTCATTGACTTTCTATAACGTTGTATAAGTCGTGAAGCCTGTATTGGGCCCATAAGCCCTATGACGAGTTAACTTGTGATGGTAACATAATTTTTTTACTGCTTTTATTAGGCATTTAAATTTATTTTAGGGGTATTATAGGTTATTTCAGGTTTAAAGGGAGCATTAACCCTACTACTGATAATCATGGTCCCTGCTCATTTAGTGTAAAAAAATCAAAATACTATTTTCCCAATGATCCTTTTAGATTTAGGTAGCTGGAATAAAGTATAAAAAGAAATTCGCTTCATTTTTAATTATTGAAGATTTTAAGACTATTTTTAGGTATTAAAAAATCATTTTTTTCTGGATGAGCCATTTCAGTTAATAATTAGTTAATAAATCCTATTCAATGTAAACATTCACATAATATACACTATTTACTGGTAAAACACAATGAAAATAAACATTTACAGCAAAAAGTCATCAAAGTGAAAACAGCTGGCCGTAGTGACTCGTGAGTTTTCTTGTCAAAAGCAGTACGGGAGTGCACAAATACGGGCCAAAGTCGCCTAGCAACTAATTTCAGTCACTAAAAATTTCAACAAAGCCGCCATATTGGTTTTGTGTGTGAATAGAGGCTAAAGCAACATAAGCATGCACTCTTTTCAGTTGTTTCGCGAACTACAGGGCAGTAAATGTAGCAAAATGATTGATTGCGAATAATCTCAGTATATAGCGCCGTGCGACCCTACTGTGCTGCGAGAAATGTCGTCAGCCACCCGGTAAAGGTTAAATTAATAAATTTACTACGATATAATTAATTACAATAGTCATTGCAAAACAGGGATTACTTTGTCTACAGTTAAATATTATTATCACTACGTCGCCACCAATAACCTAACTTTCAGCTGTCTGCTGTCAAAACAAAATAGTCCAGTTTATGTCATTACGTCTTGTGTTTGTCTTTACATAACTTTGTTTATTTAAACGAGTTTTTTTTAAGCGATTAAACAGAATAGGGTTTTTTAAATATTTATTCATAGTAAAAAAACACCAAGTCACAAATTGTATCGATTTACAAAATTTTTAATATAAAAAAAACTAGAATAGATATTCTGTTAAATTAAAATTTTCTATATATGGAATTGAATATTGTTCATTAGAATATACAAGCAAATGGGTTGAATTTAGCTTTATTTAAAATATTATTTTTTTAAATATATAAATACAATGTACATCTTAATATATAAAAATCTTCTCTACGTATGTTTTTAAGTGAACTTCTAAACGGCTGGACTATTTCTGATAACATTTTTTGTATGTTATTCAAAGGGGTTTGGGAATGGTTTAGATTCACTATCTGTGCAAATCTGTCCAAAGGGCTCCACCCCAGAGGGTGTAAAAGGTTGCAATGTCAAGTTTTATAAATTTAGTGTTTACAAAATAAACAGTTGTGATTAAATAATTTGAAAGTTTCTTTAAACTGTTTACATTACTCTTAGGCGGTAGGAAATTCGCCTGGTAACGCTAGTAAATATATAAATATGTGGAGATAAAACTCTTTAAAAGCTTTATAAAGTGTAGGTAATTTAATACAGTTAAATATATAACAATAATGTTTTATAAAAAAGAAATACTTACATAGGTTTATAATAAAAACTTTGCATTTATGTGCAATTTAAGTGGATCTGGACTGGGCTGCTGGAAAAATAAAACTAGGTGGTCAATGGGTTCAAACTCGGAACTTCAATTAATGCCTTAAAATACCGTTTTTTAAAGAATTTTTATAAGGTTTTTTCCATTGGTTGACCAAGTAAGTCTAGAAACTCCCGGTCAACGCCATACAATCTTAAATGTGATCATTTATGTGATATATGTTTCAAGTGTATACTTAATAATTTTTTTAACAAAATCTATTGCAAATTTTGTAATTACTGAATGATGAATAAACTTGTCTATTGTCATACAAGATGGTAATTGTGCATCTACTCACCAAATATGAATAATATACTCAAAGGTAATATCGAAAAGATGCATTAGCATTAGCATTAGTGTTTGTGTTATAACATAACACCTCTCTCTCTCATTAGCCTCTGCTGTGCATTATGCATTATGTTTATCTACTAAAAATGATTGTAATTTGATTAGTTAATGATATTATTGAAGATTCTTATCAAGGAAACACATGTCTTAGGCTCACTTACAGTGTTTCAACTTAAGAGTAACACCCTCGGTGTTGTACTGGTTTACTTTTAACCTGGGGTGATTACTGAATTGAATTAAAAAAATTAAACTACCTGTATTTCTTAATAATTATTAAATAAATAATATTTATATTATAATTTAATTTGTTTAACTTACAAAAATGACCCATGTTCAAATATTATCTTAAATAAACACAGCTCTTTTTTTAATTATTAAATTTCTACTGAAAAATGATGTTGTTCCCAGTGCTAAATGAGCTAGATGGTCTGGCGCACGGGAGGAGAGACCCCGGCGCACGACCACAGCACCGAGCCATGGTCACAGAGAGTGCGGCCCTGGCGCTGGAATTTCTCAGAAGTAAGACGTCACCTGCAATACGCTGCGTCACCACTAGGGGCACTGTGCTCAACTCTGCTGTGTTCACCAGTGAGGAGGACTGCCAGGTCTGTGTTGAAGGAAGTCAGTGGACTCACAAAGACTGTACTTTATTATAACATGTAGGAGTCTCTAGAAAAGCTTATGAGGAACTGTCATCAGCACTGTGAATATTTAACTTTGTTGCACCTCTGAACTGTAATAAAAAAGGCAGAAATCTAACTCAATATTATGCTTGTTCATAATAGACTGCACTCACTTAGTTTAAATTCATCAGATTTATCAGTCAAGTGGAGTGATATGCTTTTGATTAGTAGACAGTATAAAATCTCTTTCCACCAGTTCAGAGCATTTGGTATTTGATGAATCCTACATGCATCTGTTCCTTTACTTCTTAATGTTTCTGTGGGAGCTTGACTTCTGCTGAGCTTGGTCATTAAGTCTAATTCAAATCCTTGAAGTCAATTGTGGGTAGCTTTCCTGTATATATAGATTGAATGTTTACTCTAGAAGTCCATTTTTCAGAAGAATAGGTTCTGGTCACCCGAGTCAGAAAACTGTATTGCTATAGAGTGCTACACTACCAAGATAGCAGTCTAAAAAAAAATATAAAAAATCTGCCTAATGGCTACAAAATTACTTTGCTAAGTTAGGAAACATATTATTTAACATACAGTAAACTCTCATATCCATCGCCACATACTAATGTGGCTGATCCGGATAGGAAAAAATCTGGATATGAGAAGGGAATAAAGCATCCGGATATTAAATAAAAAAAACATAATTTTTGATGTAATTCTTTAATGACATCAAAATTAAAAAATTTGCGTAATACAGTACTGTATAAAGCGGTACAGTATGTAGAGTAATAGAAAATCAAACGAACCGTTGTAAGAAAGAGTAGGTCACTCAAGCAAAACAAAGGCGACATTGACCACTGATGTGGGTGTTGTCATTATAGTACACGTAATGCGTTGGCTAATGGGGTGGGTAGGGACAGGTGGGATGGGGAGGTTTATTGTTTCGTGAGTCAGTGACCTTGCACCAGATAGCACAGAATACAGAGAGTAGTGCTCAAGACTAAGGCGCTTGGGACCAGGGTGACTCATCGTTCCCTCTACTCTGCTTTTAAACATTACCGCTGTCCACATCGCTTCAACCCTGTGTTCGGCAACCGGAGAGCTACTAACCAGCCTACAAACATTGTTCGCGGCTACTAGGTTAACAAACATTGGTCTCCTAGAATGTTTTCAAATTTTTGTATTCTTTCAAAATCACGTCCGGATATCGGAGGGTCCGGATATGAGAGATCTGCATATGAGAGGGTTTACTGTATTTTGAAGAATCCTTTTCGTTTTTTTAACACATTAATGATGTTATCCATGCACAGTAAGTGTTATTTGATGAAAGATAGATAATTTTACTGATGGTGGTGTACCACTTTTCAAGCAATCACTGGGCTTAAGCCTACAAGTTAAAATAAACAGCCACTTTTTCATATATTACTAGTGAATATTAAAAAATGTTGTAAAATCTGTAATATCAAATGTTTAACATACCTGAATGAGTAACATTTTATATTCTAATTCCTGTTTAATATGCATTCCTAACTGTGGATTCTATAACAGGACCAACTTCTTCAAAAGGATCAAATCTTCTTTTATGCTATTATGGCTGAGTACAAAAAAACCTGCATCTAATAAGAGCAACGCACATTGTCTTTTCCTTTCACCTTTTCATGCAGCTTTTATGCAACAATGCAAGCAAATGAAATATGCAACATATCTTTTTTATATTGTAACCACGGGAAAAAAAGCTTAACATCCAAAATTTAAATTCTTTTATAGCAGAAAAGATAGTAAACTTGGATAACTGACCTTCTACTATTTCAGGACATGACCAACGACGATAAAATTCTAACAACTTGTTTGAAGCTGTGCCATTCAACCAACAAAGAAGAGCAAGTCGAAGGTGATTAGTTACTATATAGTTTATTTATTAACTAGCTCTACTACACCTTAATTTTAACTTAACAGTTTGAATACATATTTCCGACATTTAGTGCTTTGTAGAGTCAAGCAAGTTTTATTTTCCTTCATCATCAATCAGCTCAAAAAACTACACAATCTAGTACAGTAGCACTAGGATAATTCGAACCTCAAGGGACCGGAAAAAAAATTCGAACTATCCAAAATTTCGAATTAGAAAAGTTTTTGCAAGTGGTTGAAATAAACAGTAAAACATCATGTTTTAACAGTGTATATTAAAAAAAGTTAAGTTGATGAAGATATTATTGATCAAAAATCCTAATTTTTGTTAAATTTTGATAATGTGTTTGGAGGGATCCCGAAACTTTAGCTATTTCAAACTTTTTCTTAAATCCCTTCTCTACCTCCTTGATCGCCGCTATTTATTCTTGCAACGTCAGAGATTTGTTAAAATGAACGCAGACGAAGTCACAAATGCCAACACGAAACAAAGACGACGAATATCGGAACAAACTACCATCAATGATACACACGGCTGAACTGCGCCAGCGCTGTGTAGTGACAGACTAGAAATGTCAATGTTGTGATTTATGAGCAGTAGTGGACTGTTGAGGGGGAGGGGTATCATGTGACCAGTCAACAGCAGGTGCTGTGAGAAGGGTTGGCGGGGGGTGGGCACGTTGATCTAGCTAAAAATAGTCTACGGACTGGAAGCCTGAACGTTGTTTCCAGGAAAAACGCACACAATGACTCGTTCTCTTTATAGATTTACGCTGCAAAAAATTCAAATCATCCAAATAATTATTTGAATTATCCAGGATATTTTAACATTGTATCTATATAAAATTCTAGGGACCGAGTCAAAACTTTGAAATAAAGAAGTTTTCGAATTACAGAAGTTCGAATTATCCACGTTCCACTGTAGTTTAAGTTTTGCTCTATCTCCAATGATTATTAAGATATTAAAAATCTAAACACAGTACATTGTATTTTGGGGCTCCAATGTGAATAAGAAAAAATGAATATTTTACTTACTATCCTATATCTTGAAATGGAACTTGGTATTTAGCTTCAATGTGGTTGAGATTCATCCATTTATGCTTTTTTCACTTTATTATAGCCGCTAATCTGCATTTCATGTTCATGCATTTCATTTCATGTTCTAAGGAAATCAAAAAAAGAAATAGCTGGAAATTTAAACATATAAACTTATTTTTCAAAGTTTAAAAAAAAAGGTTTCAAGGTTCAAGTCTGTTATCTTTAACTGTTGAAGTGAAGAAAATCTTCACACGAATGTTAATGAAACGAATGTATGTATATACGAATGTGAATGAAACGCTCACTAAACTTGACACAGACAGTAGACAGGCGCGATAGGCATCCCAGTAAGGGTAGGGGTAGGGGGAGAGTGATTTATTTTTAGCACAGGCTCGACTAGAAACAATGGCATGGACTAGAAACAATGGTACAGTAGAACCTCGATTAACCGTCACTCTTTTAACCGTCACCACGCTAGCGCAAAAATAATTATGTTTCCGCGTCAGCGCCGAGTTGGATCTTGAGTTGAGGCTCTATGATGAGTAGTGACGACTGTACTGCACAACTGCATTGTGCGTGAATCATTGGCGGCAAGGGTAGTGACCCTGCTGGTTAATCCCTTATACTGTCTTCTGCATTCCACTGCTACAGTTTCATTTCAGTTCAGTATGGTGCGTGGCTACAGTGAACTGAAGTTATTGTCGATTTCGAGTGCAATGCCAACTAGTGTTTACGTGCTTTACTGTTTATTGTTAACAGTTCTGTTTATACGTAGTGTGTAATGCTCGTCTGTTATGGCTGGGTAACGTGTAGATTTGGGACTCGACAATAAATAATAAATTATTAAACCCTGATGCTTCTTCTCAGAAAAAATAGAAACATGACCGTCTGAAAAGCTCGACGGGGAAAGAAACAAAAGAAAATGACGGATTATTTTAATAACTAAATACCGGCAACATAAAGTTTTTAGAGTAAAAATACGTACATGTACAGTTCATATTTCATTGTTTTCTTAATAAAATATTTTAATAAATTATTTTTCACTTGAACTGGCGTAGTTTGTTTTTTTCTCATTTAAAATAAATTCATATTAGTCAATCATGAAAATTAATTATGACTTATAATGGCGCCGTTATAACAAGCAAGGCAGTGAATTGCGAAGTTGCCACGCCAAACACTGTCTAGGTGCTAAGTTGTATCGGCGCTATTATTATTTCTGTTATCCGTCTATTCGGTTATCCGTCATGGTCTCGGTCCCGAGGGTGACGGTTAATCGAGGTTCTACTGTATGTCATGGGACGTACATCCATCCGTCTAGGTCACTGCCCTTATGAACTTATTGAGTCACGCACAGCCTGTTTAACCCCAATCACTGCGTCTCCCGTCGCTTACATACAGTGAGAAATACGGTGACGAAATAAGTGTGTAAGTGTCCCTAAGAACAGATTTCAGTCCCAATTAATTCAAATTTGAGGGGTTCCACTAATGAGGAAATCCAAAACATATTAAAAAAATTAAACGGTTTATTTATTTCCTTTATTCAGTTATATCTTTAACATTATGATTTTTTGTTTTATTTGAGTGAAAATCCCGAAATAGCGAGATCACTGCGGCAAATCACAGTTTTGTATTGGTCATATAACATCGTCAACAGGCTGTCAGAGCAAAAAGAAAGAATCACTTGAAAAAATCACGAATCTCAGTTTAAAAGGTTTTCACTGTGATTAAAAAATCACAGATAATCCCATGACTATTTGAAACACGACAAATACGAGCTTCATATTGGTACAACTATTTTGTTGCGTCAAAAGAAGGAACGGTTCCCTGATCGCGTATGCTGCTATACGTGGATACAATAATAAGCTGCGAATGCATAATAATTTAGAGCCGGCAGGGAGACGGCTGGTTGCCTGATTTTTCTGAAGTCCTCGTGACAGTGAGGTTGTTTTAAATGATCATTCACCAACAATCTGGGCAGTGTTGTAATTCTATATTACTTGTAGAGTATAAAGCCTTTAAGGTTCGGGTTTATTCAATGTTTTCGGCGTGGAACAAATACAACTATGTTCCATAGTTGTATTTGATGGCAACCTAGACTGATAGTGAATTTTTTTTATTTGTACCGTACCAAACTTGTACCGAAAAAATTCTTGCACCGTACCGAGGTTCGGTACAAGGCTTGGAACCGTAACGTACTGATTTTTTCATTGCACTGGAGACCCCTACTTTCTCCATATACTATGTATAAGGGGAGAGAGTAAAAATTGAGAAATAACTGTTAGATCCTACAATGTGTACAAAGCCTAACATTTTTTGTCTCTCAGGTGAGCCGCGCAAGATCTGGCGAGATGTTGTTTTACTGACAGAAGACCGCAACCTCAGAGTGAAGGCGTTGGCGAGAGATGTGCCTGTCAGAGAGGTGTGTTGCTCTTACTTTTAAATAACTCTGGGCTAAAGATACTGTAGATAGATATGTGAATCAGTCTAGAATAGTCAGGATGGACGATATCGGAAAAACGTGTTTGCTGCGATATTTTGCAACTAATTTACACATGAAATATTTTTAACACACATTTAAAAAAAATAAATTTTTGTTTGTAAAATTGCAACACAGTAGTTTTTTTAGTATCATTCTATATGAGGTTTACATTAGTAAGTATCTTTATGGTGGTGAAACAGTGAAAGTAAAAGTTGTACGCCAACTAGTAAAATTACCAGTGGGTTGGTATTTACAGCTGAGCACATGAGTTGACAGAGTCACCTACTATATCAGAGGAATTTTGTGAACTAGAAGTCTGTCAAATTATACCGAAAGGCCTGTAACTTACTGTACTGAATTCTTTACTGTTTCTGTAATTATAATTAAAGAATAAAGATTTTTCAATAAAGAATCTAAAGGTTTAAATGTCTAAGGTTCTAATTAAAATTGATTTTCACATCAAATATATAAAATAGTTACAACTACTAATACTGACTAACATACCATCATTATAACTAGGTAAGTCCCTGGTAAAGTCCTGGTTACTCTACTCACTGGTCAAGTACCCAGTTAAAACCTAAGCAGTTAAGTTGAGGTAACTGGCCACTGATCTAACTAAGATACGAAGTGTTGGATACATTCAGCTTAAAGTTAGAGAATAAAGTTGTTGAAAATAACGATTAAAGTATTGGTTATTGGTTTGGTTCTAGTTAGAGATCATCGGTTTTTTGGTGTTAGTCTGTGGCTTAAGAAGTTCTTATTGTTTATTTTACCAGTTAGTTTATTTGAATTTATTTTTTAATCTTCTTTCAGGTGCTAGACTTTCTACAGTGGGCAGGATTAGAGTCGGGCTGAGTTATTTAGTTTGTTCATTGTCTTACACATTAACACGGACATCTGCTGTCGGACCATTCCTAAGCTCTCCACTAGGTATGTATTGATTGAATCGATGGCGTAATTGGTAGTGTAACAGACTCTGAACCTGGTCAGCGAGGGCTAGATGGCCCTTGTTCTGATCTCAGAATTACACATTTTTCTGAGTTTGTACTAATTGTACTGTTCTTGAACTGGTTGATTATATGTAGATTGTTAGCATAAATCGAAACTGTTCTTAGTATTTCATATCTTAGTCTGCATAGTCATGAAATCAGGGGCCAGATTGCAAAAGTTAGCTACTAATAGCTAAGAATCAGTTGGAGACTTTTTTTTACCCCAATTGGAGATTTTTCTTATACCATAGATTATAATTTATAATCATGCTGACCAAGTAGATGGTCAGCATTCCTAACAAGGCTTTAATAATAACTTTCTTGATAACAGGTTTACTAAAATGTAGGCCTCATCTGTGGAAATACAGATTTTACATCGACGTATTATGTCGAAGTAAACAGCCCTGTCATTTCCTTGACTAATTTTAGCGAATTTTCTGTTGAAAATAGGGCTACTACCGTGGTCATCTTGGCAAATCTTAGCCCCGTGACCAATACATATGTTCATGTACAGTATTGTACACACAACACTGTTTTTGGCACCTGGGGACCTGAAAACAGAAAAAACGTATCCCCAGGGATAGGTCTTGCCATCAATACCACAGTAATAGTTATATTTCCTAGAGGAAATTGGCTAAAACCAGTCAGGGAACTTCCTGGGCTGTTTGAAAACTTTTTAACACATACGTATACCCTGTAAACTGACAAACTAGGAACCGTGCTGTATAGAAAAAACCACAAGTAAAACTAGTAACTACACAAACGTGTCAGTGATAAAGTTATCAGGTGTGCAATCCTGCCCCGATGTGATGTAACTGAATATCAAAGATCAATATTAATTTGAATATTTTACCTTCTTCGGTGGCTGCTAACTGTGAAAGGGGTGTTTCACTAAATTCTTCAATGCTCCTATCTTTCATTTCAGAACTGAACAACAAAGAGAACAAAAATTATAGATCAATAACTAATGATATGTATTTTTTTTCATAACAAAGATTGAGCGGTATGAAAGCCAACAACTCAGGGTAAACTCAGTTTAACCCTTTAAGGAGTAATGACATTTTAAAACTTCATTATTTGGTAGCTGTTAAGAAGTAAGGGTAAAACTCGAAACACACCTCAAAAGAGTAATTTTTTTTAATTTTCACAAAAATACATTACAATATGGAGTAAATATAGTTAGAAACGTGTTTTAGGTTCAAAATTCCTTAAAATAAACGTTTGTGAACTTTTTTCAATCAATTTTCAGTTTTTCAATAAAGTAACTAAAGAAAGCACAGAGTGATGTTTAGTAAACTCAGCTACAGAGATACAGGCGTCAATAATAGGGGAGTGTAGAACGCTTTTACTTTCATTCAGTGCTAATAAATAACAGGTCTAATAAAACTTCATGCCATTCACACTTTCCGCCAAAACTTCTCGCCGCGACCACTCCACCTAAGAAACCCTCCGCAGATTACCCACAACCTACCGAAAACACATAAGTACATGTTCCGCAACTCTTCGTGTCTTTAATTATCAATTTATATCTTATGAATCAATCTATGTCAGGTTATGTGAATATATATGTATTTGAACAAATTTTGTCAAATGACGTTTTAAAACGTCGCTACTCCTTTTTGCGGAACCAAAAAAAGACGTTTTAAAACTTCTATTCTATTGTGACACAAAATACGGTACTCTTTAAAGGGTTAACCTTATGGAGAATAGGCAAACTCCTTTATTTATGTCCAGATAATGATAAAACTTGATAAATGGTGAGAATAAAAATAGTTTATGGTAAAAATTAGAGGTGTGTGGATATCCGAAAATTCAGTTCGGATTCGGATCGGATCGGATTTCCGAAACCGATCCGAATGTATTTAAGATATCCGGTAATAGATATGGTACATCCTATAATGTACTATTTAATAATTTTGATAATATTTTATTGATTTTTTCCTAATTTATTCTTGGATAAGTCTGATTTCACTTTGTTATTGCTAGTATCCAAATCCGAAAACTATCCGATCCGAACTTGAGCTATCCGATCCGAAAAAATAATTCACTATCCGCACACCTCTAGTAAAAATTCCTACTTTTACTATCCTCAAAGCAGCAAACCTGCATATTCTTTCCCATGTTAATGTTATGGAGAATAGGCAAATACTCTAATTTATCAACAGATATTGATTGATCAATCTCGTCATAATTGTACTATTATTGTCATATTATTGATTTGGAAATTCGCTGATTACGCATGTCTGCTGCTATTTAAAATTTAAATTTGTAAGTCTTCTTTGTCCCGAAAATTAAAAATGATAGTTTTGTATAAAATTGCATGTTTTTGAGAATTGTAAAATATAATAAATGCAAGAAAATGTTTACCCATACTGGTTTTATAATGATTTAAAAATCGTCAGTTTTATCTGCCGCACCCTGTATTTGCATCCAAGCTCGAGTGTGACCACTCTAGGAATAGGTCTGTCCTATCCATGTCCACTAAACAACTCCGTATTTGTTGCCAAACTCGAGTGAAACAACTACACAAGTTGGTCTAAGTCATTGACATCTTCACTCACAACTTGAGTGTGACCATTGTAGAAGTGTGTCTGAGCCACCGACATCTTCACTCACAACTTTATTTGTTTCCAGAGTCGAGCGTGACCACTGTAGAAGTGGGTCTGAGCTTTTGTCGTCTCGACTCATAACTTTATTCTTTTCCAGAGTCGGGTGTGACCACTGTAGAAGTGGGTCTGAGCCATCGACATCTTTACTCCAACTTTATTTTGCCATCTGACATCACTCGTAGTTCATCAATCTTATCAATAAGATAACATGAAGAAAAGTAGATACAAGTATGTAGATTTTTTTGACTGGATTTGTTTGATTTTACTTTTATATTTTTAACACTCGCTATTTTAGTTATACTCTTTTAGTTAAATTTGTTGTATTAAATTGGTCTTTTTTATTTTAATTTTTTGTTTTCAAACTTGATTTTTCTTAAAAATGTCCATTAGTTTTAATTTGATTGTGCCTTAATTTTTTTAACGTTGGTGGTGATGTAGGAGTAACAGGGCCCACAAGGATAGGCTTTTGTCTTACATTTAGTAGGTCTTAATTGATTATTAGATAAGTTTTACTATGCCTGCAAATGAGTTAAGACTGATAAGGAAAAAAATAAAGGAACTCAGTGGTGATATGATAGCTTTTTGATTAACAGAGTTTAAGTCTCACTGTCAATAATATCTTAAAAATAGTAACTTCCAAACTTCATGGGGAACATAGAGGGAACCTCTTTTATGAAATAAGTCTATTGTAAGGGTTTGAAACTCCACATATACAATGAGTTTGGGAAATATAATGTAACTTTAGTTAAAATAATATTCTCTGTTTATAATAACCAGAGATCTTATTGATTATAGGATGAATTGTAAATCAAATTTAAATTTGGATAAAATAAACAACAATGATTTATGATCGATTTCGAGTTATCTGTTAAGAAATTATTTTTATTTATTACTGTTTATTTTTAAGCTAAATCCTTTACCGATCAATAAGTAATGTTTTTAGCTATTGTGATTGTAATTATTGACAAGCTATCAGTTCTTGTCAATATTGTAAATAACCATCATTTTAATTATTTGACAATAATTACCTTTTGCTGATTTTCATTAATATATTGATGTGTTAATTAGAGGTAATATAAATCTCCAATTCCTCTCAGAAGTATTTTCATATCGGACGTCCTTATCCGTCAGAATTATTGTATTTTATAATAAATATTAGTTACATTTTTCATCTGAGTTGAAAATGTCAATTATTAAACATACTTTAACACCAATTGTACAAACAAGTTATACCTGTTATTAAATTAAGTGAATGCATTGTTAAGTTTTGAATTGAAGGAAAAATTTAATGATATTTTACTTAAGTTAATTTCATTTAGTATAAACAAGTATACAGTATGATCTAGCAATAATTGTCTCGATTTCCTGAACATCTTCAAAGTACAAATGCATTAGCCTATCCAACTTGTTATTGTCTGGATTCAATTGAGCCTCAAATGTGTGATTCCTTGTGTAAGTATTGTTTTGTGGTTGTTCTAAAGATATTTGTTACAAACGGGTGAATTTGAATGGTCCGTTTGTCACACCCTCAAGCCTTAATGCTGATGTTTAGGTGGTCATTATAAGCAAATGTTTCCTGACATTTATACGAGCAGTATATCATATTTTATAGGCAAATTGAGTGCATTTTCTGGCAGTTTTTTACACATGGGTTATTTATACGCTTTATAAAACCTTGATAAACAATAATTCTTCACTAGCTTTAATGCCTATCAAGATTTGTAGATGGGTTTAAACCCAATGAATTTTAAGTTATGGTACTTATAACTACAATTAATTAAAAAAGTAATTTAAATCAGTTATTATTAATTTTTATGCTTTTAATGATTGGAACAATAATTATATAAGTATGCTGTTTAAGACTGTTATTTTTTATTAATCTTTATGGCCTTTGGTTTGATGTTTTATGTTATTTTGTATTAAGAGGTCAGTAATTTTGAAATTTTACATCATTTCAGGAATTAGTCTGTTTATTTTTATTGTTTAACTTAAAAGCATAATTTAGTTAACCTAAATTATTAAAGAGTACCATAATTAATGGCTTATTCACTGTAGACCAGTACAGCCTGAAAGTAGTTTCAACTTGAATTCTCAATGAGCACTGAAATTTTAACTTACTGTTGCATTTCAATTCCTCACTTTAACTGTTGTTGAGCACTATAGATATATTTTATGTACAAATCTTCTGTTGTGTACAAATTATAATAATTGTTAAGCATCGATTATGGTATAGTGTTATACAGTAGTTTTGTAGATTTATAATGTTTTTAAACAATCAAACTAATCATGATCGGTGATAAAATATAGGATAAATAATTTTACTATCCTCCATAGTGATCTATAGATGCATGATCTCGAATTTATTTATATTTTTAGGTTTTAGTTTTAATTATGTTTTTGATCACTTTTGGTGCAAAAGTCGATTTAATAGAGTTTATTTAATTTTTTACTATAGGTCATCCTCAGGTTAAATGTTTTGTACTTAATCGTTAACGCAAAGCTAGGATACTGCCCTTAGCAGAAGGTGTAATAAAGGAATGAATTTGGTGTACAGGAAGTGTTTTTTTATCCATACCTGTGTAGCGCTCTCTATCTCTGAGTTTATTAGCTGTAACACAAATGTTTTTTTGTGTATTTCAACTGCACTGGTGGACTTTTAGAGTTGGGTTACAGTAAATTTCATTACTCTGTTAGAGAACAAAGATATGCATGCACTTTTAAACAGACAATGAAAAAGTAGAGATTTCTAAATACATTGGATTAAATGAGCTCATTTATGCACTGGTGCCCCATCTTTTTCCAATGCCATTACATTGTTTTCCAATGCATTTGGGGACAACAGTTTTTTATTCTCTGTTGGAAAATGTGTGCATGAAAAGGTTTCTAGAGTCCTGTTAGTAGAATTTACATTCATATAACTATAAAAGATATTTATTTTAATATTAAATGTAAATACAGTAAACCCTCTCATATCCGGATCTCTCATATCCGGACCCTCCGCTATCCGGACGGGATTTTGAAAGAATGCAAAAATTTAAAATTACTCAAGGAGTTCAATGTTTGTTAAACCAGTAGACGCGAACGACGTTTGTAGGCCGGTTAGTAGCTGATCGCCGAACGCGGGGTTGAAGCCATGTGGACAGCGGTAATGTTCAAAAGCAGAATGGGGAAACGATGAGTCACCCTAGTACTGTGCCTGACTTTGCGCTTACTGTTGTATTTGATATCTAAGGTATATTACGAAACAATAAACCTCCCCAATCCGGTCCGTACCCACCCCAATTAGTCCGAATGAGAGGGTTTACTGTACTAATACAATTTATTTGTCCGTGATCATGTGTTTATTTTAAAGCTTCATTGACCTTTTTCTCGTAGGTGTTTTATTTCTAGGAATATTTATTAATCTGTGAAAAAAAAATTGTCATGTCAATGTGAGGATTTTATAACTCTAGTACTTCTCGCTTTTATCGTCAACTGATTTTTCTGTTTTGTTCCTAGAGAAGGATTTATTATTTAAACAAAAATATATTGGACCAACGTAGAGTTCTAGATCACCTTTCAACAGTCTCCTTCCATAATGTCCATAGTTCCATATGGTCAACTCATCTTCGTCTTGGTGCATAAGTCTTTCCTCCTTTAGTTTACTTCTCCAAACTGTCCCCGGTTTCACCAGTCTAAACCTAACCAATAGAACCTAATAGAATTCCTCTTTTCCATTTCATAATTTCCCTCCAGTGCATTTGTATATTCACTGCAGAAAGGTCGTCTTGGTTTGCTCTGTCTTAAAATATCCCTTTTTGGATGACTGTACTTGTGTTATGTTTGAAGATTAACTAAATGCATGTTTTCAAATATTTTTCAACTTCCCTGTAAAATATACAAATATTATTTGACATGAAAGTTCTATTATTTGTTAACCTTCTGGGACGTATTTTGTACAACAGGCGGCATATATTTAATTTTAATCGTGTATTTTTACTCTACGAGGTTAACAACTATTATGTATTATACTCCGTTACACCCTCCTTCACCCCACACTTCCAGTTGGACCTCTTTCGATGGTCAGCCATTTTTTTTATTCATTATTGAAGCGAATCTGGTCAAGGCTGTTGTACTTTGTACAAAAGCGCATGTCCTTGCATCGTGTGTTTCATTAAAAGAAAGTGTTTAGTTTAGTGCGCTGTAGTTGTTAAAAGTTATTAGTTATGTTTTAGTTAGTTTAGTAGAGTTATTAGTTAGGTGTTAACTGTTAGGACTAGTGTTAAAAATCATGTTGGACGTGCCAAATATAAAAAAAAACCGCCACTGAAGATGAAGATGTGGAACAGCCTGCACGGAAAAAAAGGACATGCTTTTTGTGTGGACGCCAAAAGAATTCACCAATTACAATGAAGTGTGACACTTGCTCACAATACATTTCCAAAGGAAATTCAGAAAAACTAACTATCTGTTCAAGCTGTAAGCAAGGCGATATCAAAGAAGAAATTGAGACAAAACAAAAAGCCAGTTAGGTTTTAAAAACTTTTTTCATAGTCTAACTGTCAACATTATCAATTATCAAGAACAAAGATTTTTGTATTTAGATTTATTCATTGTGTTTATTAAAAACTAGCTGTCCCGGCGAACTTTGTTACACCTAACAGTAAACTTGAACAATTGGCCATGTTTTGAAATCAAATAAATTAGATATTCTGGGTCATGGCACAGTTAATAACGATACTGAAAAGATGAGACGTATTAATAACATCCCCACAAAACAAATAAATCCAAGTGGATTTATTCACAATTATCCAATCCAATCCAACCTTGACCAAACTGAAAACCAAACTAAACTGCAACCAAGGCTTTTATAGGAAAGATTAAATTTTCTGAATTGTGGCATTGTTTATAATAATACTCACATAATTAAAACATTCATTAGTTCCAGTCGCACAAAACAAAACAAAAGAACAACTAATAATTACCTAAACGATTTGTGAACATTTTAACATTTAACAAACTAACCAGTAATCTATACATTTTTAAAACAACACATCACAAACATTTGCTGAAAATGATGTACAATGACATTAGCTGTCAACTGGTGAAAGTAAAGCAACACAAAATCAGCTGTTCATAAAATATTCACATTATTGATGCATATGATCAAAATGCATCACATCTTTTCCTCTTAGTTTAAAATTTTATACAAACTTTACATGCCAGTGGATTAAATATTCTGAATCGGCATTGTTTATAATTCACGTAATTTGATTCTCATTAATTATAATTGAACAAAACAAAAACAAACTAATAATTACACTGGTACAAACCAACCAGTAATCTATACATTTTTTCAAAACAATCAAAAACATTCACATTCACAATCAAAACATTAGCTGTCGACTGGTGAAAATATAAATATCAGCAAATATGCCCAAAATCAGCTGTTAATAAAATATTCAGTTTATTGATGTGAGGCATAATAAGACTCATAAACAGGTTGAGTGACTGTATTTGAATGACCTAACCTCTCCTCTAAGAAAACAATTTTAGAAGTTGCCTAGCAACGTATCAGCTGGTGTAATGCTTATGATCAAAATGTATAAAGTCTTTTCCTCATAAGCCTAACATATACAACCTTTACAGGCCAGTGGTGCTTAGCCCCACCAACAGCTGTAGCTTTATAAATCAAATGGTTTGATTGTAGAAAATTTGTAAACAAACTTATTCACCTTAAAAATGGAAACTTATGGAATTTTTCGAAACTGTTTTTCACTAAAACCTTCCCAGAAACTTATAGAGCAACTTCCTAAAATTTCATGGCAATTAGATGAGTGGTTTAGTAACGCATAAAAGACATACATACCTACACAAGAGATTACGCGAGGCAAGAGTTCACACACTAGATAATTTTTGTTTGTTGAAAGACAGTTGGCACTATTGAATAACACATGTTGACAACTGGATACGGAAACGCTACACAAATTTCCATTGATAATTAAGTAATTCCATTAAGTAATTTGCACATTATTTTAACTTACCACAAACGTAAAACCAAAATTAATACATATAAAAAAGTATGTACAGTAGTGAACTAAACTAACTCTTGAAACTCAACAGTTAGTTGAACATGAAACCAAGCTTGGTGGATTTTAATAGTACGTGTTGCTGAATCTTCTGAACAACCAAACAAGTGGTACTAGAGTATCCCATGGTTTACTACTAGAGTATATCCAGATTTATCAGAGAGGTCGCGCCACCTGCCAACGACCTTGGTCTTTTGTCCCCACGTCCCTTGCTTGTTTACTTATACTTGCCTACTTTTTCACTTTTGTCCCTAACTGTACCGATATTAATGGGTATTGTTGGGCCGTAATAATCCAGTAAAAAGCTAGATTCATCGACGGCTTAACGGAGTGTTCGTTGATAAAAACCGCTCTATAGATGGACGCATTGTTCGGGGTGACGACGGGTATACTCAACGCCGTGCGGGCTCGATGGTGGCGTTGGCGTCCGTTATTCATCAGGGTCACGTGGTGTGTTTTGTCCGGATATTCGGAAGGATAAAGCAACAAGGTTTCCGTGCAAGGTTTTCGGTAGGTGGTTGGACCCTGCGCCCGCGTTATAAGTGAAATATCTGTGGGAAAATGGATAACCGTGGTCATAATGACAGACATAAACCCTGGACTCTTTTCGTTTTGAGGTCCCTAGAGATACCAAAAACACCATTTGTAAATGTAAGAGATATAAACTCGGTAAACTTGGAGGAATCTTCAAGTACTTCCTCCAAGCTGTGAACGCAATACCTCTCATAAATAAGATCCGATCTCAAAGTTTAGCTCATAAAAGTAGTTTATTCGATCCAGTTAAAAAAATAGGCATATCCATCTATGCGGAAGGGGGATATAAAGAGATTTTGTACTATTTCAAAATAGGGGATTTTTACTTACGAGTATAATTTCTAAGTAAGATCGATTGTTGAGATAGAAATCGGTAAACACGATACGTTGTTTTTTGGAGAGTGGGAAAATACGCGTTGTACCGTCTCCACAGTCGACATTCCTGATGGTCTATCCCCACTTACTGTTTCCACCTTAGCAGTGAAGATCCACCGCCTCATTGGCGACTCTGGACAAAGAGGTTCTAATTTGTCTGTTACAGAACGGCGTGAGTCATTCGATCCCTCTGTGTTACTCATCGGGTTCGATAACAAGTTCTTCCTTTTTGGTGGCTTGAAAGAATGGTTGTACAGTGCCTACTTCGTGCGATGTAGATTATTCTTACAAAATTCAACCTAACCTGGCTCTCGTACTTAGGCTCAAATTTTATTTCTATGTAGATTATTCTTACAAAATTCAACCTAACCTGGCTCTCGTACTTAGGCTCAAATTTTATTTCTATGTAGATTATTCTTACAAAATTCAACCTAACCTGGCTCTCACTTAAAACTTATTTGATATATGAAACACGAAACCTAAATAATCAACAATTTTTTTACATCGCAGTCTATATTTTATACATACATATGTTACCATATGCATTATCTATGTTGATGGATCATCAATATACTTTGTTAAGCCCATGTCGCGTCGGCACGAGAACTGCATACATCGTCTCCCTCCCAACCATCGTCTACCTCCATTTCATAGACCTATTCCCTTTTCCCTAACGTCTGCCTCTCATATAGTTGATCTTGACTACTCTCAATATCATTCTCTTTCCGTCCTCCCGATCGTTTGTACTCCTCCCCCTTCCTTTGTTGTATCAAGCGACTATTTTGAAATCATGTCTTATTGTCCTGAACTCAGTAATCCTGTTTTCCATTTTTGCGATAGCTCCTCACTTCATTTTAAAATTTCGCTCAACGATTTTTCAATCAGTATTTTAATAGGACTCTTTGTGTTTTTTGATTTACTTTATTTACAGAGAAAGAAAGAGAGAGAGAGGGGGGTGCTTTTAAAATATAAATCTTGCTCGAGCGTAGATGTTATGTCGCTCGAATGTTTAACTGGGTGACTCCGCGACAGTTAGTCGTCGTAATATGACACGGCCGCCGGGACAACACGTGGTCTGGTCCGCGGGTGTTGAACCTTGGTGTAGGTTATGGTCGGGGAAAGCCACCAGCCTTCGCCTTGAACTGACGCGAGCTTCCACGCTGGCGGTCGTCAAGGCGGCAGCGGCACAATCGAACCGAGCCGCTTTTTCACGTAAGCGTTAAACGCTGAATTCATGACTAAGTTTTGCAGTAGAAAATTAAAATATCTATGTTATGATCTATGGTACAATGTTGGACTACGCACCATGTGTGTAGTATAGATTGGATTAGATTATTGAAATGGCAACCACAACAGGTACCACGAGGTAGATATTTTAAGCCAAGCCAAATCATGAATGAGAAACATCAAGAGTGTAGCATGATAATCTTGTACTCTTGTTGTTGACTAAGGCTGACATGTTCCTTAGGCAGAACTCTTAATTAATAGCCCAACAGTCAATTGCCATACCTAAGGGACGTGCACTTTAACGTGGAATCCGAACCACTGCCTCTGAATTATGACTGGTCTAATTATTATGATGATGGTCTTTGTGGATTAACGTAGTATTCAATAGTGTGAACATTAATATATACAAGAGAACACTACACCCACCGTCCATCGCTCACAACTACCACAATTCATGACCTCTGGTGTAGCTGGATTACAGGTCGACGCTTCCGTCCCAGGCATATATATGTCTATGCGTGTATTGTGTATAGACACAACCTCAAACAGATATGAGATATGAGTGAGCCTCGTGAGTGAATTAGACTTTATGAAATGTTTTGTTTTATTACTAAGAAAAAATTGATAATGGACAAAAAGCTCAAATGAGTTTATATATAAACCTTTTCTAGATGAGATAAAAGTGATATGTAATAATTTTTACGTATTGATATGTTTGTTCAGATATTTGGGAATCACCTCAAGGTACTACCTGCTTGGAGGAATGGCCAAATCAGTAGATGGATGACGAAGAACCAATGTAGTCGGTATTCTGTGATGACGTCATAACTTTTTTAATAAATTAAAAAATATTGGGCTTGTACGAAAATGTTTTATTATGTATTAGTGTGCTAGCCCTGATATTTGCTAATTTAATACTAATCTTAAAATTAAAAAAAAACTAAAACCGACCCTTGCGTAAAATTTAGATGTGCGAAAACATTCCTGTGATTTGATAATTCACTTCAGTTCAATACGTCGGGAACAACATTTTTGTAAATCAGTCGTAGACCGAACGAGATATCGAAACCGCGACCTTAATCATGAACCGTTGTGAGATTAAGGTCGAACCGAAGGTCGATGAAGGCCGAGTTTCGGATGTGCGTCGGTTAATGACCGCGGGCATACCAGAACAGTTGGACAAATTGCCAGCAGCTACCGGTCATTTGGGAGATTATACGACAAAAAGTGGTGAACATCAATGACCGTTACTTGATACGTAGCGGGGCGTCGCTGCGGTTAGGCTGCCAAACGCCGAGGTGGAGAAATTTGGCTAGGCGTGGACCTCTAGCGATCAAATGTTTCCTTGGGGTTGTAAATTATTTAACTTTGCATGGTTATTAAATTGTAATTTTGTTTTACATGACTTTCCGAATTTAAAAAATAAAAAGTGTTATATTGGATAACGATGAATTTTTTAAAGGGGCGTTTTTATATTACGGAGCATGCTAAGAAAATGCCCTTGCTTTTTTCTAACTTCAAGCCCTAAAGAAAAAATGGTATCACATACGTTTATATACTATTCAATAGGATACCTGAAATGTTGAATCTTGAATACTTCTGATAGCTAGAACACATATTCTGCTCTGAAATTTTAGCAAGGAAGTACATCTCCACTTCTCCAAACGTTAAGGGTGCCAGAGACGGAGGATTATTACTTGGCGTGTTATAGAGGTTTGCGTATTTTAATGGTAGGATACTATAATCTTAAGGAGTTATCATAAATTCTCTGAAAATGTGGATCGATCGTGAGCCTGGAGTGGTCGTTGGTTGTTTTGTTCCTTAGGAGTTATAAATGATTAATATTTTCGTCGTATTTTCCAAGAAGAAAAATACGCCAGATTTCTGAGTTGGTTTTCCTACAATAAATATGTTTGCAATGTATCACAAGTTACTCGACAATGTTCCTCGCAGTTGCTCGGAGAGACATCACTGTTGAGTGTTCTGTAATCTCTCTCAACCTCGCAGACTCGCCCCGCCGGTCCGTCCGGTCAGAACAAGTTTCCGTGAAATTGAAAATTCATAAGCGTTTCCCATTAGACTTAATCTTCATTTGAAACAAACATGTGTCGACGTGTACTCGTAATTAATGTGAAGCATCATGGCGGGAAAAACAAGACAAATATCCGGCACGCAAGGACCAACATTTGCATTGTGGGCTTGTAGTGTGGTAGAGTATTGTTATTGGAACCTGGCACAATATTTGGCAAGAGAATAATTACAACTTATTTGACTACTGAAGATTTACACTTCCTACACTGGATTTTGAGTAATCTAGGAAGATTTCTACTAAATATTCTCTATACAAATTTTGTTTATAGGCCAACATTTTTGTTACTTGGAAACTACTACTATGACGAGTTTTACATTTTCAAACATCTCCATGAAAGGAAAAGTGTGTTTTTATTCGTCTGAAATGTATTTTCAACTTGTTGAAATAAAATACTGTATAGGTTTTCCAATTACCGCTCACTAAGAGTTTACAAAAAACGTAAGTTAACTTTGCAATAGTGGCTAAATAGTCAGCCTTTTATAGGATTTGGGCCTATATTTTTAAGATATCTGTCTCAGAAATAGAGATGGTTTAAATTGTGCTATTTCATATTAGCACGAAGTTGCATGGCTACAAAAGTCACACTTGAACCTTCGTTATTGCCTTGCTTGATTAATGTCACTCTAATTTCCACCGCTTCTCCGCAGCGTTTACCTCCGTTGTCGAGATTCACTTTTGGTGGACGGATGGTTCCGCGCCGTCGCGCGCGACCTTGACGTCTCTAGTCTCGGGTCGTCGTCGTCGTCGCCGTCGTCGTCCCATGGATGCACGCGATCACTTCTCCATTGTACCACCTAGGTATTACATCTCATCATTACATCTCTAAGTGTATCGTCTTATCATCGATACAACTTTGTCAAGTCACGTAACTCTGTACGTCAACCTATTGCTAGCTGATAAATTCTAATTTTGAAACACTCCACTGAAGAAGTTTTTACCAAAGCCTGGAAAATATACAATTATTATTTCTGAAATGCTATATCCTACGCCGCCAGTTTATTATGCCAAAAATACTGGTTGGTTCAGTGGTTTTAATAACCGATGTCGATCCTTAAGCAAAATCTTTACACAATTTTATGTTGGCTCAATACTGGACCCAGATATCTCTCTCCATAAGGATTTTTGATCCTAGAAATCAATGCAATTGTTAATAGCAGTTAATTTGATTAACGATGAAGCTTGTCATTGTCAGTAACAAAGCTATGTCATAAAATCCAGTACAGTCTTCATACTCACGCTCTCTTATATTCATCTAAATAACCGCCAGAGTGACTCGTTGTCTTATCTATGCGTTTCAGTTAGAGTATTGTTCATTTTATGATTCTTATTAATTACTATTACTTATATTTGTCTAAATATCTTAGCCAGGGCTACGACGTCCAATAAATGTATCCTGAGATGCATGAGTATTAATAATTATTCAATTAGAGAATAAGACACCGACGGCATCTGCTGAGTAGATGTGTCAGTGTGGTGTATTCGGCGAATCTAAGCTTTGTTACTTACAAATGCCAGATGTTTTGACGGGAACAATTCCTTATCTAATAAACAAAAGATATCGAGCTATCAATGTTATTGAGCAAGTTTTTGTTCAGGTTCGAACCCGTACCTTGAGATTGTGAAGAAAGAGCACTTACTTACTCAAAATATTAATTAATTATTTTTTCAGTTTGTGACATTAGCTAAATATTTTTTAAAGAACAATACAAAATTTGTTTGATATTACTCAAAACTGGATTTAGGTCACCTTTACCTAACTTTACTTTATTTTAACTGGGCATGTGTCCCTTTACAGTATCCATAATGTATGGAGTAATGATAATATTAGGTTTCATTATAGTGAGTGCTCTCGTTTTCCTGACCTTGTAACTTATAACTCACACGTGCTTACTGTGTATGTCAGTTGGGAAAATCAAAGTAGTCTAGGTCACGGAACGGCTGTCAGGTTGTAGCATCAAGATCACTGAAGACTGGAGGTCACGGTCAGTGTCAGCAATTAGTCAAATGCCACTGGGGGCGCTAGTGTTGCTCATCAATCATCACTAACATTAGTTACAATTACTATCAAGCCCGTCCTTGTAGTGGCTGTGACTTGTGATACAGTGGTAGGCATATACTTTCAAAATGTTTCAAATCAATTATCAATGAGAATAGATTAATTTTGTGATGTATAAATAATTTATAATGATAGAGCTGTTTGTAATCTCGATCTATATCTCTTTATCAAAAATTTCGACAGGAACTAAAACTCCTCCAAACAGCGAGATAGAGGAGTTAAACAGGATAAATAGTAATATCAAGTAGTCTAATGTTTACTTCCAAAACTAAAAACGTGAAGTGGAAGATCTTTATTATTTTTATTTATTGGTTTTATAAAACGATCTATAGGATATTTTTGTAGTTTTTACATCAACACCAGTGACAATTATTTTTAGATGAGATACCTGGGCCAAAAATTGTCTTAGACAAGCCCTAATTTCTGATCAAACTGGTGTAACGATGAGAAGAGAGGACACCCAAATCTTGTCAAATCAAGTTGAAGAGTCTTTGGGTATTTTTACCCTAACCAATAAGGAAATAAGGGAAGTTTCAAAAACGGTAAAGTTTTAAGCAGGCCTATAGTTATTTTGATAAACACGAAGGAGTCGGAGGCCTAATTGTGTAGCACTTCTCTTAATTAGTCTAAATCCTCATTTCCATTCCCTAAATTAAATTTTTAAACCTTGCTTTTCTTTGATGCTCTGAAAATCAAATTAAACTTATTAAAACCAACACCTCTGTTGCCTAAATAATTAAAAATCAATCAAATTAACAAATGAAACGGGAGTATACAGAAATATTTCAGCCATTTTATGAATGGAGTAACTTATAAATATATCACAGTGTAATGGTCTTGGTGATTGCCAGTGGTATCTGTTCGGTCCTCTAAAACGCCTAACAGCCTTTATAAATTCGTTTCACTGATTGTCTCTTTATCTATTTAAAATTATAATTCTGAAAGAACCGTACAACTTTACATTATATGATCCAGTATAGTTGCCGATACCGTTGAATGTGATTAGGGAATGTTGAAAATATATCGAGTTGTCATTTTGAATGGCAGTTGAACGGCACGTTTAACCGTCCTGGTTCGGGACAAAAGTCCTCATTATGAGTTGCAGATTGCACATTTTGCACACAATGACTCCAAGACGGCCCGACCTTCTCGGTCGCCAAAATAAGGAAAGGAATATTCCTGTTTGAGGATCACGTGCAGACGCATTGTTTCTATTTATATGGCCCGTTAAATTTTAATAGGCCACGAAAACTTCAGATTTTAAATTTTCGACAGTGTGACCTCCTTACGTGTGTGGTGTACGTTCGATGAATATGCTGTCGAGGATTTATGATGCAGAACAATGGCTTTGTTGAAACTAAATATTTAAATACAATCCAATCAAAAGAATATTAAAGATCTAACAGCTACAACGGAGATGAAAATAGAAAACATTAAATAATTGCAGTGTTCGAACTAGACGTTTTGCAAATGTCGAATGAGTTTGAACATATAATATAAAATATTCAACGGTTTATGGAGACAAGATATTCTTTCCTTTATCCAGGTCAGCACTACTTTACACCAACCTTTTTCTTCGGGGAAGCACTCTAAACTACTGGTATTTATACATATGGTCTTGCACTAAACTCCATAATGCATACTTCAATAGAAGACACAAAGCTTATCGCGCGTTTTACGTTGTTTTAAATGGTTTAGCGACAAACGGAATCTCAAGACATTCGATCACTGACAGCGTGTCTAAAACAAATTGTTTCAAATCCGCAACAAAAACCACGACATTCCTTAATTTGAGCAGGGCGCAGCACCGCGCACGTACGAGCTGCGCATGCGCAGTATAACTCACGCCTCTTGATAAATGCGCCGTCTCTCCGAGGATGATAAGGTGTATTTATTGTGTGTAACCAGTGTGCTCACATAATTGCCGCACTGCGTACTAGCTGCTAATGGCTTTAGATTGTTCAATATAATACATTTGTGTTGACGTCTAGGATGCGTCTTAAATTTATGTGTAAACTTGATGCTTCATTTTTGAAACTCAGAAGTGATTTCACTTGTCTAGTTTGACTTCCAGAGATCTCGCATTTTTTTACAGTCTTACGTAAAGATTTACGTGAGAAAAGTGTAGGGCATACAAGTCTTCCTTGCGAGAGCCCTATAATAACGAGATGATTCTTAGAACCAATCATGGGTGAGTCCAAGGAGGATCCAGGGCCATAATGACTTTATGAACTCAAAATCGCACGGCAGAATACGGTTCTCATTCTTAAAACAAAAAGGTTTGTATTAAGTTCCGTGTTGGAAATAAGTTAGATTATGGATATTGGAATGTTTTCAGTTCATCTAAACAGCTGTTCTTATAACCAAACTATGACGTCACTGTTTCAAATCAAGTCTTTCAATTTCAAGTCGCGGAAATTGCCATCCCCCCAGAGCTATGACATATCCATGTCAATATAAATACCATTTCACTTACCATCATTATTAAATAAAGAAAATGGTTTTGATATGTGTTTTTGTGTGTTTGTGGGTTTGTTGTGGCAAGTGAACGCAAAAAATACTGAACCAAACAGTTTGAAATTTTACACAAAGACAGATCTTAAACTCATGCAACACATAGGCATACTCATTTACTTAAAATCCTTTCGGGCTACGCCCTGTGAACGTCCTAAGTTTCAATGTTTACATTTTTAGAAAATGAAAACATAAAATTACTTGAATATCAACAGCTGTGAACACTAAAATTTGACAGTTCGAGAAGCAGAAGACATGGTTGCTGTAAATACCTGGGATTCAATGTTTACAGTTTTTAATGTCAACATCCGTTTACTTTACATTTTGACAGTTCAAAGAAGAAGAAATAAAGTGATTTTTCAGATAAACTGCTGGATCGAAATTAGTGAATTATTTGAAATAGTGGAATGGAAGATTTTAAGTTTTTTTCGACGACTGTCTCTATTACATTAATCCTTATCCTCTCCCAATATTTGACAGATGTTACTTTGAAATGTTGTAGACATTCGTGTTTTGTCATTTTGTAAAGAAGAATTAATTAACAATAACTTAAGATCATTGAGCCTACATTTCATATAAATCCATTCACTACATCATTATTAAATAAAGGCAACTTTGACAAAAGTTGTATATGTTCATTGCTGCCAATTGTTGAAGGCCGTTTGTAAACCTACTGAGCCAAATTGAATCCCAACCCGAAGAAGTTAAGTATTTAAATCTTCTCTAGAGTTGAGCCGTTGGGAAAGACTCGCCATTTAGGCGAAGAGACTATTCCATTGGAAAGCTATTGATCCAAAGTTAATAATTCTCTTTCTTAGACCAAACAAAAATTAGGCTTTGACTTTTAAATGTAAAGTATGTTTGATAAGTAAGACTGTTATATTATTTAATTTTAATATAATGTAATAATATGTATGTTTCTGAGGACTTAACTCGTTGTAAATTGTGCACATTGTACTCTATCTTCAAATCTTCTTAACCCTGTCTCATCATAATCAATCTTATTTACATCCAGCGTTAGCTGATTTTGGTCGAAATTTGGATCCGAATTCACGCGCATTGAAACGATTACTACAATTTGTAAAATAAACGGAATAAAATAGTTTATCCGATTAGAAATTGTGGTAAAACCTCGCTCACGGTTGATGAGGTGAGTGGCTGGTGATTGGATTATCCGTAGTAAATGTGCATGTCGGAGCTGGTCAAGACAAAGAGGCGGCAAGAAGCGCGTAAACCCAGCCAGCGGATTCTCTTCTCTTCTTCGGTCTTGAAAACTTAATGGATGTTAAATATCTGATAATTGAGCAATGCCTTTTTGGTGTTTTTTTTAACTTTTATGGGACGTTCCCAACCCTAGAGGTTGTAACAAAATCAGATCTTTTGGTTTGTAGTTGATTGATTAATTGTTATTTTATAATTTGTTTTTAAGCTTATTGAAAGTTACGTACTGATATGTGGCCTATTCAAGGTTGTTTATTTTATTTTTGTTATTACGATAATTTTAGTCCTTAAGAAAACTTTAACCTTAACTTTTTTGGGAATATCAGAGACACCGATTATACGATTCTCCTTGAAGCCGTTAGTGTGGAAAGTTTTGCCTTAAGTAAATTGGGCAGTGTTCGAGTATAATCTAAGACTGATTAAATACAATATTAAAGTAATTGCGAGGGTTGCAAGGAACCCTACTCAAGGAGTAAGCCTATAGTTGTTGGTTAAAATCTATCAAATTTTTTTAAAATTTCATTAATATTATTTTAAATCCCAAAAAGTAACATATTTTAAGCCTTATTTAAAGCTTTAGATGGATGTAAAACCAGATCTGCAGAAGTCGGAGGTTGCATGTCCCAAACCAATTTGCATCTTATAAACGCTCCGAGTACCAAAGCCAATTACACTATTCTCGGAAAATAGTATTAATCGAAATAAATTATAAGGAAATTATTCTCGTTCTTGCATAGCCCATTAACATATTAGAACTTAATTTGTTAAAGTTTAAATTCACCCAAAATGAATTCTATTAGGTGATATTATTTGTTTACCTCGATTTTACGAAAATATTGATTTATTAACCCCTAATGATGATTATTATCAGTACATCAGGTATTCTTGAAGGCTTGGTGACGTAATGATATTGTGGCAGTGTTTACGCACGCGAAAATTACCATCATTAGGCAAAGAGCACACCGAGCGCCTTGAACTTTGCAGCTGTAGGCCTTGCGCTGTGTTACCAACCGTAGAAAAAACAAATCCCTAATAAATATTAGGATCCCTTTTTACTTTGTGTTACCAACCGTAGAAAAAACAAATCCCTAATAAATATTAGGATCCCTTTTTACTTTCTCCCCTCATACATAGTATATGGAGAAAGTATTGTTTTCGTCAAAACTTTCAAATTTGAGTTGAGAGTGTATAAATCCGTTTTGGGGCGCCTGAATACAAAAAAAGGGTTTCGACATGACCTGTTCGTCTGTGTGTGTGTGGCGCGCGCGCGTGCGCGTGAGTGTATCCTATCCTGTTAGTCCAATTTAAATTAAATTTGGCATTTATGAGTATATTCACCGTATCTTCTCTTTTCATTTTTTTGAATTTTTGATTTTTTAAGGGTATTTCACCCCTGAAAACCCTTTCATTTCTCAAAAACGGCTCTAATGATTTTGATTGAAATTTGATAGTTTATAGTGCACAGAGTACTAAGTAATTTGACAACACTCGCATGTCTGTAAAAATGACGGTTCCAAAGTGGCTTTTAAATGCCAAAAAAACATTTTTTTTTATTTTCAGCGAAAAAAGTAAAGTAAAACTTGACTGGCACCATTGAAATCAACTTAAAAACCAAACAAATTAGTACTTTGAATTATTTGTCTACGACCAACGGCTCCAGAGAAAAGTTAAATGTACTGTCCATGATAAACGCAGTACGTTGTCTGAAAGCGCCCAATGTGATTCTTATGGAGAATATTAAAAAATCAATATCTTCCTTATTTTCCAACCGTTTTCCATGACACTTGGTATGAAGCGTAAGGTCAAAAAGCTTGGTACTGTATAACCTGTGGGGGCGGGAGGTCCCCCCCAATATAATTCTAACAATTAATTTAACTTTGTTTCTCTTGTTGTTATTTACAGAGATTGAACGATTATTTTTGAAACCAAAAATTAGATGATAATTAGATAACCTTTGAAGAATATGACAGTTTTATTACAGATTGTCCTTTTTAAATTTACGTATGGGAGGAAGTAGGTGTCCATTGATACCGTTTATTATCTGTAGTATTAATCGAAAAAATAAGTTTTAAAAATCTGTATAACAACGCCTTCTTAAAAATTTATTAGGATAAATTAGATTATGATAAACTAAATTAAATCATCTAAAATTTGCCAATAAACGAAATATATTTACAATCAAATTATAATTTAGTATAAATAATCAATGCTTGAGATTTTCGTTTGATACCAGATTCAATTACTTAAACCAGTTCAATGGTGATTGAAGTCTCCACTGGATAGAGACTACCAATTTTAAATTATCCTGAAAATTGTATCCATAAAAAATATTATACTGAAAAATATTTTAACTTTTTTTGGTAAAAAATTTACATATTATATACCCTAATTAAATTCATCACACTCATCAAATACTCTATTCTGTAAAAGACTATCGGTATTGCACTACGAATATATATTTAACATTTTCACACAAAAATATTCAATTACTAACGCTGGGCTCAGCTGCTCTACTCCAAATCAGGGCTCAGGCTATAGAATGCTCTGAGTCCAGCTCCAGCTTGAAACAAACTCTGAAGTCCCAGGTAAGCACTAGAAGCCCTGATATTTTAATCTGATTTTAATTTTATATTACCTCGTAAACCGTTAATATAGAATAATTTAAGTCACTTACCATTTTGTCTGGACAGTTCTGTTGAATATTTGTAGCTTTTAATTTTAAAGCTAAGGCTTCATCTCCAGTTTAATCAAAATTATAATAAAAATTGTCTTTTGTATATTTGTCTATGATACAGTAACAAAAACATTTAAGTTTGAGCATACCAGAACCTATTCTAAATCGGTGCCTTCTTTCCTTGCACAGTCTCCACAGTCCCCCAGTTCCCAGTTCTTCACAGTCTGCCAAGTAAGCGTCCTGAGAAGCTCTCCAGGTGAATGATTAGGAAATACACAGCCCTCAAGAAAATTGGTCAGTGTAGGTGATCCGGCTCTGCCTGGAATCAAGCTTCCATAAGAGATGTCACAAGAATTAATACAAAACGTCCAAGTGTCCATTCAAGATCAAAAATCCCTAGAACACGTTTGAAATTCCTTCCCCATAAAAACTATCTCTTTATCAATCTTTTGTATACTTTTGTGTTACAAAATTTCCTAAAAAGGGCATAGTTCCAGTGGAAACACTGACCTTGCATCCCATTCCCCCGTTCCCCTCGTAACGGGACGCCGACAGTAAACACCTGGGATGAAGGAATGCATCCTCGGTGATTGGATATGAATGCACTCGCACCTTGCGAAGTTTCCAATATCTTTTACCACCCTTTGTGTGGAGCTGAGAATTAATCTTGAATACTTTTGTCCTAGAAGAAGGTGTTACAGTGGCTTAGGAAACGAGTGAGGAGCAACCGGTTGGAAAGAAATCGTTAAAAATGATTGTCGGTTTATTCGATTGTCGGAGGAGAAGTATTCGTCTGAAGGTTGTTCTGTCTGCGGACATGCTGATCGGGGTATGTAGCAGACATAAAAAATAACATAAAATAACAAATTATGTATGTATTTTGAACTTTTGAAGTAGTACTTAAAATTCCATAACGACCTGAATTTCTTTAGAGATTACCCATTGTGTCTCATTATTTTCATGTTTTGTGTTGGTTATTTATTTACTTATTAGTTTACATAGAGATTTTTTTCTGTTAAAAAATTATTCCCGTTATAAACCATCTGAAAAATGCGTATAGTTTAATTTGTAACATATTTTTCCCTGGACTATATTTGATATATTGACCTGTTCTAATACTAAGAATTTCACATGAACTACTAGAATATCAATACCAAGCCACGAGCCTTCTTAATAATCAAGATTATTTTCGGAACACCGTTTTTTTAAACACCGATGCGAATTTTGTTGGTAAATCTATATAAATAAAATTAGAGTTTTGTCCGTACATTGCTCAGAATTATTATTTTTTTAGTTATTTTTCGTTTCGTGCGTTAGTGATGCCGAAACAAGTCTTATCTCAATCTGTGTCTGCTTGTCTGTGACACTCCAGGAGGAATTTTACGCCGTCTTCTCCGAAAAGAACGGGAGAACTGATAACAATGAAACTTGTTTCATGCGTTCTTTACGTTCCAGAGAAGGTTTACTAATGCTTGAAATTGTCCGCCGCCCCTTGAAAAGTAAATAACGACCATTTAAAACCCCACTTTTTACGCGATATTAGTCGCATTTCGCTTCAGTTTTCAAAGAATAACCTACAGGTAATAATCAGCCGTCTTTGTGGTTTAAAAATTAAATAGAAAGAAAAACAAACAGCTGTCAAATCTATATTAGCTAGTTTATATTGGTAATTGATTTGAAACCCATTTCGAAATCATACTATATTAAAAAGTTATTTTAACGTATAACTAATTATAATAGTGTTGAAATGTTGTAATCTATTTAATTGTAATATAATGCTAAATAACAAAGCTGGGTATTGATTTATTATCTTTGTATTGATTTGTTTAGGATTTCAGGTTTACATTTTGGTATGGTTATCTTTCTTGATCAAACTGCATCCTGCTAGTAGTGAATAAATGTGGAGTGATTGTTATTCATATAACACTGACCCACTCTAGTGTGTATTTTAACGTGAATGCAAGCGAAGGGTTAGTGTTATGAGTGTAATTACGTACGTAGCTTTATAGGTATGTAGCTTTGACAAAGCCATCTAATATGTACGTGATAGCAGAACTCAATTAGAACCGATGTTATGTATACAAATTCAAATTATTTTTCTTCATTTTTGAATTATAATTTTGTATTTTGAGCCCGCTATTTCATTTGCACTTTTTGGCTCCACAGATGTTGGAAAGCAATGCTTGTAGAAAAAGGTTAATACTAATATTTAGCCTGTTTTTGAGTAATACAAAACATAATGATATCTCTTTCCAAAAATTTTCCGATCACTCTGAAGCCTGTATAGTTAAAGGGGGGAAGAAATTGTGTGATATGGAACTATCAGAATGTTTAAAAAGTTGGTTTTGAAACATTTAAGTTAAGCAGATTATTTAATTATGTAAACAAAACTAAAAATTTGGTTTTTGGCTCATAACTTACGAAAGTAATTCTTTCAATATCATTTTTGAACTCGCAACTAAAATAAATTAGACAGGAAAAACTGTGAAATATATTTCCTTGTAAAATATAAATCAGACTAGGTACAAAAGAGAAAGTAAAAATTAAATAGAAAGAAAAACAAACAGCTGTCAAATCTATATTAGCTAGTTTATATTGGTAATTGATTTGAAACCCATTTCGAAATCATACTATATTAAAAAGTTATTTTAACGTATAACTAATTATAATAGTGTTGAAATGTTGTAATCTATTTAATTGTAATATAATGCTAAATAACAAAGCTGGGTATTGATTTATTATCTTTGTATTGATTTGTTTAGGATTTCAGGTTTACATTTTGGTATGGTTATCTTTCTTGATCAAACTGCATCCTGCTAGTAGTGAATAAATGTGGAGTGATTGTTATTCATATAACACTGACCCACTCTAGTGTGTATTTTAACGTGAATGCAAGCGAAGGGTTAGTGTTATGAGTGTAATTACGTACGTAGCTTTATAGGTATGTAGCTTTGACAAAGCCATCTAATATGTACGTGATAGCAGAACTCAATTAGAACCGATGTTATGTATACAAATTCAAATTATTTTTCTTCATTTTTGAATTATAATTTTGTATTTTGAGCCCGCTATTTCATTTGCACTTTTTGGCTCCACAGATGTTGGAAAGCAATGCTTGTAGAAAAAGGTTAATACTAATATTTAGCCTGTTTTTGAGTAATACAAAACATAATGATATCTCTTTCCAAAAATTTTCCGATCACTCTGAAGCCTGTATAGTTAAAGGGGGGAAGAAATTGTGTGATATGGAACTATCAGAATGTTTAAAAAGTTGGTTTTGAAACATTTAAGTTAAGCAGATTATTTAATTATGTAAACAAAACTAAAAATTTGGTTTTTGGCTCATAACTTACGAAAGTAATTCTTTCAATATCATTTTTGAACTCGCAACTAAAATAAATTAGACAGGAAAAACTGTGAAATATATTTCCTTGTAAAATATAAATCAGACTAGGTACAAAATAATATGGTTGGAAAATAAGAGACACGGATGCAATAGCGAAGATTGTGTCCACGAGACCAGGAGACCAGGAGTCAGCGGGCTCTCCTCGTTATCCGGCTCCGACTGTCCTGGCCGATAATTGTTGCGGTCGTAATCGAATCGTTTCTCCTATTTATAGGAAGAGGCGAGCACGAATCCATCGACCTTGACGTGGTTGTGAAGGTCACGTCGGCGGAATCTTCAGTGCGCGTGTTGCGCGTTGTGCCTAACTAAATGTTTGATTCATACTTACTTTCTACCGTAGAAGGTAGGGCGAAATACTTCTGAAACTAAGAAAACCCTCAAGTAATTACCGGTCTACAGAGCTACAAACTCAAAACATAAAAACACATGATAGACAAGACCTATACCAAAAAATCGTGATTTTTCCAAAACAAAACTGAGTTTATATGAGAGTTAAAATGCTGCTGCATAAGAGGCATTTTTTAAGTAGAATGTGTTATTCCTAGTTGACAATGTATTGCTTTGGTACATTTAAATTTCCAACCATCAATATTCCCTCCTACAGAACCCTGACGTTTGCTGCTGGAAGTACCTCCCTTACAGAATGCTTTCGCCAAAAATCAAGGTCAAAGTCGAAATTTATTTACTGTATTTTTACAAAAATAATAATAATACACATACAGTATATCCATTTTAAAACCCTTTTATGTATATAAAATACCCCCGTCGCAGCAGACCTGCGTACTCAGCGAATTTCCAAATCAATAATATAATAATAATATATGACAAGTTTTATAAAAATCTGTCCATAAACATGAGAGTTATTTGCCTATTCTCCATAAGATTAGCATAGGAAAGAGTGTGCAGGTTAGCTGCTGTGAGGAACACTAAAAGAAGTCATTTCTACCATGAATAATTTTTGCCTATTCCCTATATGATTAATATGGGAAAAGAGTATGCAGGTTTGCTGCCATGATAAACACATAAACTATGATTTTTAAGCATAAATTGATAGATCTCAACCAGATGAAGCTTAATATGAAGTTTCATCCTAAAATATTCATTAATATGGGAAATATTTATTTTTCCCTATCCTCCATAAGATTAACATTGGAGCCCCACAATACAACGTACTGTGTTTAGATTTTTTAATATCTCCGTAACCGTTGGAGGTAGAGAAAAACTTTAAGGATCTTAATTGTGTAGTTTTTTAAGCTGATTCTAATAATGAAATATAAAATTATAAATTTTTAAAAATTACATGTGAAAAACGCAAAAAACCCCATTTCGGGGTACAAAACCCCCCCAAACTACCTGTTCCCACTGACGTCTGGTTTACGAACTCGTCCGAGCACTTGTAGGAATACACGTCTCTACCAAATTTGGTCTCGATCGGACCATTTTTACGAGAGTTATCGTGTTCACAGACACACACACACACACACACACACACACACACACACACACACACACACACATATATATATATATATATATATATATTTTTTTTTTTTTTTAACGACTATTGTTTTTGGACTCTGGGCACCTAAAGAAGAAAAAATAACGTGGTCCCAGGCTTAAGTCTCACCATGAGACCTACGGTAATAGCTTCTTCCCTATGGGAAATTCGCTTAAAGTAAGTAGGATTGCTGCTGGGAGGAACAAAAGATTTAGATTTTTCAATTCACTGTAGTAGACTTAAATGAAGCTGCAGACTAAGTTATATCACAATATTTCAAATAATGTGGAAGTTACGGCATCAAGTTGCATCAGAGTCACTATAATAAATTGAAGAGACTGAAGTGATTTGTGGGGAGCTTATTAATTTGATTAAAAGTTTTAACTTCAGAACAACTTTGTTCTGAGGCGTATTTCGAGTGAAATTCTCAACACTCACTTGGACGTCTAGTAGTTAGCATCTTGGACTTCAGTACAAGAGTTCACGGGATGCAAAGTTAGGTCTGTAACAACAACAGTACCAAACAATAAGGCCACACTAGTTCTCCGGGTGTTCCAGCTCCAGCGCTGAAGCCTAGTGTAGCACTCAATGTTTTTCACTATCCGTAACTAAAGGAACGCAGGTGTCAGCCAGTTCCGTTACCATGTGACACACTCAAGATATGTTTCCAAGAAGAGTTACATGGATGCTAAAGTGACGCGCGTCACCATTGTGTACAACTTGGAATGTTGTTGCAGGGATAAGTAAGTTGAGAGTTGTTTCAGAATAAAAAATGTTTCGCTCCTCTCGTTTTGAAATACTCATTAGATTGCACCATACTAATATGGTTTATCGAAATTTGCCCTGTTAGCTTTAGTAAACCCAATGAAAATTCTTATTTGCAGAAGTGTTCTAAACCTAAAACTTTGGAAAGTTCACCGACTTAGAGAAAATAAACGTTCTTGACAATACTCATAAGATTCAGACGATCATAATAAAAATGTTTGTTTTTACTTCCCTGTGGGAAATAGGTTAGATCATGGACATGTCTAAAGGGAATGTTTTAAGTTCATCTAAACGGCAGTTCTTATTCTTTTATATTTAAAATTCAATACAATAGTTCTGGTAGTTTCTATGGAAACCTGTTACATGTTTTCCATCTTAAAAATCACTAACACCCCCCCCTAGAGCTAAGACATATCCATGTCAAAAATAATTTTACAATCCGCGTGATTAATTCATCTCACTTCTTAATTAAGCATACTACAATACAATACAATGTACGTATAATGTAATGATATGAAGATATATTACATCTGATTTAATGTAAATTAATTGATTATTATTGTGACGATTATTGTACACTACCAACCACGATAAATAAAGAATCTTGACTATTGATTGCACCTGACTACCAGTAAGTTTATTTTTATTGTCATATGTCATTTCTCGATCTGTTAAGTTTCTGAAGCAGATCCCTTGGAAGAGTATTGTTTACTTGTCCATCTGGAAGACACAGAAATTTTCACTTCGTATATCTATCTCTCTTCCTTCCTCCTATTCTACTGTCCTGGGTTATCCTTTCAAGATCTTAGTACCTTGTTGGTTGCATTTAATATTTTAAAAATTTTGTAGTGCGTCTTTCAGCCAAGAATTGAAACCCGTATCCAAAACAATCCCCACTTCCGCACCAGGTATACGTTACGCCCTATCGCAACGCGGACCCCATAACTGCGAGATACCAAAAATTAATCCATTTTATGTGAACCGGTCGGTGATTATGAAGTGATTAGCGAAATACTGACGGATAAGATCAGCAATCACAGACTGGGAGCATCTCATGACCGGTTGTTTGCCAGTATTTATGGAGGGGAACAGGTTTCCCTGGTGTGACTGAACTTTGCAACGCGACGCTTATGGCTCTGCATGCAGCTGACTGTCAGTGTGCCCTGGTGTGGGAAGTTTTATTCCGTGGTGGGAAATTTAGGAAAAAGGGTGTGAAAAAGGATTCAGGTTCAGAAGGGTTCTTTCTTAAAGGAAATTGTTTTGGGATATTAATTATTAAAATAATATCACTTAGGTTAGACTTGTTTGAATTACTGTATAATACCGTAATATATAACATTTATGGCAGTTTTTAATAAACTGGGCTATTTATTAAGTTAATAGATTGAATACTTTTGGATCAAAATGTATAGTCTAAGGAAATATAATTTTAATATAGATCTGAGATTTTCAACGTTTTATGTTGATCCACAAATTATTTTCACTTCCTCCCCCTATATGATAGTATAAAGAGAAAGTATTGTTTTCGTCAGCATTTTGGAATTGGGTTTCTGGTGGGTATATCCATTATAGTGCTCCCTCAATCAAAATAACCCCGTCGCAGCAGACCTGCGTACTCAGCGAATTTCTAAATCATTAACATAATAATAATAATATATGACTAGTTTGATCATTATCTGTCAATAAATATGAGTATTATTTGCCTACTCTCCATAGATTAACATGGGAAAGAGTATGCAGGTTTGCTGCTGTGAGGAACGCTGAAAGTAGGTGTTTCTAGCGTAAACAATTAATTTTTTGAGCATTTATATCAACTTTCATCAACATCTGTGCATAAATAAAGCCTATTCACTATATGATTAATATGGGGAAAAAGTATACAGGTTTGCTGCCATGATAAACACATAAATTATGATTTTAAAGTATAAATAGATAGACCTCAACCACATGAAGCTAAATATCAAGTTTGATCCAAAAATATTGATTAATATGGGAAATATTAATTTTTCCCTATCCTCCATAAGATTAACATTGGAGCCCCACAATTCAACGTACTGTGTTTAGATTTTTTAATATCTCGGTAACCGTTGGAGATAGAGAAAAACTTTAAGAAACTTAATTATGTAGTTTTTTAAGCTGATTCCAATGGTGAAATATAAAATTATAAATATTTAAAAATAATTACATGTGAAAAACGCAAAAAACCCCATTTTTTGGTACAAAACCCCCCCAAACTACCCGTTTCCATTGACCAATATGTCTGGTTTACGAACTCGTCCAAGCATTTGTATGAATACACGTCTCTACCAAATTTGGTCTCGATCGGAGCATTTTTACGAGAGTTATCGTGTTCACACACACACACACACACACACACACACACACACACACACACACACACACACACACACACACACACACACACACACACACACACATATATATATATATTTTTTTTTGTGAATTATTTTGGGGTAGTTAGCCATTTTGATTTGATTATGTAGTTCACTGTGAAAATGAACTCAGATTCGAAACACGTGTCGTGTATCATGAAAATAAAATGTTTAAAGGGAGCTCAAGTTCTTTTAATTTAATATATATATATATATATATATATATATAAATTTTAACGACTATTGTTTTTGGACTCTGGGCACCTAAAGAAGAAAAAATAACATGGTTCCGGGCTTAAGTCTCACCATGAGACCTACGGTAATAGCTTCTTCCCTTTGGGAAATTCGCTAAAAGCGGTTTTAGGGTGATGTCTGTCCGTGTGTCTTTGTATATGTATGTGTGCCCCTGAATGGTTTTTGATGTCTGAATGTAGGGGGTGGTATTTAAAGACTATTGTCCAATTTCATGTTTAGGTTGTTTCTTAGAAATTTAGAATTTTATTAAGGGGTTTTTCCCCCTAAATCTAAAATAAAATATTTTTATACGTGAGATATATTTTAAATTATTAAAGGAGTATATAAGAAAAATAAATAAAACAATTCTAAAATTTATAAGTTTTGGCTTTAAATAAAAATATTTAAAAATTTTTTTATTTTAAAAAAATATAAACATATTTCTCGTTCAAAAAACATCAAAAAAATAGTATATATTTCAAAAAATCAATCAAAACAAAACACACAAACCGGGACCAAGCAAAATCCCCATACATTTAAACAAACACCCCACCACAAAAATTCAAATTAAATCAACATATTCAAAATTTCCGAACCGCAAAAGAAAAAATAGGAATAAGATAGACAAAACTCAACAAAAAAAAATGGCTTGGTTTAACGACGGGAGGGGAACATCATGATATATTTTAAATCAGTAATCATGAGTTGTTTTGTAAAGATATGGTATGAGAAAATTTTAATGGACAATTATAATATTACAATATTTAAATCAACTAAAAAAATAATATATTGAGGTAAGTTTTTTTTGGTAGTTTTTGAGATACAAATGCATATTTTCATTTTATTATAGGAAATGTCACAAATTTTTTATTTTTTATCTACAATAGTTTATAATTTGACTTATTAGTTAAAAAAAAAAATTATAAAAATTATTTCTGAATGTTAAAACAGTCAAATTTAATGTCCGTGGTAAATTTAGTACATTGTCTGAGAGCACCCCATGTTATTCTTATGGAGAATATTAAAAATCAATTTCTTCCTTATTTCCGAACCGTTTCCAATGAAACTTGGTATACAGCGTAAGCTCACATCACCCAACTAAATCACTCAAAGGCTTGGTTTTACGACGGGGGGATAGTCCCCTCATGAAATTCTAACAATCAATATAATTTTGTTTGTGTTGTTGTTTTCAGAAATTGGATAATTACGTTCGAAACAAAAAATATTAAAATTCAAATTATTTAATATTATTTAGATAAACGTTAAAGAATTTTTGGTTAGAGAGTTTTTGGTTTTATTAAAAATTGTCGTATATAGTTCGATACCTTTATAAAAAACATTTTCCCCCTAATGTTATATATTTTTATGTAGGGAAATAAGTTGCCTACAAGTTACACATAGTGTATTTGTCCTAAAAAAATTATAAAAAAATGTTTACTTGAAGTGTAACAAAAGTTAATTTTAGCTAATTTCGATTTTTTTATAATGTTATAAAAAATCCTGGTAATAATTTTTTTCATCAAAATGTTACATTTATAACTCAATTTATTACCTATGTAGACACATGCATATTTTATCATTGTATAGGCCCTACTTATCTTACATGACTTATGTCTAACATAAAAAAACGAGGTCAATTTTTCAGATTTTCTGACTTTTGCATATATTGGCATGAAACTTGTAAAAAATCCACTGAAGTTACACTTTTTTATGTAAAGAAATACATTTCAAACAAAATGTATATAATTAAATTGCCATAAAAAATGTATTTGGTCTAGCCACACTTTTTGTTTTGAAATTTCGGTAAAGAATTTTTTTGGCATTTTTAGGGATCACAAATATGGAAACAAGACTTTTTCCTCTTATACAGATTCTCCTTCTCATTCCAAAAAAATGAATATATATATATTGATAGGTTCCAACCACAATTGGATTTTTTATGAATTTTTGAAAAAATGTCTGCAAAACTGCCAATTTTGCATGGGCACTAAGCAAATTACCATGGGAAGCCGGAGGGATAAATTTACTTATTTAATTTACTTACTGACACTGATTAGTAGGTTAACCGTCTTACAAAATTCGTTATAATTATAAAAATTTAAATAATTATTTCATTAACGTAAGATATGTTTGTGTTTAATTAAAAAAATGATTAAAAAATTATTGTGTAGTTAAAAAATACTTACTATCGTACAAAAATCTGAATATCATTGGACAACGAAATTGAAGTAGAATATATTTTCTAAAATTTCGTGATTTTCACAAAATTAAGGATTTACTAACGTAGACGCACACATTCATTGAACCAATACCTTTTGTATCGTCCTGAACACAAATAAAAGTTCCAAATGTTAATATATACCATATTTTAGTAGTATTTAGTATGTTGCAACTGAAGTTCTCGCTGGGAAGTTTGCATTGCCACGCGGTATATATAGTGAGTGTAGCGCATCCAAGTTCGGGAGGACCGGTGCTGCTAGGTGTGAGGATGGTTCTTCCACCTCGTCCTTGTTCCCACACCATACCGGCGCTCATGTAATGGGCTTATTTGTTTACACCTCAGCAGCGATCTTTGTTCTCCTTTTGTTTCTGACAAATACAATTTACGTTTTGACAAGACAAGTTTTACAACACATTTTCAGTGCAAATCTTAAATTCATTAATGAAAAATAAAAAATGTTCTTCATATGTCTCATAAATTGTTTTATAAATGAACCAAAATTTGAACTCTTCCTCCAAACTATACTGAAACAGAGTGTTGTCTAATCCATCATTTCGCAAAGAGATATGCAAAAGTAGGATTAACGGTTTACAAAAACTAGGAAAATCCAGACATTACATTGTACAGACGACGTCATGCATATAGAATAAATGAAGAGCATCTTAACTTATATTCTGTTAAACCTTTTTTGTAAAAGTGTTTTTTAACCTTTGAAAGAGAACAGTTTTTAATGCTTGGATTACTTTTCATTAATTCCCAGTACTCTACGTGATCCATTTAGTATTTTTGTGTTTTTGCATACATATTTTGTTCTATCTACTCGACCGTTTAATTTCAAAATATTGACAGAAAAATAAATCTGTAAATATGAAAAACAAAATATTCTAGAAATAGAATAGGAAAATAGAAAGAATTTTTAAGTGAACAAGTTTTTGAGGATACTCTTAAGCTGTGTTGTGTTATCGTGTTTTATTTTTGTGGTTACATTTTGGAAAACGTCAATCCCATACCTTCGAATCCTCTATTATATTTTTACCATACACCAATCACTTATTCATTAGCTATCCGTTGCAATGAAAATAATAGTCTTTTCATTTATGTAGAAACTGATTATTGTGATCCTGAATGACCGCAACTGCTCTTCCTACATCAGCAAAAGTCACGGCAAATCACGAGCGTACTCTAGGATAACTCCTGTAAACAGTCATCTCGTTAAAATTGTCTATCGTGCATTCGATGAGGTAAGGGACGATTGCTTCTGTCCGCCTCCGACCTACGATCCGGGAAGACAACGGGTTATGCTGACGCAAGACGCGATGTTCAAGATCAGCTGATGGACACGATCTGCTTCTGCTGACTGAGTCATCAGTCACCGATTGGCCTACAGCTGTCGGAGAGTAACACAACAAACATGTGATTATCCGCTATCTCGAGGCTCGGAGCGCGACGGAATAATTAAATAACTAATACACATGTCCGGGTCCGGGGAGCCAGTCACCATTAGGTTGCGTTATTAATGAAGAACAGCCACAACATTATAATTTATACTCGCCCCGGGATGAATTGCAAATGTAATTGACCCTTGGAGATACTCGGAGGTGTTGTCAGTGCGTTGCAGTAGTTCTCAGACAGCGGGAGTGAGGGGGGGGGTGGATACACAAAATTGAGCTGCATCGGGGACTAAGACGAATGATTTATTTATTATTTAACACCTTAGTAATAAGTAAATAGTGTACAACTAAAAAGTTCTTTTAATTTTTTAGGATTCGCAGCTGGTAAGATACGTTTTCCGGTGGAATAGTTTATGGTTATTGGAAAAAAGAGATTTATTTGTAAAGGCATCCTTACAAAGGTGATCACTGTTAAGAGTAATCAAACACTAACCTCTTGGACATATTTCCCAGGTGGAGGTACACCACGATAGGTATATTATAGATATAAAAATATAATTCGGATCGGGTTGGATGTTCAGGCTCAGTTGGGAGTCAAGCCCGCAAAGAGACCAGGAAGTATTGGGTTCTTCTTAGGTATGATCCTTATACTGTATATGGGTAATGAACACCACTATTGCTTTTGCTTTTACAATCGCTATTTATCTGGATCGATAGGGTGATTTAAACTGTAAAAACAATATGGAGGAACGACAGTGTTAAGATATTTAAATGTTGGGTTTAAGAATAGACCCAAAAGACAGGAAATTACGTCGGTGGCTTATTTGGAAGCATGCCGTTCAAACGGTCCGGGGTAGCGATGATGCAGGTTTTTGAAAAAATAGTACTAAAAAGGATTACTATCCGTTTGCATGATACGCACAGATCTACCTACCTGTACCTTATAAAAGGAGACAAATCGATGTTCTCCGCAGTATACAGTTGAACGATGGGATGCACGTACTGTATGTATACAGGATAGCTACGGATCCCGAAGCGCTTTTAGTTCTCCGTAGTGTACAGTTGAACGATGGGATGCACGTACTGTATGTATACAGGATAGCTACGGATCCCGAAGCGCTTTTAGTTCTCCGTAGTGTACAGTTGAACGATGGGATGCACGTACTGTATGTATACAGGATAGCTACGGATCCCGAAGCGCTTTTAGTTCTCCGCAGTATACAGTTGAACGATGGGATGCACGTACTGTATGTATACAGGATAGCTACGGATCCCGAAGCGCTTTTAGTTCTCCGTAGTGTACAGTTGAACGATGGGATGCACGTACTGTATGTATACAGGATAGCTACGGATCCCGAAGCGCTTTTAGTTCTCCGTAGTGTACAGTTGAACGATGGGATGCACGTACTGTATGTATACAGGATAGCTACGGATCCCGAAGCGCTTTTAGTTCTCCGCAGTATACAGTTGAACGATGGGATGCACGTACTGTATGTATACAGGATAGCTACGGATCCCGAAGCGCTTTTAGTTCTCCGCAATATACAGTTGAACGATGGGATGCACGTACTGTATGTATACAGGATAGCTACGGATCCCGAAGCGCTTTTAGTTCTCCGCAGTATACAGTTGAACGATGGGATGCACGTACTGTATGTATACAGGATAGCTACGGATCCCGAAGCGCTTTTAGTTCTCCGTAGTGTACAGTTGAACGATGGGATGCACGTACTGTATGTATACAGGATAGCTACGGATCCCGAAGCGCTTTTAGTTCTCCGTAGTGTACAGTTGAACGATGGGATGCACGTACTGTATGTATACAGGATAGCTACGGATCCCGAAGCGCTTTTAGTTCTCCGCAGTATACAGTTGAACGATGGGATGCACGTACTGTATGTATACAGGATAGCTACGGATCCCGAAGCGCTTTTAGTTCTCCGTAGTGTACAGTTGAACGATGGGATGCACGTACTGTATGTATACAGGATAGCTACGGATCCCGAAGCGCTTTTAGTTCTCCGTAGTGTACAGTTGAACGATGGGATGCACGTACTGTATGTATACAGGATAGCTACGGATCCCGAAGCGCTTTTAGTTCTCCGTAGTGTACAGTTGAACGATGGGATGCACCTACTGTATGTATACACGGCAGTTACCGATCTCGAAGCGCTTTTAGTTCTCCGTAGTGTACAGTTGAACGATGGGATGCACCTACTGTATGTATACACGGCAGTTACCGATCTCGAAGCGCTTTTAGTTCTCTGTAGTGTACAGTTGAACGAAGATGCACGTACTGTATGTATACAGGATAGCTACGATCCCGAAGCGCTTTTAGTTCTCCGAAGTACAGTTGAACGATGGGATGCACGTACTGTATGTATACAGGATAGATACGGATCCCGAAGCGCTTTTAGTTCTCCGTAGTGTACAGTTGAACGATGGGATGCACCTACTGTATGTATACAATAAACGGCGAAGCGCTTTTAGTTCTCCGTAGTGTACAGTTGAACGATGTGCACCACTGTATGTATACAGGATAGCTACGGATCCCGAAGCGCTTTTAGTTGTAGTGTACATGCTATGCATGTATGTATACAGGGTAGTAGCGCTTTTATCTGTATACAGTTAACGATATGCATACTGTAAGTATACACGGAGTTAGATCGAAGCGCTTTTAGTTCAAAACGGCTATCGATCCCAGCGCTGCTGTTCGTATTGGAAACCTGTTCGATCACTAGCATATCGCAAAATTAAATGGCGGCCTTTTGACTGTGTTAGTGCGTGAGTGTGCGTGTGCGTGCGCGCGAGCGTGCGCAAGCGCGTGGACATGGTGTGCGCGTAGAACGCTGGTAGTCTGAATATGCTTTGTTATCAAATAATACAATGAAATAGGCATTATAAAATAATATAAATTAATACTTCACTTCAAGAAGGGGTTATAGTACCCGCCTCACAAACCTGGGTTCGATCCTGGGTTCAACGTATCGGTTACTGTGTTTTTCTAGGAGCCGTGCAAAATTTTGAAACAATTCCGGTTGTTTTTGTTAATTGGGCTTTTAATCATTTATCCTAGCAAATGAATTAACTGATCTTTGTAAGTAACAAAGCAATAGATCGTCACACCTTAAAATGCCCACATAACATGCAATTGGTGCAACAGAAACAGCACGTTTACATATTTTCTACCTTATTAAAAATGTAAAAAAATGTACTCGAACTACCTGAGTGGTTCAACAGCTGTAACGCCTGCTTCAAAAGCTACACATTCCTGTAACCTGATTATTAGAACCTGGAATACGTCGGTTCAACTCAAGATATAACGCAAGATGGATAGAAATTCTATTCTTCTTGGAATAAGGTGATGCCAAATCAGAATAGCTTTTTCTGTAACAAGAGCGCAAAGCATGTCATATCATCGCACGAGAGGTTCACATGACAGCACGAAGCGTCAGCTGAGTGCTGCCAGAATTTCGAAGACGTCCATGACAGTTTGCGCTCGTATGACACACACGATTTTTCCTACAATAATAAAGTCATTGAGGTTATGTTTAATTTTCCGCTGTGATAAATGTAAACATAGCTTGTAGGTTTTCGGTAACCTCAGTTTCATTGTGCAAAACCGGAAGTTGGTGTTGTAGGAACGACGACCGTATATCAGCTGACCGAGCGCTTAGCGCATGCTATTGGTTAGTTTCATACAGACTTGGAGCATTCCGCACATGTGATTGGCCGGTTACTTTGCCGCACTAGGGTGGAAATGAGATCGTATCCACCAAAATGCGGCAATGTACTACTTATATGTTCTGCTAACACGAAATGTGCCTGTTATCGTGCTTTTGTAGGAAAACAAAGTTATCTAAGAATCCATTTACCATCATGACACCGTGCCTACCACGATGGGTCTTTATCTCATAAATAATAATATGAAAATACAAAATCTCACAACAATATGTATTTAAAATGGGGTTTAAAAATTACTTTTGCATAAGTTTTATAACTTTAATGTTCTTAAAAGTGAGGAAGTGTTACTTATTTAAGCCTCATAATTCACTGGGCTGATGGGAATGTTTCCGTGGAGTAGACAGAGAGGCAACGGTACCAAGTTACGCCCAACTCTCTGCCTACGCCTTGCCAAATGACAAAAGTCTCAATATAATTCAGCTCCAATAAATCCCGCAGGCGAGAGTTTAGTCTAATTGTCGCTTGTTCTTATGATAAACAGATCACATTATAACGGTGTACAACGGGTCCCGTGCGCCAAACCCGTGCGAAAACGAGGCCGGGCGCGTGATAGGCTATAGGCTTACCAATCAATAATTATTCTTGAACTATATTTTCCAATTAATTGTTATTTTGATTTGAACGAAATCATATAGTTAAATCTGTTTCATAAATTACAGTACACGGAAAATCTTATAAGGAATCGAACTATGAACACACAAATTTTGTAAGCATTTGGGAATCGAACGTGTGAGCCCTTAGAAATAGCAAGATAAATGTGTAGGCCTAACTATGAGTATACAATTATTAGTATAATACACCCTAATATTTCCCAAAAGGGGGAAATTGGAAGTATTATCCTAAATGCATTATGCAAAGCCACTCTGTAGCATTTTCTGTGAGGGTGGTATCAGACTTTTTCATTTATTTATTAACAAGTTTTGCAACAGTTTGCGATGCTGGTCTTTTCTCAGGAATAAGGATACTATAGGTAATTTCAGACTCACGCGGTACGTATAGAAGAGACCATTGTTTCACAAGTTTCATGTGAAATTTAAGGTATGAAAATTACTTAATCCAAACAAAGTATAAAAGTAAATATTTTAAGGTCGTTGAGAGATTAATTAGATAGACCACTATTAGTTAACGAAATTAGTTTCAGGATCTTAGAATCTCATGCCGTCCTCAAGGGGAAAACTTCAAACCCCGAAACGTTGTAAAACTAGGATGGTACCGGTAATGACTATTCTTCAACAATCTCTTAAACATAATCTTACCGTTGTTGATAATGAAGGTCAAGCAAATAACGATTTTTCTTAATTCATAATGGGTTTTGAGAAAGGTTTTTATAAATTTTAACAAGATTTCATTCAGAGCTTGGCTATTACGATAATCACTCTATAAAGGATTTATTTAAATAAAACCGACGCATATCTGTAAGATTCAAAAATCTATAATTAGTATACCATTTCACTTGTACCTTGTAAATATATTCGTTTCCTCTTAAAATTGTATTGGGGTTATGCAAAAGAGTAACATAATCTTTACAATTCTCTGAGGAACAGATCATTATTAAGAATAATTTCAGTTTTTATGTCGTCCCTGAATTTTTGTTTTCTAGTGGATTGCTTTTTACCTATCACATTTAGTTTTAATTTGAAATCTTATATTTGTCTTGTTTGTCTGTAATTAGTTTTATAATTTTCAGCTGTTACTCTCTGTGTAATTTTCATAGAAATTTAGAGTAATATAGTGTTACAATGTAATTGGGATCAATATTGACATGAATATGTCTTAGCTCTGGGGGGGTTAGGGAATTTGCGAGACGAAATTTTGAAACAGTGACATCATAGGTTTAGTGACGTCTTAGGTCGGTTATAAGGACATATGTTTAGGGGAACTGAAAAAATTCCATTTAGACATATCCATGATCTAACTTATTTCCCACAGGGAAGTAAATACAAAAACTCGGTGTTGTAGCATGTAAAATAAATAAACAACTGATAAATTTTATCAAACAAAACTTATTTTGTTGGTTCAATTAAAACGAATTCGTTGTTGGATATTTTTTATTCCTTTGTCAGGAAGTAAATAAAATACTTTGATTACTTAAAGTATTTAAGCAAGTCTTAGTACTTACTTTTACGTTGTCCTCTAAGAAATTGTACTTATTTATAAATTAATAATCTTAGTAATCTTATCTTAGTAATTAGTTAATTGATATTAGTTTTTGATAATCCCGACAAAGAAAATCCGACAAGCCCTTTTAGCATTGTTAAAGAGTTTTCTTGGCATTTCTCGTCACGTGACACTTTGGAAATGAGATTACTCCCTGCCCCAACTAATGGACTCATTAATGTCCATTGGGGTGAACTTTTCATTTGTTATTCTCTCTCAGTGTCCTCGGCATTAGGCCTGAACACTCTGAGTTAACCATGGTCTGTGGTCTGGTTGATATTGTTTAGACCATTGAGGGCTTTCTTACAGTAAGTGTATATTGAAGTGTTATATTATTTGATGACTATGGGTTGAAAGGGTTAAAGGGTAAATGAAGAGGAGCTGGTGGATAGGTAAGAAATTCCCTATTACCTGGCCGAAGTCTGGGAATTATCTGGAGTATTTATTAAGATCTAGACTGAAAACGTCAATTTCGTTATGTAAAAATTTCAAGTATTTAGACATTGGCAAAAATTTACATTGTATACAATTTATACGTCGTTTAACGTATCTTAATGATAAGATAATTTTGATAAAGTACTCGTTTTGCTTAAAGCAAAAAGTACATAAGAAAATATATCTTGATAATTATCGTCAGAGGGAGTTATTAACTGGCTGCTTTGAACAAATCCATTTCTGTTCCTCTGAAAATTCCAGGGGATGATTTACTTGGCCCGTAAACACTTGCTTTAGTTTATGGGTAAGGCACTTTTGTACCTACTTATCCTATTTTAAACTACCTAAACATTAAATAATTCTCAGACACCTGAAGGAGATTCAAAAAGCCTATCTAAAATACCACCGGATACTTCAAACCCGCCTTACTCCGAAACAGCCTACTAAGCGACTTAAAAATACCCTGAAACAACAATTTTCAAAGAGACTCACTCCAAAAAAGCCACAGTGAGTAAAAAACTCAAAGAGTCTTTGAAGGTGGTCTTTGGGTTATTTGACAAAGACCTCAAAAGATCCTAAAGCCCTTAAAGTATTTTTAGACTCAAAATTCTGTGATTTCTGTGGCTGTTCCACAACAGCATGCGACTTCAAAATAGGCAAGCCACCAACGGCGCTGATGCGGCTTAGACACGACCAACTCATACATCGATGGCCGGTAAACCAGGAGAAGATGCGCGGACGATTATTATTCAAAAATGGCGGTGACCCTCGGGCTCGACCTTGCAGCAGGCCTTGCCCCCGGCCGCTTATCAGTCCATCCCGCTCCTCCCCCGACGCGTCGCACTCTGTTATTTCACCTGGGAAACTGCCTGCTACAGATGAGATGCAGCGATCCGCCAACAGTTTTCTTACTTTTATTGAGATTGTGGAGATTCAGTTTGATACAGGGCGATTCACTGAGATAAGCGGGAACTTTGGGATATTGTTCCTTGGGCGGAAATAAAAGATTGACTTAAGTTTCAAATATTGAAATTGTAACCCCATACATGTTATTATTGGTATTATTGAACTAAGAAATTAGGACTTTGAAATATCAAGAGTCTGGCATATGTACTTTTTGGGATATTCGTTTCCTATTTTTTCTATTCTATGAATTCCCTCTTTCATGGGTCAGGTCAATATTCCCCATAAGAAAATGTACCTTACCAGTGGAGCCTTATTTTATTATAAACATCTTAAAAATTTGACAAACTACTTTAAATAATTCAGGCATGTAACAAATTAACTTTAATAAATTTATTTCTGCATGTAAGAATCATTAAACATCAGCTTAGTTACTCTGTGAAGGGTAAATTACTATAGAAGTTTACCAAACGTCATACCATTGCAGCTGAAAATCGTGTTTTGTATTGAGATCAATCTTGTGTTTACGGTTGAATAATTCTAAAATGTTTCCTCTCTTGCCTTGCGAACAACCAAACGAATGTTCGATGAGTCTCAATTGTGAGTAGCGCAGTTCGACAGTTGGATCCACACGAAGCACGAAGCACGCCACGGTGAAAGTCACTCACCCGCTCCGGCCGGGTTGTTGACACACACTACAATAGGATCCACAAAAACCGCGCCGCACGTTCCCTCTCATCTCGCCCAGTTTTTGCCGGCTCACTTTTTTATCAACTTGTCGAGTATAATTTTAATCCTTTTCTATCGCTATTGGCAACAAATCGGTGTGAAAAAGCGGGCGTGATGGTGCGCCGGTGACTGACCGAGGGTTCAATCCCCGCTAAAACAATAATCGGCCAGACGTGTCTCCGGCTTTCCCTTTCCTCCTTATTAGCACCTGATCCAAGCCTACATGGCTTTGTAGAGCGAGGGTCAAATCGTCCTGAACAAGGTTCATGCGAACCTCAAGTGAAATACGATCCTCGTGGACTCATCTGCGTCACGGTCCGTAGATAACACGAACGATAAGTCCCTTTTAGTTCCAATGAACGTTTTAGAACGAAAAGTTCTTACCTCATTGACAAGGCGGTCGTCATGGTCAAGATGCTGCTTCCATATTTTATTTTATGTCTTTTATGTACGGTTTGTAAATTTTTACAAATATATTTTTAATTAAAAAATTGTCACGGAATAGTTTTGTTCAATGCTCTAGAGGCTCTAATTTTGGACAGTATCGTATGAGTCCTTGATAGAGCATAATACAATCAACCAATACTCGTCAATGAGGTGATGGATAAATCCACTTGATTCTCTTCACCATACGATTTAACTCTAGGTTTGAGTGGCATACAATGCTCTTAAACGGATCACAACCATAATGAACAGTTCGTTTGTACAACATAAACATACTTTAATGAGCTATAAAATATCATCGTAAAGTAGAAGCGTTGATGGGTAGGCCGACATAACCTGTACTCGAGTCAACAGATGGCATCGAGCTAGCAGTAGGCCTAATGATATCACATAGACACCAGTAACAAGTGGCACTAAATACAAGATACACAAACAGTCGGAAGTTCCAACATCTCGGAATGACCGAATAATCTGGAGTAACGAGTCTACAAGCTGCTGCAGGACTAATAAAGCCAAACACGTCCTCAGCGTACTGTATAAACCACAGCCTCTATAAGCGTCTAGTTTATACCTCTGGATGACAGCTAATATCTTCTATCGTTGAGTACTCTATTAAAGAGGTACTGGTTCACTACCTCTGCCTTCTGTGCTTACTAATGAATCTTGATGTTGTTCATAGCTCCATGTTGATACTTGTTTCTATAATAGTCTTCTACCATGAAGTGCAATGTTTATGGTTGGATTTTTTGTATTATTATTCATACTACTTAATTTATTCCCAGACTTTTAGGAAATGGGAAGTTCAAATTATTCAAGAATAATTTATAATATTTTACTTAACTTTACATTACTTTTGAACTTAAATGGTGACCTACCAAAGTTAAAAAGTTACAGTGATTGTGATTCATTAAACTAAATTAGATTAAATAGGATGGATAATACGCCATTCTTGGTTAACGTCAAATATTATACTTCGACATTTTAATAGGGTTGTCCTTCCACACATACTAAACCTTTACATGGAACGGATCGAGTAGTACTTGGTAGTGGTAAACATTGTGGCATCACAGGGGTCCAGACAAGCGACATCGCTTCTTTAGTAGGCTCCGATGACCGTAGTTCATTAAGAAAACTACATGACCCATGTACAAACTATCGCGTTTGTTGAAAATAATTTCCAGATTGGATGAATGAAGGAAAATCTAACAGGACTGTAACGTTTTATTTAGTTCAAATTTAAAACTAAACCCTGGGTACCTTGGAATATTCCCCAAAATCTTTGAATTTGTAGTAAAGGAATGTGCGAAAGAAATTATACAACTATTTTTGAGATTTAAAAAATGTTAAATGTTGTTTTACTAATCATATTAAAACACAGTGAGTTAATAAAAAGTTTGGAATCTCTTAAAGTTCACTTTGAAAGGGAGAAAGGATGCGTGAGTTCACTGATACAGTTTTTTTCCATTTCACTGTGAATCTCAGTCCACATTGGTCTTAAATTAAATTTTAGAAAGGGAAATGTTGTTCGTAGACGAGACTACTGTGGCGCGTTCCCTGAGATCCGTCAGCATGGCCACTGGCCAGTCCTACCAATTACGAAACAATACCTCTGCATCATCCACACCCGTGCAGGCCCGAGGCTCGTCGGTCTCCGACAAATTAAATGTCAAGCCCTCTGCTCTGGTACCATACCATGTCTAGCTTCCTACCATAACTCCCACGGTCTAACTTCTTTACAACTATTTATAACTCTTTTCAATTCCAAACGCCATCAAAAGAATTAACGAATTGTTTCAGAGGGTAAAATTGCTATTTTATGAGAGCCTTTGGCGTTGCGGTCAACTATATAATACGGACAATCAACTGACAACAATATCACTCAATTTGATTTTATTTATTAGTGTATAATACGTTTACCGGTACGGAAATATAATGAAATGATAATCTATTATACGTATCGATCGGTATTGGTTCACTTATTGCAGATATTTCACACCCATCTAAATTTTCGGACTAAAGATATTATAACAACAGTTTTTTAAGTAAACATTTTCAACCATCTGAAATGCACTTGTGACCTCTCCAGCCTAAACATAATGCCATAAGTATATATATTATACGCTTGTAAATCTAAGAAAGAAAAGTGAGGTTGTCTTTTATTAATGTTTGTATTTACTTCCCTATGGGAAATATGTTAGGTCAAGGAAATTTCAAAAAGGAATGTTTTCAGTTCATCTAAACAACTGTTCTTATCTTTCAAATTTTGGTCGTTCAAATTGCTATGCTACGTAATACTCCCCCCCAAAGCTAAGAGATATCCATGTCCAAGTGTTGTTGGAGAATGTGTCTAGTTGCGCATTCGTAGAACTGTGAACACATCACTTCCAATATGTAAAAGAGCGAACCCCGGAAAATATTAGGTACAGTATGACTTAAGACAAGATAGCTATGTAGAAGTTTTTTTGACAAGAAGCAGAGTACTATGACAGGAGCACTGACCCACCCCGGAAGGCAATTTTCAAGTAAACATTAATGAAAGGTGAGTGTAATTATTGTTTTCATGAAATGTGTGTATTTTTACTGAAAAAGACCATCTGATTAATTTATCAGTATCAGTATTTAATCAGCCAAACACAAAAAAGATAGCCTAGGCCTAAGTCAAAAAGATAAGTAGTAGGCCTAAGTCAAACAATTCTCGTTCGAAACCTGTGACGTGTGACTCCGGTCACATCATGAGATAGATGTGTGACTCTACCTAGATTATGTGACTGTCGCCGCTACGGTACCTCACTGTCCTTAATTTGCTTCACACGTCCTAGATCCATAGTTTTGGACAGTTGTGGTTTCATTTAACACACCCTTCTCTCATCTTTGCCTAAATACGTCCACTAGGATATGACTTGGTGGACATTTCATTAATTATAAAAAGATAAAATAAATAAATAAGAAGGAATTTGGGTTATTATAGAAACCCCTAAACATTATGCCATGAACACCAATAATTACTAGATTCCTGAAAAGATTTGAGGCTTGGGTCTGCAGGTGAAGCAAGCGCGTTAAGATCACCTAGCTTTATCAGAACACACTTTGACACTGTCATCGTGATCTTCTAAGACTCCTCACATCGCATCACGGGGTATTCCTGAAATCCGAGACTCGCAATGATCGCGACGTATTCCAATCGGCGACTCGATCACGCGCGTCGCTTATAATCAGCTGTTACCAGTTAATCAGCTGGAACCAGCCGCACCATGATGAATGCCAGCTGGATACTGTTTAATTGCTTCATTGCGAGTTGCTCGATACATCAAACAGTCAGTGAGGACCGCTAGTGCGGGTAACGGAGGGGTCGGAACTTGACGACCAACCAACTAATTGAACTGATTGATGCTCATAGAATCTTGCTTATAATAAATATGGCAATGGATATAGTAATCTATACAAATTTGGATATACTGTAATGTCCTTTCCCCCTATATAAATAGTAAAGAATTTATCGTTAGCGTTGTGTAGAAGAAATCAAGATTTGAATTATAAATGTACAGTAGTTATAAAAAAATAAAAGGTATTAATGAACTTAAGACATACTTTCTACCTGTAAAGGAACACGACTAAGCCTATGGAATTAGCTTAAATTATTTAATTATTATATGTCTTATCTTTTAACATCACTGTAATCCAGCTACTTGGGGTCACGCATTGTGGATAGTTGTAAGCAATGGTCGGTGGGTGTAGTATGCTCTTGTATGGATTAACGTCCGCACTATTGAATACTACGTTAATCTACAAAGACCATCCTCATAATTAGACTAATTCGTAATTTAGAGGCCGTGGTTCGGATTACACGTTAATCTGTAATTGACATCGGCTGTCCAGGCTATTAATTAACAGTCCTGTCTAAGGAACATGTCAGCCTTAGTCACTAACAAGACTAGAATCATCCTACACTCATTTCTCATTCATACTTGGCTTAAAATACCTATGTCGGTTGCCATTTCAATAATCTAATCTAACAAATTATTGTTTCGAAAATACTCATCAAATTTCCTTCTCACACTCTCTTACCAGTAGATTTTGGATCTCCCCAGTTAAATAAAAATATTTTTGTTTGAATTTTATTATATGATGAGAACGTATCTCCGTAAAATGTAAAAATATTGTTTTTCCAGAAAATCGGAAAAAAATATTTTCTGACATATGAGAGCCCATAACCTTTGTATTAATTAGAATACTAAGCACTATAAAACTATGACACTTTAATCAAAACTGTCAATCAAGCCGTTAGTGATAAATTTCAAGTTGTTATGTTTTTAAGGGGTTTTAGGGGCGAATTACCCTTAAAAATAAAAAATTAATAAAACATGGAGATACGATGGATACAAGTATATACGTTTATAGAAAGATTTATATAAAAAGAAACAAAGGTATTAGCTGTAAAAACCCACACACACAGAGGCATCACTTCAAAAACTATTTTTTGGGGTTCAGGAGACCCTAATACGAATAAATTACTCTGAAAGCTTAAATTTTAAGAATGGAAACATTACGCCCTACATATTCTATCGCGTAAGTGGGGAAGTAGACAGAGAGTGTAGAAAATAAAAATGACTTGATGTATTTAACTAAAAGGTCATGTCTGAGTAAACAGTTTTGGTAGATTTCAGGCGAAGTACATCAAGATTATTAAAATTCTTATCTTCTCATTCGTACATGTGTACTTTGTTTCATCTGTAGCGTTGTTTTAATTTGCACTAAATTTCAGACTGACCCCCCGGATCGCTGTGGGTGATTTGCATCTGTAATAGGCTCGAAACAATGCCTTGGGCCTGCGAGGTGCCGTGTAGCGTCGTGGTCAACATCTCGTGTATCTGTAGCCCTAGTTGCATGAAACATCAGTTAAGCGGAAATTGAATCTGCGAGTTCTTTAATGATACTAACTTTCATGGTATATAGAGGTATGCCCAGGGATTTTAAAAGTTATAAAATTCCAAATTGACTCTTAGGGATTTGAACCTCTGACTTCTTGATACTCCATTTAACAAAATGGATAATGGCTTTAACTGAAACAAAAATTGTAGTATGCTATTGTAAGCTTATATGATACTACGGCGTTTCAGTTAAATGTCTATATTACGAATTTCCACCCAATGAATGTTACTTCATCTATATAATATTACGAGAAATTAGTTTATTGTTAATCAAGGAATTATATCACGAAGAAGAGATTTTTGTAAAGTGATCAATGAGAATGGACATGCCTCTCAAAGTTTCATGCTCGGATTATTTGAGACGCAACAGAACATAATGTATATGGATGGGTTTCCTCAAGGCAGCGCACTGGTTTTTATTTTGTTGAGTATTTCTTTTGAATTTTTATTATTTGCCAATAGCAAAGTCTAAAATAAATAAATATATAAAATACCCCTGATGCACTTGCGTGGACCTGCGCTCTCAGCTAATTTTCAAATCAATAATATAATAATAATAAAAATAATGTATTACAAGTTTGATCAATATCTGTCAATTAATATGAGAGTTATTTGCCTAATCTCCATAAGATTAACATGGGAAAAAGTATGCAGGGTGGCTGCTGTGAGGAACATTGACATTAGGCATTTTAATTTTGCTAATTCAAACTATCAATGCTGCATTCACCAGCTGGATATTGATATCTGCTCTCTTTAATAATTAAGTATCAATGATACTGGAGAGAATAATGATTTTAATATTTGATACCCGAATTAGATACGAATGTGGTTCGAATTTTATTTGAATAGGAAACTACACGTCATTAACTTCTTAAATGTCTTAGCAGGCAATGAAGTGTTGATAGACATCGAAATGGTACGATGGCGGCGAGACGTCCTGCGGTGTCGGTTGGGGAGGCCGGATATGGAGTCAAGGGTGTGCTTGTTCAGATGTGATGGGTGCAGGATTAGCCACAGCCCTGGGATGGGGACAAGAAACTCCTTGTGGAGCAGCAGCATCACTCTCAGAGTAACATCAGGGATATTATAGAGGGGTAAAATCATGCCTCAGTGATAATTGTATCAGTGTATTGAGATTGCCAATTTTACCTTTAGTTAATCTAAATATATAAAACAAAGTAGTGTTAGTTACACGCATAACTTGAGAAGGGCTGGACCGATTTTAATGATCTTTGATTTTTTCGTCTCTGCTCCGGTCATGCTTTAGGCATATTCAGTTTCCATAAATTCAATTAGTTTCCATTTTATAGCGTTTTAAATTTATAATGTTAACCTTATGGGGACTAAGTTTGTTTACAAATGCTCTACAATAAAAACATTTTATTTCTTAAGCTACAGCTGTTGTTAGTTTGATCAATATCTGTCAATTAATATGAGAGTTATTTGCCTAATCTCCATAAGATTAACATGGGAAAAAGTATGCAGGGTGGCTGCTGTGAGGAACATTGACATTAGGCATTTTAATTTTGCTAATTCAAACTATCAATGCTGCATTCACCAGCTGGATATTGATATCTGCTCTCTTTAATAATTAAGTATCAATGATACTGGAGAGAATAATGATTTTAATATTTGATACCCGAATTAGATACGAATGTGGTTCGAATTTTATTTGAATAGGAAACTACACGTCATTAACTTCTTAAATGTCTTAGCAGGCAATGAAGTGTTGATAGACATCGAAATGGTACGATGGCGGCGAGACGTCCTGCGGTGTCGGTTGGGGAGGCCGGATATGGAGTCAAGGGTGTGCTTGTTCAGATGTGATGGGTGCAGGATTAGCCACAGCCCTGGGATGGGGACAAGAAACTCCTTGTGGAGCAGCAGCATCACTCTCAGAGTAACATCAGGGATATTATAGAGGGGTAAAATCATGCCTCAGTGATAATTGTATCAGTGTATTGAGATTGCCAATTTTACCTTTAGTTAATCTAAATATATAAAACAAAGTAGTGTTAGTTACACGCATAACTTGAGAAGGGCTGGACCGATTTTAATGATCTTTGATTTTTTCGTCTCTGCTCCGGTCATGCTTTAGGCATATTCAGTTTCCATAAATTCAATTAGTTTCCATTTTATAGCGTTTTAAATTTATAATGTTAACCTTATGGGGACTAAGTTTGTTTACAAATGCTCTACAATAAAAACATTTTATTTCTTAAGCTACAGCTGTTGTTTTACTTTCCATTAGCAATATGTTTTACTATCCAATGCCATCTGAATCATTTATTTATGTAAAACTATGGAGTAAATGTGTACTGTACAAAATGAACAGATTTATTCACCATGTTAATAGTTTACGATTTTTGGGGATTATGTATTTATATTTTTATTTTCTGTCTGATTAAAGGTCACGTGTTTATAATTATGTCGGCCAGATAAAAAATAATTACAGTGTTTATACATACGGTATTAAGTTTTTTATAATAATCAGCTGTTGTATATATTTCCTATAAAAGCCATATTACAGTTAGGTTTTGTTTTTTAGGTTGGATTAAAAAAAATGTGAATCAATCCACTCAGATTTATTTGTTTTGTGGGAATGTTATTAATATGTTTTATCGTTTCAGTATTGTTAATAACTATGCCGCGACCCAGAATATCTAATTTTTCACAACGAAGTCGTAATGCTATTCGACTTCAGAACATGGCCAATCTGAAAGTTAACACGTATTTACTGTTACCCGTTACGAAGTTCGCCGGGTCAGCTAGTATTTATTAAATACAAGTAGACTGAACAACTCCAGCTGGGTCTAGAATTAAAACACCTCAAAGTATTCAATATCCAGCTAGTGAAAGTGGCCTTTCAAAGCATTTTTAGAAAATTGTTGTTTTTGATAATTAAATGGTTATTCATACAAAATCAACACGTGTGAGGCAAACTAAAGATGTGGTTTTAAACATTAATGTTAGTTTCTTGAAGATTATCATTCATAAAATATACAATTTTTGATCATGGATTCACAATAAAAACTAACATTGGTTTCCTGGTGAAATAAATAACTGAGCCTTATGTAATGAGACTCGCCGTGTCTTTAATAAAGTTCTGCCATAAATGCCTTCGTTGGTTAAGGTGCAATTTATCCAATGTGTGGTTGATAATGTGTGGAGATAACACATAAATAACTTATCTGCAGAATTGTGATAACGTAACCAACCTACACACCTCCAACACCAACAACCAAGACCTTGAACTAAATAGCTTCTTATGACGCGTTTCCATTAGACAGTCATTTATTCTATATCGATACGAAACTTTATTTTATAAACAAGCCCATTCCTTTCTCGTGAATAGCTACGCAATCAAAATCAATTTTAGAAATCCACTTGAGTGTCTCGCTATTCATGCAGTTCGTGTTCACCTCAAAGTGAAATAGCACGAATGAAATATCGGCATTTCTATTGAATCCTAGTGTGCTATTATCCTAAACTCCTCAAAACGGCCAAAATCAGTCAAGAAGCGTCAAGACTCGTGGAGATGGCCGGCGGCGCCGCGGGCAGATATGCAAATGCGCATTCCTCCGCGGCGGCTACATCTCCGCTGGGGGAGGAGCTTCGGCTATTAATAGTACACCATCGCCAGGACCAGCGACAGCGAGGATGAGTCAGGCACGGATACGGTGTGTGACGAGCGCGCGGAGACGTCAAAGTGACGTAGGGGTCCCCCAAGGTTCCTTGCTGAGGCCTGTTTTGTTACTGCATGACACGTGAAACCGTCTAATCGGATGTGAGTTGTGGCTTCGTGATGGTCGGGATGACTGCATCGATTAAAATAGCTACTATGAGAAGTTGTGGGTTGTTCCGTGAGGAGAACGCTAAAGAAAGAACTTGAGACGTCGACTGAACTGTGGAATGGAGAGGGTAGATACTTGAAAATATTGTGCGCCACGATTAAAGACAAATAATTATATTTTCTATCTTGTGGGAATGTTAATACTTATCCACCTGTACATCTAGTTGAATGTCCAATCAAAGTTCACTATTTACAGTTTTCGTTGGCATGTCCTTGTCGAGGCCAATAGAAACTAAACGGTCGAATTCCCTCGGTATGATCCAAGGTTCTGCAGGATGACAAGTGACAAACGACCGACTCCATTGCCAAGCTAGCTACATCAGCTGATAATGACGTCATCGAAAGGAAGCTGATTGTCCAAATTCCTCGGTGACGGTGGTATGGGAACTTACAGTCTTGGTGGCTGGACACCGGCCAAGGTCAGATGCCTCACGAACGCAAGTGTGTCACCTCCAGGCCTACTGTCAATTGAGCTAGGCCGTTGTTTCCTCTTCAGAAGTCCGCCCACTCCGAAACAATAAACATTTGGTGAATCTATACTGGTGATTGATGAACTTTATTTTCTTAGCTTAGAGCTGTAAAACGATTATATTAAATTGTATTGTTTAGTTCTTCGGTGAAAGGCTTTTTAGTATAAGAAACTATCAATATTTTGCTAGACGGCATTTAAAGAAAACGTATGAAAGGTTTTAGATCTTCCCGATCACAACAGTAAAATATCCTCAAACCTCTATAGTGAGTGTTAAAATATTAGTAGGATGAGTCAGGCACGGATACGGTGTGTGACGAGCGCGCGGAGACGTCAAAGTGACGTAGGGGTCCCCCAAGGTTCCTTGCTGAGGCCTGTTTTGTTACTGCATGACACGTGAAACCGTCTAATCGGATGTGAGTTGTGGCTTCGTGATGGTCGGGATGACTGCATCGATTAAAATAGCTACTATGAGAAGTTGTGGGTTGTTCCGTGAGGAGAACGCTAAAGAAAGAACTTGAGACGTCGACTGAACTGTGGAATGGAGAGGGTAGATACTTGAAAATATTGTGCGCCACGATTAAAGACAAATAATTATATTTTCTATCTTGTGGGAATGTTAATACTTATCCACCTGTACATCTAGTTGAATGTCCAATCAAAGTTCACTATTTACAGTTTTCGTTGGCATGTCCTTGTCGAGGCCAATAGAAACTAAACGGTCGAATTCCCTCGGTATGATCCAAGGTTCTGCAGGATGACAAGTGACAAACGACCGACTCCATTGCCAAGCTAGCTACATCAGCTGATAATGACGTCATCGAAAGGAAGCTGATTGTCCAAATTCCTCGGTGACGGTGGTATGGGAACTTACAGTCTTGGTGGCTGGACACCGGCCAAGGTCAGATGCCTCACGAACGCAAGTGTGTCACCTCCAGGCCTACTGTCAATTGAGCTAGGCCGTTGTTTCCTCTTCAGAAGTCCGCCCACTCCGAAACAATAAACATTTGGTGAATCTATACTGGTGATTGATGAACTTTATTTTCTTAGCTTAGAGCTGTAAAACGATTATATTAAATTGTATTGTTTAGTTCTTCGGTGAAAGGCTTTTTAGTATAAGAAACTATCAATATTTTGCTAGACGGCATTTAAAGAAAACGTATGAAAGGTTTTAGATCTTCCCGATCACAACAGTAAAATATCCTCAAACCTCTATAGTGAGTGTTAAAATATTAGTAGGTACAGTATCAAGATTCTTGAAGTAAGCCAATTGATACGCTGTTCAAAAATTAAAAGCACAAAAATAATACGATAAATTAGAACCTTATGAAGATATAACAAAGAGAGAAATCTAGAGAGAGAACGCAACCAGGTGCAACGTCCACAGAACGCAGCCTTCAAACAATTTTGGAAATTGCCGGAAGTAAAGTAGGCTGTCTTTGTGCAACATTAAAATTCTCGGAACACATTAGAGGAAATTGTTATTCCCTGGCTCGAAAGTGCGTGCGTTTCCACGCGTTAACGTACACGTTCCGAAAATATTAAGTTATCCGTTCTTGGTTTAGTTGTACACTACCACAGCAGCAACGAAAATAAGCAGGAGTAAATTTTTAGGTTAGTTTTATAATCATACATTATTAGACTACGGTAAAATTAACAGTGATTGCAAAACTTTTAACATTTAAATGAAAATACTCATTTACAACAAGTGAAATGAACCGCAAGTACTGCCAAAGTCATATCATGGGAATGAAAACGGAAAACCTTTTTATATTTATGTGCTTGAGATGACAACATGTATTTAGTCACGGCAATCATAAAACTACGGGCAAAATTGAAATGGCACAAGGAAAAGTTTGAAAACCTCACGATTTTGACGGAAGGTAATTAACTAAGAGGAACGAGATACAAAACGCAATTCGCTTTTACGGACGAAGGGAAGAACCCATCTCGGTTTATTACGTTATTATTACAGTCATATGGAACCGGTAAAAACGCTAGCAAGCCTAATGAAGCGGCTGTCACGCACACAGCGACCAGTCAGACGTAACTGAATCCGTTTTCCGACATCACGACCATTGCATTGCCAACAGCCCGGAACGCAAATGCCCAACCCGCGGTTTTGCCGGTTGGCCACGCTGTCGCATCGGCATTAATTTCGTCCACGGATTTCGGCACGAGTGCCTGCAAATTGTGTTTGACCTTCAATTACCGATTACCCTCAACCCCGTGGACAAATCGGGTTAGATTTACTGGTTTTTGGGATAGAGACACTTGTGTGAATTGCATAACTCGGCCAATTTGAGGCGCTTAGAGATGAAACGGTCAATGGAATCTGACTCAGTGGGAAGCCTCAACAAAAAGACAAATGTACTTTTTAAAGTATGGTTTGGTCACATTAAGATTCTACACCTTTGAAGGTATAACGACAATCAAAATATTCTGTAATGAAAAATATTTTATCACTTTGTTAGTTGTACTCTTTTATTACTGAGAGTCTTGGCAATTTGTTACAAATGCTGATAGTATTGATTGATGGTATTGGTACTCATTCAGTACTTATTATATGTATTGTAATACTGGTATTAATGCCATCAGTCCTCCAGTTTAGGTCATTTTGAAAACTTATGAGTGAATACTGGGGAACCCAAATCTTTACCTGTCTGGCTGTCTTTGTTTCTAGGAATGGCTTTGAAGATTTATTTTCTTAATAGGCTTCATAAAAAATTGTACTACTACAAATATTGTAAATAAACAAGGAATTAAACCCAGGGCTTAGATATCATAATAGTGCTTTTAGCATTATATTCCGTATAATTATTTATTTTCCTTTAAGAGTTTACCTAAATAACAGTAACCTAGCAGGAATTAAAGGAAATTTGTCTCCAAACGCATAGCTTAGTTATCTGTCAGTTTAGTATGGCATATTGAATTTGCCAATTGTAAAGAAATGTCTTCTATAAATCCCTCATTTACTATACAAGGGAGCTAGACTATATAATTTACTTTGGTTTGTCAGAGTCTAGTATATGTATTTTATACCACAGTTACATTTTAAGCTGGAACTTTCAAATCATACTTTTAAATCGGGACCAAATAATACCACTGCAGGTCCCCCTGCATGTGGTACAAATGCAGTTGTAATGGAACAGAATATTGGTCAGTTAATCAATGTAAAACTTTGGAAGTGCATTCCACCTTTCAAATATGTTTCCTTTATATGACCTTTTCAATATGTTCAATATGTTCAAAAATTTAACTCGATATAAAAACAAAACAAACAAACAAACAAAATATTCCTAGATTTTTGTTTTTATGTCAAGTTAAATTTTTGAACACATTGAACAAATTGAAAAGGTCATGCCCTTGAGCCACATCTCATCAATATACTTCCAAAGCTTTACATCGATACTTTGATAATTAACGCCACTACAGACGCAAAAGTGAAGGTATGTTCCGCCAGAATTTAACATTGCTCTTACGGGACTAAAATCCAAGATGGCTATCACTGATGCAGACTCTTAAGTACAAAAGTACAGGTTAGTAGCTAGAGTACAATAACCTGGGGTTCTCATATCGAACAATTATAGGTTTTCTGAGTATCTATGATGAAATTTTATGAGTTTTTCTTAAATTGTATCCATTTTTTATTTTTGTACGATAAAAAGGCCAGGTTCATGTACACTTTAAATTCGGGAACGTCATTTGTAATAACCCAGAATTCACAGAAAATGAAATGCGGAAGATAACTCAAGAGGTTATCGTTAGTGGGTACATACGTGTGGTGCTTCCTCGGAATTGTGTGGCCGGATGTAGGGCCTGTGTGGTCCGGAGACAATGTCCATCACTGACCCATATTGGCGGATCGCGGCGTGCACCCCCTAGATGCTATCAGTAACGGTCCTCCAATCACTGGCCACGACGCGACCCTGGTGACCCGCGGGTGTGACACCGACACGACACATCGCTGATCGCCGGAGGACGAGGGTAGGAGGGTGTGGTTGTTATTAGCAGGCTCACAGTTTACGACCTTTCGGGAGGTGAGGAAACTCCTGCCTTTTTCCTTAAAACTATTACACGTTTCGTAAAGTGAATACCTTTTTTTAAACTTTAATTCCAAATGTTTAAATCCTTTGGGTAATCATTGTCTTTAAAAACCCTGCCGATGGAAAGGTACCCTGAAACATGATATTTATTGCCCAGTCGTTCTTGTAGATGGCTTCGAAGCCTCTTATCAACAACAACAAATACACCCAAATACACTAAACCAGACGTTTCCGAAAATCAAACCCACTGTTTCCGTTCTCATGAGTCCTTGAGAAATTTTGCTTTCGAGCGAGCTAAATAGTTAAGGAAAATAAATTTAACTTACCCTATCAATTACATATAAATAAAAATATAACAGTAAAAAAACCATATGCTATTGATGAAAATTTTACTTTTCAAATTGTTATAATGTACTTAAAACTATGTATACAATGGAAAATCTTAAAGGTAATCGAAATTCGTAAAGAAAAGTAAATATATTGTTCCCCTTTTTCAAGTGACTCAAACCTACTCTTGGGTTTTTAAGTTAAAAAACCTTAATAAAATATATAAAGTGGAGTACAAGACACCCATATACCTAAAACATTTTAAAATATATTGTATTTACTTCCCTTTGGGAAATAGCTTTGATCATGGATATGTCTAAAGGGAATGTTTGCAGTTACTCTAAATAGCTGTCCTTATAACAATATGACGTCACTAACCATATTATGTCACCGTTTCATATTTTGGTCTGACGGATTGTCAACCCTTCCCCCAGAATTAAAACATGTCCATGTCAAAAATGAGTATATCAACAACAATAAGTAAACAAATTGACGAAATGTAAAACTAAAACCATCAAATCAATGTGCATGTTAGAAGATCCAGCCGATTTAGTTTCTATCGGGACTCAGTAACCTGTGCACTGTGCAAGTTGGGCACGTAGGTCTCAGCTATGTGGGTTCGTGATGCGATAGAGCTAGACAATAGGGTATTAAAGCGATACCACTGGTCACCGGTAACCCACAATTAAATTGGTCAGTAATAGGGCCCGCTAGACGAGTGTCGACGGCACATCTAGTTATCTTGTTAGACTACTTTAAGGCGCTTTAGACTTTTTCAAGAGAGAATGCTGCGTTTTGGAGGAAATGGAGGATTGTCCAATTTAGTTTTCTTATTCACATTAATTTTGGAGGTTTAGTTATATTTTTAGAGATTGTCCAAAGTATTCTGTACAGAATCAGTTTCCACTCGCGAAATTAATTAGGGAATTCTAGTAAGGAATAAAAAATGGTTCCTACGGACCCATACCGGATTCTAACCGTTTTGCCATAATGAGGACTTATCTTGGCCTCTTCAATTGAGGGATACAATGACAACCTGTTTTTCTACCTAACACCAACAGAAAGAGAATTAGATTTGCAATAAATATGCAGTTTCATCTAAGAGTATGTTTTGAAAACACTAAGATGTGACAAAAATAAAGCAGAAATCATGTTAAAATTGTTTATTATTGCGACTTGAAGACCTCATTCCATTACCTAAACGTTATGCTTTGTTATATCACGTTAAATGTTTCTACATTCGTACTAAACTGTTTTGATATGGATACGTCTTAGCTCTGTGGGGGGAATATTAGCATTCCGTCAGACTAAAATTTGAAACGATGACGTCATATGGTTAGTGATGTTACGTAGATTATAAGGGCAGCTTTAGAGGAACTAAAACATTTTAGACAGTCCATGATCTAAGGAAGTACGCATATACATCTACCAACAAGATAACACTTTGAGAAACGGAGGGTGCAATTTGCGGACAATATATTTGATTGTTTAGTAGGAAAATTAAATTATTTATCATTAACTAATGAACTTATTTAAATTATATATAAATTATTCAATTTAATTATACCAAATCTATTTTTTAACGTTTTTCTCTGTTAGGAATTGGATAGAAGACCAGTTTATTGTTTTATTACCAAGTAATCAAGTCAAGTAAGTTTAAAAAATAGAAATTTCCAAACTATTACCAAACTGTTCATAAATGAGACATGGGTCCGTATGAACCCATTTGTTCATTTCCGTGAATAGAATCCCCTGGCGAAGTTAATGTTAGGAGTAGAAACTCGCCCTGCTGCGTAGCAAAGGCTAGCTAATCATCGGCCAGATCTAAGGTCACTGGCAGAATCAACGAATCGAGTAAAAAATAAGAGAATCGTAGAAAAAATATGAAACAGAAACTACCAGACTGTTCCGCCTAAAAAAGACGGTAAAATCCTCAACTGAATTAGGTATGTTCCACGCAAGGTATTTTACCGCTCCAGAGGTCATTCAAAGCGAGGTAGCATGCTCCGTATGTGTTCCACGGTTCCGGAAGTGCAGTAGCCAGCGAGTTCCACTGTTCCGGAAGTGCAAGGCCTGCTCCCAGTTCCCGTGGTGACCTCAACATCTGGAGGGTGCTCCGTTGCCTTGGGAAGGTCGAATGCTGATCATGGCTGGAGTTATAGCTCGCATTTAATGCGACGGTTTATAGCAGCCTCTGTTGTGGTGAATACAAAGTGACGAACAGTTGCGTTTCTGGTTCTCACAAAATCAGATAATTAATTAGCTGGTTGTTGAACCGTTATTCGCACGGGTTTAAAAGAGTGGTCTGAGGATCGGAATAAACCGTTTGGTGTATGAAGAAAACAATTTTTAAATTAATTTTAAATTAATCATGGAGATTGATTACACTTAGGTTCAGTTATCTGATTATCATACCATTTAAGAAATGTATGAGTTTAAAATGTTGGTTTTAAACTGTACTCGTTAGTTTTGAAACCGCAGAAAACAATTTCTAGAGGAACCAAATTCGCGAAAAGTAATTAACCCTAATTTTCCCGTGACAACTCCAAGACTGGAGCTTCGTTTCCTGCTAGACGGACTCGACAGACATTGTAAATGCAGCCGTTAAAATGCGTCCGCAATGTCGTCAATGGCAGACAACGGTAAGTGTGTCAGAGAATGTGTCTGTTAAGTTGGCAGCGCTTCTGTTACAGTTTCTGCAACCTTTGCCAACTGCCTTTCCAACTGTCCATCCTCCGGTGACGTGGGACTGCGTCTAGACCTGCGGCTGGAGACCCTGGAGACTTCCCAGACCACCTGACTCGATAGGATGTGGTCAAAAGTAGGTTGGAGACGTTGTTAAAATATAGTCGTCAAACCTGAATATCGTGAGAGATTTTCTAGATTAGTGATGAAAGCCTGAATTTATGAAATTAACTCTATTAATTTGCATTGCAGGCTATTTTACGTTTTAAGATTTTTGCCCATGCAAAGTATTTCAAACTACAGGACACATTATTATTTTGACAATTATTTTTGTAAATAGGTAATAATTTTTATTAAAGTAACTACATTTAATTTTTGACCCTCTTCAGAAAAATCATGAAACTCTGTCCTTTAAATGCATTTTAAGTCGTAAAATAAAATCCAAAAATATCCAATTAGCTCAACCAAAGCTACCATATTTGATATATTAATATTTTAAATTCATCAATAAAAGCAGAAGAGTCTAGCAAATTACCTCGTATTCCTTCCTTTCTTTTCCGGCTCCGACTCTGCAGATTTTGAGCCGTCATCGTCCTCAGAAACGGAGCTCATTGGTAACACGAGTTCCAACGGCGCGAGATACTCTTAGACGATAATTATTCCGTAGAGGGACGAACTCTCAAACAGAAGAACAAGGAGTGACTAGGTAAACACTGACATTCCGGTAATCCACGTGTCGTCCGGGCGAGGGCTGGACGCTGCGCTGCAATGCTTCTACTGATCGTGTGGCCAGCACTCCAACTATTCATCCCAGACTGTATGAAAATTTGGCCCTTTTGCAGAATTTTCAATGATATCCAAACAGTTATTATTTGGTAGCGACTAAAGTTTTTAAATAGCCGTTTGCAATATTCAAAGTTGCTTGAAAAGCAACATTAAATTATGCACATTAAGTTTATTCACACACATTCATACACATAAACACTCACACATTACATCACACATACTTGCACCCTTAAACAACTGTGGATAATAGCACACTCAAATAGATGTCTAATCGATGTTTGTCGCCACAGATATATATTAAACTAGCTGACCCGGCGAACATCGTAACGCCTAACAGTAAATACATGTTAACTAAATTAAAGATTGGCCATGTCCTAAAGTCAATTAGCATTCCGGCTTCGTTGTGAAAGCTTTAAATATACAACAGCAGATTATTATAATAAACTCAATATGAATAAACATCGTAATTATTTTTTATTTGGCAAACATATAAACACGTGACTTTAATCATACAGAAAAAAAGAAATATAAATACAGTACATAATTCCCAAAAACCGTAAACTATTAACGTGGCGAATAATGCTGTTCATTTTGTACAGCACATATTTACTTCATAGTTTTACATTAATGAATGATTCAGATGGCATTGGATAGTAAAGCATATTGCTAACGGACAGTAAACAAACAGCTGGTTTAAGAAATCAAATGTTTTAATTGTAGATAATTTGTAAACAAACTTATTCCCCATAAGGTTAACATTAGAAATTTCAAACGCTATAAAATGGAAACTAATTGAATTTATGGAAACTGAATATGCCTAAAGCATGACCGGAGCAAAGACGAATCCAAAAAATCAAAGATAATTAAAATCGGCCCAGCCGTTCTCAAGTTATAATGCGTGTAACTAACACGACTTTGTTTTATATATTTAGATACACACATCTACAGAACTCTCATCTATAGATGTGTTAACATCCCGAAAAAGTTTTAAATGTCATCAAAATCGTCATCAGACAAACATGAGCACGGATGTGACAGATGTCGTATAGACACGTTTATCAAACATCGACATTTAACGTATGAAAATCGTAGATTGAAAGTACAAAAATATATTTCCGTAAATATATAAAACACTATAAATAACTGTAAAATAACTCATTTATAAATTTAATTTTGTGAAATACTAGTTTATAATAACAAAAAAGATTAAAATTTTGAAAATGTCTTGTGAGTTAAAATTATACCTAACATGTGAGGCTCCTTGAATAGTTTACCTTAACTCTGCGCTATCTGTGATTCTGGAGAAATGCCAACTATTTAAACCGGATTGAGGTAATTTGATTGCTTTTATGGCGAACAAGACTTGGAAAATGTTAAAGTTACTGTTGTCTATTTTACCTTGGGATTGTTCGGTTGATCTGACTTACAGTACTGACACATTTTCAGGGGAGTATGTTATTAGTTATTTAATCCATCGTGTCAACACGATTTCCACATAGACGTAAATAAGACCACTGTTTGTTCGACCAAGGAACGGATGCAACCGGTGCAATGGCGCGCGGAGCCCACAGAGCATTGGAGCCCCGAAAATATGACTAAATACCAACGGCGCGGCGTGTTCACGCGAGATGGTGAAATGCAGACGATAAACAAGCTGAAAAAGCTCTATTACTGGAGATGAGAGTAATTTTAACCCTAAAGCAATGTCTTGTATTATGGAACATAGTTCCTTTAAACTATTATTGATGTTATATCATCCAGTTAGCTTATTTATTTTTATTAAAAAATCTTCAAATACGGCATCTATTTGACATAGTAAAATTTATTTATCTTAACTTTGCCTGTATATCTCAAATCTCAGATTAGTATCTCATATGCATATATAACTTTTAAACCACTATGTATTGAGACATGCGCGTGGTGTCATTTTATTTATCTCATAAAGGAGTATAAATCAAATACTTTAAAAAAATCGTTAGTGATGTTTTTGAGAAATTTTCATTTTACGTGTTTTTTTAGAGTTTATAGAGATAAAATACCCTTAAAAATAAAAAGTTTTAAATAATGAAAAATGTCCGAGATACATTGGATTGTTACCTAAATATCGAATATCATGAAAATCGGACCAATTGTCTCGTCTGCAGGGTTATGCACATCCCTCCCACACGGACAGCCATCACTATAAAACCCACTTTTTTCGATTCAGGGCACTAAAATGGATATATCCACCAGATATGGATATATCCACTTTCTCCTTATACTATCGTATAGGGGGAGAAAGGGAAAAACTGAATTCAAAAACTGGATAACAAACAATCTTTTATCTATTTTACTTAACGTTATATGTAGATTAGCGGAAGACATATATTTGATGTTATATCGCAGATGTAAAAATTACTGACCCAGTCATCAAAGGAGAGTGAAGTACCAAATACGAGTGTAGTTGTATAGACATCGTGTCTGTATGCGCTTTTATGTGCAATATCCACATTACAGGAGCATTGTAGCTTCTTACTTTAGATATAGTTTAAAAGAGTGTTTAATTTAATTCCATTCTTTTAAGAATTGTTTTTTATTCTGTATATTGTATTAAAAATCTTAACGACTAAAGTCTTTATCGATTTATTGCGATGTTTTAGTATGAATAAAGACAGATCATGTGTCAAATCGTAGGCCTACCACAACTAAAGTTTCAGCTAATATAAAAATTTGGTTATAAAAAGCAATAACAATCACAAACCCCCTCAGCTACCTGACTTGCGGGCCTTTTAAGGTTCTGTTTTTGTGGTTTTATTTTGTCTACTGAGAAAAAATTTTAATATGTATTTAGTACTTACTGCTCGTACAACCTGTAGTATTGGATAAATATTATCTAAAGAATAATCTCTATATATAAAATTGAATGTATGTCTGTCTGTATGTATGTATGTATGTCCTTTATGCGTTGCCAAACTACTCATCCGATCGCCATGAAATTTTAGGAAGTTGCTCTATATGTGTCCGGGAAGGTTTTAGTGAAAAAATATTTTCGAAAACCCCATAAGTTTCCATTTTATGGCGTTTTAAATTTCTAATGTTAACCTTATGGAGAGTAAGTTTGTTTACAAATTGTCTACAATGAAAACATTTGATTTCTTAGCTACAGCTGATTGGTTTACTTTCCATTAGCAATACCGTATGCTTTACTATCCAATGCCACCTGAATCATTCATTAATGTTAAACTATGAAGTAAATGTGTACTGTAAAAAATGAACAGCTTTATTCACCACGTTAATAGTTAACGGTTTTGGGGGATTATGTATTTATATTTTCATTTTCTGTCTGATTAAAGTCACGTGTTTATATGATAATTACAATGTTTATATTATTACGTTTATTATAATAATCAGCTGTTGTATATCTTTCCTATAAAAGCCGTATTACAGTTAGGTTTCGTTTGGGTTTTTATTGGATTTGAAAATTGTGAATTAATACACTCAGATTTATTTGTTTTATGGGAATGATATTAATATGTTTTATCGTTTCAGTATTGTTATTCATTATGCAGCGACCCAGAATATATAACCTTTCACAATGAAGCCGTATTGCTATTCGACTTCAGAACATGGCCAATCTTAAAGTTAACACGTGTTTACTGTGAGGCGTTACGAAGTTCGCCGGGTCAGCTAGTATGTATATGAAAAATTAAACTAAAGACATTAATACCCCCGTCGCAGCAGATCTGCATACTCAGCGAATTCCCAAATCAATAATATAATAATAATAATAATAATAATAAAATATGACAAGTTTTATAAAAATCTGTCCATAAACATGAGAATTATTTGCCTATTTTCCATAAGATTAACATGGGAAAGAGTGTGCAGGTTAGCTACTGTGAGGAACACTGAAAGTAGTTATTTCTACCATAAATCATTTTTATTTTAACCAATTATACCAAGTTTCATCAACATCTGTCCATAAATAATGGAGTTATGATTTTTAAGCATAAAAGGATAGATCTCAACCACTTGAAGTTTCATAAAAAAATATTGATTAATATGGAAAATATTAATTTTTCCCTATCCTCCATAAGATTAACATTGGAGCCCCACAATACAACGTACTGTGTTTAGATTTTTTAATATCTCGGTAACCGTTGGAGATAAAGAAAAACTTTAAGGACCTTAATTGTGTAGTTTTTTAAGCTGATTCCAATGGTGAAATATAAAATTTGAGATTTTTAAAAATTACATGGGAAAAACACAAAAACCCCATTTTGGGGTACAAACCCCCCCAAACTACCCGTTCCTATTGACCGATTGATATATATCAATAATAATATAATTTTTTAATATGTATAAAAAATTTAACGACTATTGTTTTTGGAGTCTGGGCACCTAAAGAAGAAAAAATAACATGGTCCCGGGCTTAAGTCTTACCATGAGACCTGCGGTAATAGCTTCTTCCCTATGGGAAATTCGGTAAAATGTTATTCTTAAAAATCGGTTCTCGTATACGCCTGCGAAACGGCAAATGCAATATGAATGCTGCATACAAATTGCCTGACATCTTTTAAACAGCGCGTCGGAGTTGTCTTCGGCGGCATCACTCGTAATTAAACTTAACACATAGATGCAGCTAAATATTTAACTGTTGTGTTGTTAAATAGTTATGTGTTGTGAATTGGTCAACACATGGGCTTGATAGAAGCCCCTGCGTACCTTGCTAAATATTAATTTACTAAGTAATTGGTAGCATTCCCCCTGTTCCCTGCTGAACCCCAATATTCCCCCAACGTTTCCTTCACTAATTCACCAAAGTTAAAAGAGTTAAAACTTTTAGACTAGACTTATTAATTTTTAACAATGCTTGAGCTTTAACTTGAATTCGTTTGAATGTGTGAACTAGGCATTAAAATATTGTGTATCACTCCTTTCTAGGCCGTGTTATTTTAAATTTACAATTCCAAAAATCCCAACCTTCCTGTCAGCAAAAAATCCGTTTTCTCCGTTAAAACAATAGTTCAAGGTCGGAATCGTTTTCATAGAAGAACGGAACTGTATTTACTGTAAAGTTAGTATTTATTAAATTACAAGTGTTAATAATTATTTAAAAATAAATATCCTGATTAAAGTTGTGTATAATTAATATGTGCAAGTTTCTCGAAAATTCTAAAACTAAAAAGCTCAAAATGACAAATCAAAAATTCGGCAGGATTGTAGGATTTCGCCGGTACTCCAGGAATGAAGACTGCCATGTGGCATTATCACCTGTTCCAGGAACCCCCGACCGCCGTACCGACAATTTATGGCGTCCTGAGATCCACATCCAGGAATTATCTTCAACATCATGAACCTTGTAAATCGTCCAGGGACCGCAGAATTTCTCTTAGGTTAATTTTTCCACGAACGCTTCGCTCTAGAGTTATTGGTAACTCTCTCTAGAGTCTTTGGTAACTCGAATGTTGGATGCACTCTGCGTCTGGACAATGCCGATGGTGTTCCTCGTCATTTGACGGCTCTTGGTAACAAAAAAATATAATAAATGTCACTGAAGACTATGTAATAATTTTTTGTTGTACAAATTCATTACCCTTGTCGCAGCAGACCTGCGTTCTCAGCGAATTTCCATATCAATAATGTAATTTTTATTTTGACCATTTATACCAAGATTCATCAACATCTGTCCATAAATAAAGGAGTTTGCTTAATCTCTATATGGTTAACACGGGAAAGGAGTACGGAGGTTAGCTGCTATAAACACATAAACTATGACTTTTTTCTTATCCTCCATTATATTAAAATTTGAGCCCCAAAATACAACGTACTGTGTTTAGAGTTTTTTAATATCTCGGTAACCGTTGAAGATAGATCAAAGCTTTAAAGCACAAAATTTTATAGCTTTTTGAAACAAATTTTAATTATTATTCTCATTGAATTGTTATTCTCAAAGGTGTCCACCGCAATACTGTGTTCGTATGGATGAGTTTGGGTGTAATAAGTGTATAAAACTAAAATAGTTCACAATATTAAGACAATCAGGGTAATCTAGGACTGATATAATTAATTCCGAAAACGTTTTTTGAAAATAAAAATCAGTGAAAAAGTGCGAATAAATTATTTTTAGGGTTGGCCAAACTACTACGGAGGGAGTTCAACTTTAGCTGATATTCCGTATGCAAGAAAGAAACCAATGACGGTGAGTGATTTATATTTTACAATTTTTAATGTAACCCCAAGACATCCTGTAAACCTTTTTGTAGTCATGAGTCCTACTCTACTATTCAAATCCATTATACATGTCCCAATCCTGATTACTAAGTTCTATATCCACATCGTCATATGTCTGGTCAGATTTGTGACCCCCCTTCCCTCCCGAAATGCAACTCTGCACCACACCCACACAGCCGTGCTCACCACGTAGGACGTGTGTTGGTGGGATTTCGACAGAGCATCTGCTGAAAAACTCGTTAGTTATAATGCTCCGGAGCTGGTCATAACAATAACTCGAGTGATAATGCAGAACTGAATTAACGCTGGCCGCGAGGCTAGTGACAAACATAGCCTCCCACGGAGTGGGAACTTGGGCTCAGGTTCGACGTTAGATAACCACAAAGTACTACACATTTTTTAGTTTTTGGAATGCTGGGTTTTCAGTGGTGTTGCTTGAGTATGACAGTCTATCAGAACGTTTTCGTACTTCAACAGTTGATGAGGTATTCGCCTGTAACAAAGGTACACAAGGAGTGTCCCCAAATCCTTCACTCATACTTTATATTCACCTTATATATCCAAAGTTTCGTACAAGTTTTCCAGTGATATTCAGAAAATTGAGTTCTCTTTCTTCCCCGCCTTAGAAGGTGGAACTTCTACCCAACACACTACATGAAGTACTTTATAACTACTACAAGCTATTTCACTAGTAGTATGAAATAAGTAAGTTGTAAAAGCTCTTTGGCTACGATAAAAACTTAGTAATGAAACAAGTAAATATCATCTGTATTCAGTATTAAATATTAACTAAATATTTGATCTATCGCCGGAAAAACATTATTTTGACTAAATTATTAAAATTTATTTTTTAATAGAAGCGCATTCAAGCTTATTGGTCATGAAGAAATCTCTATTAATTGAGCTATAAACTATAAAATGATGTGAAATATGAGGATTTTCAGGTGATGAAAAAGTTTAACTCAATGTAGTGACAAAACAAGGAATAATATACTCTAAATTGTGTTAAAAAACATGTAACGAAAATCAAGTTCCTCTGAATTACTCTGCATTCCTCTTAAGAAAACTATTCTTAACTTTTACCCTCATGTTTTTCCTTATGCTCTTTTCTTCTGTGGAAAAAATGGAGTTATTTCTTTACGCTCATCAATATATCATCAGTAAAATTATCACACCAATTGTCACGAGACTATAAATCGTGTGAAGAATTAATATTTTTAAGCGAAGACTACAAGTTTTGAACGAAGCAAGTTTGATGACCATGACGATGACAGCAGCGGATTAGCCCTTTGATCATGAGAGAGATTCGTATCTGTAAGTGAAGAATACAAAAGCAAGTTGCAGATAACTGATAACTTTGTTTTGTTTAGTCTCAATCAAATTTTTATGGTATTCCTCTATGTAACAACGTGGACTATTGTTGTTATCCACTCTTATCCACACTCTTCAAGTGCAAGAACATTCCAGTTCCCTTGACGATCAGGATCTCCACCAGGGCCATAAATCATTTCCGGACGTCTTCCCAGAAGACCCAGATAGAGCAATGCAGCTTCCCGGGTGGACCGAGGCAGATCTGGGTTAATCAGCAAAGCTCAATCAAGGGTGTGTTTGTGAGGCCGAGGTCACGTGATACTGTCTGACGGGCGATGAATGGAGACCGGCCTGTAGCGTGTAATTGTCCATCAGTTGAGATGATTTGCATCTATCTTCTCACACTTGCTAATGGAAACTCTTCCATGACTAGGGCCGTTCAACTCGACCAGTGCTCCGCCATTGTTACCGGCGGTGCAAGGATGAACATTCGTTTTTTTTGCAAGGGTGAAGGTTTTTTGTTTGCTCGGTAGGGAAGCTGAGTATACAAGAAAACATATACCATGCTTTCTTGGAAATATGATAGAGAAAAATTTTAATGGGGGTGCCAAACATGAACCCAGATTGCGCAACGGTTAGCATATTGGAATTCGGTGCAAGAGATATGGATTCGATCCCCAGAATGTTCACCCCAGAATGAGGGGGTTCAAACATTTACCCTTAAACCCATTTTTTATAATGGAAAAATCCGTTGGGGTTGACATATCTAAGAATAAGACAAAATTATTTGAACCAAAAGGTTTTTAACTAACCATTTCTCAAAGAATGCGTGGCTTGTGTGTAATACCTTAAGTGATTGTGGTTGTCTTGAAATATGTCACATTTTTGCGTTCAATTTCAAATTTATTCGTCAACTTTAACGATGTGTAAATGTTTGATAGGTAAGAGAACAAGGTTTTAGAGTTTTCTAAGATTTATAAATGTCACTGTCGTAATAAGTCACAAAATTATAAGCACCTTAAATACCTAAGACGAAACCACGCTCTGTTGTCTTCTGAATATTTCTCTATAACAGGATACGAATCAAAGATCCCAATACTCTTTCAACAAAATGGTGGAACTAGAGGAGATAAATAGATTCAAGCACAAACTTTAACAATGTGATGTACGAGAATAAATTTACATGATTGTTTTTCATGAAAACGTGGAAGATTTTTCATATTCTAAATATAAGATTATAAATAGTGTATCCTACCTAAGACCTTTTGACCTTACAATTTCATTGTAATAAGGATATATTTTTTGCCAGGACTTACAATACCGCCTCTAGGTAATTGTTAGGGATTGGGTCACCCCTGCATTCATTGAAAACACCATAACTTAGACTGATTGAAGATGAGTCAGCGGTCGTGAAATCCTGGTGCGATGTCGGGTATTATCTCAACTATTGAATCTGCCTAGGAGAGTAATGACGTTTTCTTCCTGGCAACTCAGTCTGTGGTACTGTATCAGATGCGGTCAACATCAATCAACTATTTTTTTCATTAAAAAGATGCATAACATATGTAAAAAATTGAATATAGAGATTTATATGTGCATTGTTTGGAATCATTACTATGCCATTTGGAAGAGGCAATAGTAAAATAACTATAGGATTTATTTCAAGTTAAATTGTATATTATAAAAAAATAAACATAAAGATTAGAAATGGCATATGTTAATAATCAATCATATAACATCCTCCCTTTTTGGATGTTTAGTGTACAATGGATTTCAAGGAGCAAGTTGTACTCAAAATTCATAATCTAATAATGTACTTGCATAGGGTATGGTCCCTTTACCAGCATGTTCAATTAATGTACCTGTATAGGGTATGGTCCCTTTACCAGCATGTTCAATTAATGTACCTGTATAGGGTATGGACCCTTTACCAGCATGTTCAATTAATGTACCTGCACAGGGTATGGTCCCTTTACCAGCATGTTCAATTAATGTACCTGTACAGGGTATGGACCCTTTACCAGCATGTTCAATTAATGTACCTGTACAGGGTATGGTCCCTTTACCAGCATGTTCAATTAATGTACCTGTACAGGGTATGGTCCCTTTACCAGCATGTTCAATTAATGTAACTGCACAGTGCACAGGGTATGGTCCCTTTACCAGCATGTTCAATTAATGTACCTGTACAGGGTATGGTCCCTTTACCAGCATGTTCAATTAATGTAACTGCACAGTGCACAGGGTATGGTCCCTTTACCAGCATGTTCAATTAAGCCATTGCAGTGCTGCTAGTTGCGTTCAGACGTCTTGAAATATGATGTACATTTTATAAACATAAGTTAGAAATTGTTCACTAAAACAAAGAACGTGATAACTGTCTTTGAGAATGAGAAGTTAAGTCCAGGAAGATTTGACGTTTAAGTATGTAGGTGTTACTACTGTTGGCCAAAATGTTGGGTGCTAGATGATTTGGGTGATGATTTAATTTTGAAAGGCATTTTACACTAAATGTTCGATTTCATTCAGGAAAAGGGTATCTGTATGGAGAGTGACGTTACTGACAAACCAGGGTACTTGAAGAGTTGAACGGAAAACTTTAGACTGGATCGTTACATAATTTGAATGTTAGAGTTAGAGAAGTTACCCACAGCTGACCGCAATGGGTACATAAGGGATGTCTTTGTACAGAAGAACTATGTTATGAGTTGATAATATATAGTTTTGTGGAGGATCCATGATAACCGTCTATAATTTAGGTTTAAATTCAGGCGTTTATTCCAGTTGTATGATTTTTTTAAGTTTACTACCAAATACATGCCTAGGTAATTCACTTAGGCTAATTCACAGTTAGTTTTGGAAGACGAACATCGTTCAAGGAAACAGGAAGGCACATACCATCCTTAAGGGTAAATGTAATATGGGCTGACTTTCCTTCATTTACTTTTATGCACCCGTTTCAGCCAATCCGATTAACAATTGAAGGTTCCTTGGAGGATTTCAGAGGCAGTTCAACAACATTGCCATGATGGGAAACTATTATAGCAGTGTTATCTGCAAAGGTGGCCTTTTCAGATTCACGATTTTTTGGTATGTCTGCTGTATATAATACCTAAAGGACAAGTCCTTATACGCTATACCTTTGGCTGAAGAGGGCATAGCCCTATAACAGCCGCAGTGGGCCCTCAGCCCACTGAAACCTCACATCCTGTCCCCGTCCTGCTATAACTTGAGGTACTCCGAATTTTATATTATGTAAGCCCGAGAGAAAGTCTTTAAACTTGATTTGAAAAAATCTGTCACTCAGGTAAGACCAGCTAATATTTAACGTATGTGGTAGAGCTCTCTTTATTTTATATAGTAGTCTTTTGAGCCAGACCTTATCGAAGTGCAGTAACGTTTATTTTCTTCTAGGACTTATTTTACTACATTGGGTACCCTGTGTACCTGCTCAATCGTTCAGTGCTGTTTCCTAAATCTAAATTGGTGATTAGGAATTAATCTATGCTGTTCAATGAAAGGAAGTAAACGTTAAAAAAAACGAAACAGAAAAAACAGAAAATTAAAAAAAACCTTTGATAGTAGAGGAAGGAGACTAATACTGTAGGTCTATAAGAGGATGCTTGATGAAAGGGTTTTCCAGGCTTATATACCACAACTATCTGAGAAATTTTCCATTGGGTTGGGAAATATTCTAATTTTAAAATCGCAATAAATATATTTCAATAGCACAAAAGCTGCTCTTGGATGTTCTTAGTTATATCTGGGGGATTGTCTTGAATTTACATGTTCAAAAATAACATTATTTATTACTTCATTTGTTTAAGTGATTAAAGCAGCAGATCCATTTGATTTGGTGCTTCAAGAAACTTAATAAGAGCTCACTGATGTCAATACCATTTTCATTAGGCTTAAAAGAATTTTCAGAACTATTCAGAAAAAACTTCACTCTTTTACGTGTAACTTTTCCCCCATGACCCATTAGATTTAGATGTTGGTAGGATTGGTGTTCTAGGTTGCTTAAAGTTCTTAGTAGCTTTCCACAATGAGTCGATGCTGTCGGAGAAAAAGATTTTCTGTAAACTCACTAAACTATTCATTCTTAAACGTTTTTAAGATTTTGGTAAGTTGCCATGATGCTATGTTGAGGGCGTAGGACTTGGAATGTTTAGCCAAATTCTCATCAAACGCCTCTTTTCTGCTATTTGTGCTTTATAAAAGTTGGATGCTTAATTTTTTCTTTGTTAGTTTTTAACTGTCCGTGCTGGAGTTACAAGCCAGGATGAATTTTGTACCAATTGGGTGAATGCTTCTACAAAACTATCAACATCAAGTGTTTTTAAAGAGGAATTTTGAGGTCAACATTTTCAGAAATGAGATTTTTAAAGTAGTCCCAATCGGTAAAATTATTGCTCTAAGTAGGAGGTGTTTTTGTAAGATTATTGTGATAGGAGTGATAGCCTCTTTGGAATGATAGCCTCAACTGAGTTTACAAGGCTTGATACATTGACTACAGCAGGAACAAAATCGGAGGTGGTTTAGGTTCTCGATCGGAAGGCAGATTGAACGTGTCAGATTTGTCCATCTCGCTGATAGCGTCAAACCGATTAATTGTGGAAACACCAATCAGACTCATTCTTCCGGGTATTCTTGGAGCTATGAGCGATACTATTGTTAGCATAGCTTTGTGTCTTACTGTTAGTAGGAGTAATGATTTGCCACTCACACCGGTTGTCTCTTAGATTGCTGTTGCCATTTAGTTCTAAAACTTTATGCAGACTTTAGTTAAATCTGAATTCATCATATGCAGGTACCAATTCCTGATAAGATCAAATGGGTCAGTCACTGCAGTCGTTGTCATAGGTATAATGAACTTGCTTTGTTGCAGACTTGAGTTTAACTGAATTTTCTACTTTTAATTACTGATCCCTCACATGATCACAGGTTTCAGCTGATGTCGAAGTTATACCTGTAGGTTTCAAAAACACACTTTGTTGCTTACTCGAGCTAACTTTCACTTACACTGGAGAATCTTCAATGACCAAAGGCATTACCTTCAGTCATAGGTATTAAACTTACTTTGAATCAAACTTATATTAAGCTTGTAGCGTTGGGAAACCCCAAGTCATCTACATCCGCAGCCAACAAACCCGTGTGAATCATTTTGCCGCCATAATGAATCATTTCCGTCCCAGCTGATCATCGCAGGTTCGTGACCTTCGCTCACCTCATGTTATGAAACAGGTCGTTGAAAATTCAACCGCGCAGGAGCAATTTGAAAAAAAATTCCGGAAGAGGTTTTACACTAGTGTGAAAATGCTCTTTTACATCATGCAGTATACATACATTTCCTCTACTCTACAGAATCTTTATTCATTTTTGGCGATGGTAAGTTCCTTTTCCTATTTTCATTGTTTAGATATTACTGTGGATGTTTACCTCCATGAAGTGGCATGATAAACCTTCTGATAGCCCAATGAATAAAAGTGACTTGTCACGGTATCGAGCCGTAAAGGATTTGTTAGGGTTTTCTCACAGGTACATCAGGTACATCACACGGATATACACACCAAAAATTGCATTTTAAAATGTCATTGAAAATTCTGTCAAAATTTGACTTTGCTTTTGGCTTTCTCTCAGTCTGTTTTGGGATCAGAAATCAGCTACCGTCTTTGAGTAAGTGGGGTGAAGAACGTGAAGCTCCGCCTCTAAACCTCACCTGAAGACGGAATTAGATTTTAGATCATGACTCTTTCATCATGACACTTGTGTTTCATATAAACGCCATGAAAAAAATCTTCAATAAAATCCTGAGAATTTGAAAATATAGGATTTTAGTAAATTTCCTTTTAAGTGAATCAGCTACTAACGTAGTCAGCACGACAAGAGTTAAAAGCCCAAGACCATTTCACATTTTCATTTTTGACTCCCTAGATGTCCAAAACGTACTTCGTTGAAATATACGTTTGTAATATAAGTAATTTATTTAAATTAACTTATGTCAGTTTATCAAAATATTTTACACAAATCTATCATATCTGAAGCTTAGGCATTTTAGCATTTGGCTGCATCTATCAGAAAATTTTATACAGTTGAAGACTAGTGCGTACCTTTTTTTAACACTTTTTTGATCATTTTTGTAATAGTGTCTCATAAGGAATTATATATTTATACAAATTCAATCTTCTGTAATGATCGCTAAAGAAACTGTTCTGAATATTAAAAAAAATCAAGAAATCTATAAATTGACCAATTGTAAGCAACTTATGCTCAGTGATATTTTTCTGAAACTCAATACTTTTCTATTTATTCGCGAGTGAATCTGTCTGTTTTCAGGCAAAAACACGCTTTTAGATGGTTTTTAGCTAATAACTTGAAAAATATACACTTGTACAGACCAAAATTGTTGTGTAGAAATTACAAAAAGAATGGTGTATTTATTATTTCAAAAGAATTAATTTCAACCAAATTAAGTGCATATTTTTCACGTTGTTTAAAAAACTATATAAAACATGGTATTTTAAAGGTTCGTATTGTCAAAATACGTCATTTGAAACGTTTTATCTTCACAAGAAATAGTAGTGTGTATTTTCCTTTGTGCCTTTTTACGAAACCCCTAAACTTAGGGTTTCTGCGACGTTTGAGCATAGGTACGTGAAGTTTACGGAGCCCTCCGGAGTGTGAAGCCTCGAAAGCTTCACGAGGAGGCAGTGGCCTCCATCCGTCATCGGCGAGGTCCGTGCCCGAGCGAGCCGGAAGAAGTCATCGGTCAAGGCGCCGCAGATGATCGTCTGGTCTTCACACTTTACTGCAGGTCGGGACTTTACGGCCTTGTAGATCTCCGACCGGATTGATTTATTGGAGATTTCAAAACCCTATCAGAATGTCGAGTGATGTTTATGTACGTAATCTGGCTGATGTATCGCATGTAGTGGCATCTACAAGTGTAATCTAACTGAGATATCTTATTTAGTGCCAGCTATAAATGTTCGTAGCGTGAGTAGCAGCTTTTGTAAGTTTGCATAGTAATTAATGTCAAACTCCATTTATGAAAATTAAATTAGAAATTCTTTATTCAACCAGGCAAAGTTAGATCAGGACGTTAGATTTATGAAGGTCCGTTGAGAAAACAATGGATGATCCTTTCGTCCATTGTGAGAATAGTGTAAGGAAACTTAAAAATAGGGAAGGGAACTTAGATATTGTTTAAGAATAATTTTAGCAAATCTTTAAGTTACACATTCATAAGACTCCGAATCACTCTGGTGGGTATTTCAAGAAGGTGATATGTGTAATAGATCTATTGACATATGCAACATAGGTACTTAACATTGTGTAATTGTTACTGACAAAGACCAGATACCGTAACTCATTTCTCATTTGCCAGAATTCACTGATAGCCCAATAAATACAAACAACTTCGAGCCGTAAATGATTTGTTGGGATTATCTCATGGGTACAGTACATCCCACAGATTTACGCACCCAAAAATTGCATTTTAAAATCGTCATTTAAAGTTTTACTGAAAATTTAGCTTTCTCTCAATCTGTTTTTAACGTTATAAATTGTATGTCTATTTTATCAGGTACAACTTTATTTACTTTCCTTGGTAAACAAAAGGGTTGGGATAAATATATGTAAGGTAACTAAGCTAGCTGCTTGAACGGGGATGACCCCTTGCACCAAATTCCAGGAGGTTACGGGTTCAAATCCGAGGATGGCCTTTCGGATTTTGCAACTGCTTAGTATCCTTAGTATACCTTATCTTGACCAATAAAATTTGTCTGGTGTAGAAATAATAAAAATAGTCTGCTGTATTAAAATATGCTCTAAGATAATTAGAAGACTCAGAATTCAGCAAATTTCTTCAAAGTTTAAAATTCGTTATCACCTCTCCCGCATCAACAGCCCCAGCCACTCACTACATTACCAGTGATCGCGCGACGCCGTCAGATCGGAGATAAGGAAGGAAGCGTCGCGTCGGCTAGCTGAGGCTGAGGTCAGAATGCAAACTGACTAGTTGTAATGTAGACAGGGCCGCTCCGTGGAGTCACTAGGTCACCGAATAACCTTGTCCGTACCGGCCAAGTTTCCTCTTTTAGAATACTATTATTCAATATAATAATTTACTATTGATTAAACATCTCACTCACGTAATTGAGTCATTAAATGATTGTTAATGCAGAAAATGCATGGACATAATACGTAATTATAAATAAATTAATACCGTAGCCATACAATACTGTTGCTCTCCCCCACACCTAGTAAATGAGTTAGGTTCTGGAAATCCAACACAGTAGCAACCCTCCACGGTAGTCATGTGCAAGACTAGCTCTATGTCCGAACTCAGAATATTTCTGAGTAAATTGTTTACATTATTTGAATCTTACAAAGCCAACCCATCTCGGTAGACTGAAAGGCCAGGATCAGACTAGCTACAAATCCTTACATTCTTGAAAAATACCTTTACTTGAGTTCTACAAAAATGTGTCCCTGTAGCAATCCTCTGCGGTAGTCCGTAAGGTGTAAGACTTGCTCCTTATTCCCACCTTCTTTAATATAAACATCTTTCACATATGTTATACCAGCCAAAGTACCCGGTTTCGCACGGGTAAAAAAGCTAAGAGTTAATTAATTTTTTATTATTTACAAAATGACAAAACACGAATGTCTACGAAATGACAAAGTAACATCTGTTTAGTAATGGAAAAGGATAAGGAGTAACGTAATAGAGACAGACATCGAGAGAGAACTTAAAATCTACTATTTTCTTTCTTCTTCTTTCCAAACTGTCAAAATGTAGTGTAAATAAATACATGATGACTTTAGAATATGTAAAAATTGAAACCTAGGACATTCACAGCAACAATGTCTTCTGTTTCCCGAACTGTGAAATTTTGGTATCCACAGCTGTTTACATTCAAGTAATTTTATGTTGATGTCCTTAAAAAATGTAAACATTGAAACCTAGGACGTTCGTGAGGCATAGCCAAAGGGGATTTTAAAGATAATAAAAGACACCCGGTGTAAAATTGTCTGTCTTAATTATTCGTATGTGATTTTATACATAATTTTGCTTAAAAGACATGGATAGATAAACATTTCAGAAAGGAAATAATAATTATTATATATTTCATATTTTCCAACGAACCGAAACCTAATTAATATGTTTTGTACATGACAGCAACGCAAGTCCCAGTAGCAACCCTCCACGGTAGTCCGCAAGGTGTAAGACTAGCTCCACGTCCCCACTCGTGCCGTGCGTGCGCGGGATGTAACGGAGGTAGTGGTTAGCCGCGTCGGTAATGATAACTTTGGGCCCGTTCCCAGACAATGGACATGGCAAATCTCCGCTTAACGGTGCCGATCGTCAAAACAATACATTACTCAATTTATAATTCGTTCTATCGGAGGAATCGAATAGGACGATCGATAATAAGCGTTATTAATTGCCGATGCGACTGCGCGGGGTAATTTGTGCGAATAGTTGAATAAATGGGTCAGATTATGGTCAACTATATCTAGTGTAGTATCTAGTGTAGTAGTTTAAATAAAATCGTGATGGAAAGTATCTGCAATAAAAATCTAAATACAGTAATATAGATTCACCAATAATGAGTTTCAAACAGAGACTTGAGGTTTATTAGAATAAAAGCTATCTCGCTGATATCGTGCTTTAAAATTTTTACATCTATGCCATGGTTTTATCGTTATTCTTATTCATGACCCACCGACTCACCTACGAGGTGATTGTGGTTAATGTAATGAGATTGCTACTTGTAGCTTTATTACTGGCCAATGCCATTTATTTTCCACGATTTTTATTATGAGCCCAATGAAAAAACAACTGCTTTTAGTACCAAACATGTTCAAAGTCCTATTATTGGTACAATGTTTTTTAAAAGGCACCCCGCCGGTGGAGGACTGGCAGGTCGTCGCTCCTCCTTGTAGTAATCCACCCTGTGTACAAGTGTTTTTATCCAGCGACTCACACCCCGCCGGTGGAGACTGGCAGGTCGTCGCTCCTCCTTGTAGTAATCCACCCCCTGTGTACAAGTGTTTATCCAGCGACTCACACCCCGCCCGAGTGGAGACTGGGCAGGTCGTCGCTCCTCCTTTGTAGTAATCCACCCCTGTGTACAAGTGTTATCCAGCGACTCACACCCCGCCGGTGGAGACTGGCAGGTCGTCGCTCCTCCTTGTAGTAATCCACCCCTGTGTACAAGTGTTATCCAGCGACTCACACCCCGCCGGGGGAGAGACTGGCAGGTCGTCGCTCCTCCTTGTAGTAATCCACCCCTGTGTACAAGTGTTATCCAGCGACTCACACCCCGCCGGTGGAGACTGGCAGGTCGTCGCTCCTCCTTGTAGTAATCCACCCCTGTGTATAAGTGTTATCCAGCGACTCACACCCCGCCGGTGGAGACTGGCAGGTCGTCGCTCCTCCTTGTAGTAATCCACCCCTGTGTACAAGTGTTATCCAGCGACTCACACCCCGCCGGTGGAGACTGGCAGGTCGTCGCTCCTCCTTGTAGTAATCCTGCCCTGTGTACAAGTGTTATCCAGCGACTCACACCCCGCCGGTGGAGACTGGCAGGTCGTCGCTCCTCCTTGTAGTAATCCACCCCTGTGTACAAGTGTTATCCAGCGACTCACACCCCGCCGGTGGAGACTGGCAGGTCGTCGCTCCTCCTTGTAGTAATCCACCCCTGTGTACAAGTGTTATCCAGCGACTCACACCCCGCCGGTGGAGACTGGCAGGTCGTCGCTCCTCCTTGTAGTAATCCTGCCCTGTGTACAAGTGTTATCCAGCGACTCACACCCCGCCGGTGGAGACTGGCAGGTCGTCGCTCCTCCTTGTAGTAATCCACCCCTGTGTACAAGTGTTATCCAGCGACTCACACCCCGCCGGTGGAGACTGGCAGGTCGTCGCTCCTCCTTGTAGTAATCCACCCCTGTGTACAAGTGTTATCCAGCGACTCACACCCCGCCGGTGGAGACTGGCAGGTCGTCGCTCCTCCTTGTAGTAATCCACCCCTGTGTACAAGTGTTATCCAGCGACTCACACCCCGCCGGTGGAGACTGGCAGGTCGTCGCTCCTCCTTGTAGTAATCCACCCCTGTGTACAAGTGTTATCCAGCGACTCACACCCCGCCGGTGGAGACTGGCAGGTCGTCGCTCCTCCTTGTAGTAATCCACCCCTGTGTACAAGTGTTATCCAGCGACTCACACCCCGCCGGTGGAGACTGGCAGGTCGTCGCTCCTCCTTGTAGTAATCCACCCCTGTGTACAAGTGTTATCCAACGACTCACAGCCCGCCGGTGGAGACTGGCAGGTCGTCGCTCCTCCTTGTAGTAATCCACCCCTGTGTACAAGTGTTATCCAGCGACTCACACCCCGCCGGTGGAGACTGGCAGGTCGTCGCTCCTCCTTGTAGTAATCCACCCCTGTGTACAAGTGTTATCCAGCGACTCACACCCCGCCGGTGGAGACTGGCAGGTCGTCGCTCCTCCTTGTAGTAATCCACCCCTGTGTACAAGTGTTATCCAGCGACTCACACCCCGCCGGTGGAGACTGGCAGGTCGTCGCTCCTCCTTGTAGTAATCCACCCCTGTGTACAAGTGTTATCCAGCGACTCACACCCCGCCGGTGGAGACTGGCAGGTCGTCGCTCCTCCTTGTAGTAATCCACCCCTGTGTACAAGTGTTATCCAGCGACTCACACCCCGCCGGTGGAGACTGGCAGGTCGTCGCTCCTCCTTGTAGTAATCCACCCCTGTGTACAAGTGTTATCCAGCGACTCACACCCCGCCGGTGGAGACTGGCAGGTCGTCGCTCCTCCTTGTAGTAATCCACCCCTGTGTACAAGTGTTATCCAGCGACTCACACCCCGCCGGTGGAGACTGGCAGGTCGTCGCTCCTCCTTGTAGTAATCCACCCCTGTGTACAAGTGTTATCCAGCGACTCACACCCGCCGGTGGAGACTGGCAGGTCGTCGCTCCTCCTTGTAGTAATCCACCCCTGTGTACAAGTGTTATCCAGCGACTCACACCCCGCCGGTGGAGACTGGCAGGTCGTCGCTCCTCCTTGTAGTAATCCACCCCTGTGTACAAGTGTTATCCAGCGACTCACACCCCGCCGGTGGAGACTGGCAGGTCGTCGCTCCTCCTTGTAGTAATCCACCCCTGTGTACAAGTGTTATCCAGCGACTCACACCCCGCCGGTGGAGACTGGCAGGTCGTCGCTCCTCCTTGTAGTAATCCACCCCTGTGTACAAGTGTTATCCAGCGACTCACACCCCGCCGGTGGAGACTGGCAGGTCGTCGCTCCTCCTTGTAGTAATCCACCCCTGTGTACAAGTGTTATCCAGCGACTCACACCCCGCCGGTGGAGACTGGCAGGTCGTCGCTCCTCCTTGTAGTAATCCACCCCTGTGTACAAGTGTTATCCAGCGACTCACACCCCGCCGGTGGAGACTGGCAGGTCGTCGCTCCTCCTTGTAGTAATCCACCCCTGTGTACAAGTGTTATCCAGCGACTCACACCCCGCCGGTGGAGACTGGCAGGTCGTCGCTCCTCCTTGTAGTAATCCACCCCTGTGTACAAGTGTTATCCAGCGACTCACACCCCGCCGGTGGAGACTGGCAGGTCGTCGCTCCTCCTTGTAGTAATCCACCCCTGTGTACAAGTGTTATCCAGCGACTCACACCCCGCCGGTGGAGACTGGCAGGTCGTCGCTCCTCCTTGTAGTAATCCACCCCTGTGTACAAGTGTTATCCAGCGACTCACACCCCGCCGGTGGAGACTGGCAGGTCGTCGCTCCTCCTTGTAGTAATCCACCCCTGTGTACAAGTGTTATCCAACGACTCACACCCCGCCGGTGGAGACTGGCAGGTCGTCGCTCCTCCTTGTAGTAATCCACCCCTGTGTACAAGTGTTATCCAACGACTCACCCCGCCGGTGGAGACTGGCAGGTCGTCGCTCCTCCTTGTAGTAATCCACCCCTGTGTACAAGTGTTATCCAGCGACTCACACCCCGCCGGTGGAGACTGGCAGGTCGTCGCTCCTCCTTGTAGTAATCCACCCCTGTGTACAAGTGTTATCCAGCGACTCACACCCCGCCGGTGGAGACTGGCAGGTCGTCGCTCCTCCTTGTAGTAATCCACCCCTGTGTACAAGTGTTATCCAACGACTCACACCCCGCCGGTGGAGACTGGCAGGTCGTCGCTCCTCCTTGTAGTAATCCACCCCTGTGTACAAGTGTTATCCAGCGACTCACACCCCGCCGGTGGAGACTGGCAGGTCGTCGCTCCTCCTTGTAGTAATCCACCCCTGTGTACAAGTGTTATCCAGCGACTCACACCCCGCCGGTGGAGACTGGCAGGTCGTCGCTCCTCCTTGTAGTAATCCACCCCTGTGTACAAGTGTTATCCAGCGACTCACACCCCGCCGGTGGAGACTGGCAGGTCGTCGCTCCTCCTTGTAGTAATCCACCCCTGTGTACAAGTGTTATCCAGCGACTCACACCCCGCCGGTGGAGACTGGCAGGTCGTCGCTCCTCCTTGTAGTAATCCACCCCTGTGTACAAGTGTTATCCAGCGACTCACACCCCGCCGGTGGAGACTGGCAGGTCGTCGCTCCTCCTTGTAGTAATCCACCCCTGTGTACAAGTGTTATCCAGCGACTCACACCCCGCCGGTGGAGACTGGCAGGTCGTCGCTCCTCCTTGTAGTAATCCACCCCTGTGTACAAGTGTTATCCAGCGACTCACACCCCGCCGGTGGAGACTGGCAGGTCGTCGCTCCTCCTTGTAGTAATCCACCCCTGTGTACAAGTGTTATCCAGCGACTCACACCCCGCCGGTGGAGACTGGCAGGTCGTCGCTCCTCCTTGTAGTAATCCACCCCTGTGTACAAGTGTTATCCAGCGACTCACACCCCGCCGGTGGAGACTGGCAGGTCGTCGCTCCTCCTTGTAGTAATCCACCCCTGTGTACAAGTGTTATCCAGCGACTCACACCCCGCCGGTGGAGACTGGCAGGTCGTCGCTCCTCCTTGTAGTAATCCACCCCTGTGTACAAGTGTTATCCAGCGACTCACACCCCGCCGGTGGAGACTGGCAGGTCGTCGCTCCTCCTTGTAGTAATCCACCCCTGTGTACAAGTGTTATCCAGCGACTCACACCCCGCCGGTGGAGACTGGCAGGTCGTCGCTCCTCCTTGTAGTAATCCACCCCTGTGTACAAGTGTTATCCAGCGACTCACACCCCGCCGGTGGAGACTGGCAGGTCGTCGCTCCTCCTTGTAGTAATCCACCCCTGTGTACAAGTGTTATCCAGCGACTCACACCCCGCCGGTGGAGACTGGCAGGTCGTCGCTCCTCCTTGTAGTAATCCACCCCTGTGTACAAGTGTTATCCAGCGACTCACACCCCGCCGGTGGAGACTGGCAGGTCGTCGCTCCTCCTTGTAGTAATCCACCCCTGTGTACAAGTGTTATCCAGCGACTCACACCCCGCCGGTGGAGACTGGCAGGTCGTCGCTCCTCCTTGTAGTAATCCACCCCTGTGTACAAGTGTTATCCAGCGACTCACACCCGCCGGTGGAGACTGGCAGGTCGTCGCTCCTCCTTGTAGTAATCCTGCCCTGTGTACAAGTGTTATCCAGCGACTCACACCCCGCCGGTGGAGACTGGCAGGTCGTCGCTCCTCCTTGTAGTAATCCTGCCCTGTGTACAAGTGTTATCCAGCGACTCACACCCCGCCGGTGGAGACTGGCAGGTCGTCGCTCCTCCTTGTAGTAATCCACCCCTGTGTACAAGTGTTATCCAGCGACTCACACCCCGCCGGTGGAGACTGGCAGGTCGTCGCTCCTCCTTGTAGTAATCCACCCCTGTGTACAAGTGTTATCCAGCGACTCACACCCCGCCGGTGGAGACTGGCAGGTCGTCGCTCCTCCTTGTAGTAATCCACCCCTGTGTACAAGTGTTATCCAACGACTCACACCCCGCCGGTGGAGACTGGCAGGTCGTCGCTCCTCCTTGTAGTAATCCACCCCTGTGTACAAGTGTTATCCAGCGACTCACACCCCGCCGGTGGAGACTGGCAGGTCGTCGCTCCTCCTTGTAGTAATCCACCCCTGTGTACAAGTGTTATCCAGCGACTCACACCCCGCCGGTGGAGACTGGCAGGTCGTCGCTCCTCCTTGTAGTAATCCACCCCTGTGTACAAGTGTTATCCAGCGACTCACACCCCGCCGGTGGAGACTGGCAGGTCGTCGCTCCTCCTTGTAGTAATCCACCCCTGTGTACAAGTGTTATCCAGCGACTCACACCCCGCCGGTGGAGACTGGCAGGTCGTCGCTCCTCCTTGTAGTAATCCACCCCTGTGTACAAGTGTTATCCAACGACTCACACCCCGCCGGTGGAGACTGGCAGGTCGTCGCTCCTCCTTGTAGTAATCCACCCCTGTGTACAAGTGTTATCCAGCGACTCACACCCCGCCGGTGGAGACTGGCAGGTCGTCGCTCCTCCTTGTAGTAATCCACCCCTGTGTACAAGTGTTATCCAGCGACTCACACCCCGCCGGTGGAGACTGGCAGGTCGTCGCTCCTCCTTGTAGTAATCCACCCCTGTGTACAAGTGTTATCCAACGACTCACACCCCGCCGGTGGAGACTGGCAGGTCGTCGCTCCTCCTTGTAGTAATTGCCAGAACCATATCGTTCTGCACGGGCGACCCCCTGATTGCCGATCGTCAGAGGACTTCCGACGTAACGTCGCGTCGGCGTCGGCGTCGGCGTCGGGGCATCCGCCCAACCGCGCATCGCAGTCTCCGAGAACACACCAACACTTCAAACCAAAGGCTCAAGAAATTTGCTTTAAAAATTAATTTACAAGACTGGTATTGTTTACTAAGGAGGTTTTAATTACCTGAACGAGACAAGTGATCCGAATAATGGATCGGAAACTACCACGCTTTGAGATACAAATTTAAAATACATAAACACATTTTCAAGATACATTTTTAAAATTCATATATATATATATAAAATATATATATATATATATATACTTAAGTTATTTCCTTTTTATGTGAAAATTTGACAAAACCTGTAAACCCAATGTATTTCATGAGCCTTTTAGAACTCGTTGGTTTTAAAAATCTTCTAAAAATCCACTCGTGATTCGAGTAATTTAAATCTTCTTACTAATTAGTATAGATGGTCCAGACAAATCAAGCAACATCTTGGTAGAATATGATGCTGCTTAATTTTTAAAGTTTAAAATGTTTATTTTTATAAAATGAAATATTAATGAAAACCTCACGTAAATGTAATCTATTGTAGCTTATTAATGTGATCTGACGTTTCATCCGGTAAATGTATACTTTTACATATATGTAAAATGACGAGTCGTCATATGTTTAAGCTTATAAACCTTCGGAAGCCAATATACTACTGATCTAATTAACTTTTAGAAAATACCTTACAGACGATAACCAAAATTGAGTATTAAACCGTTCCAAACTATTCTCGTCTATAAACTATTCCAACCAAGCCAATGGTATTACGTACGGATCCTTATTTTTTTTTGCTAAAAATGAGGTTAAAAATAAATAAGAAATAGAGGAGGAAATATTTGAAAAAATAAACCGTAACCGCAAAGAAATTGAGGAAAGAAGTAGTATTGCTTGGGAGAGAGAGTGAGAGAGTGTGAGAGTGTGAGAGAGAGATGGTCGAGTTGCGCAACTCTGACACGAGGCAAGGGGTTTGACCTCACTAATTGTTGGACCCTAGACTACACATTCTTGTGGGGGAAACAACCTGCCAAGCCGCGGTGCCAACGAGAGCGAATACCAACAGACTTTGGAGATGGAGGAGAGTGTTAAGGAACTGGCTGGGTGGTACAGTCTAGGGAGGTTTACCGGGTCGATCCTGAGCAAAATCTTTACTCAATTTTGTGACTGTTCAATTCCGGACTCAGTTATTCTTGTATATTGACCTATTATTTAATGACCCTAGAGAATTAATAACTACGTTTATCAGTAATAAAGGTACATGTAATAAAATTAATTATAACATCACACCACTCTACACTCATATTCACCTCAAAACATAAACGTAGTTGGGTTGGTATCTAACAAATAATAATAATAATAAGAAGAAGAAGAATATTCAACACACACTGATGGCGTTTGACTAAAATGCAGTGACGACTATAATTAGGCCTAACTAATTTTCTCAAAGAGAAACTCTAGATGTAATAAAATGCTAAAGAAAAGCAATTACGATTTTCAAAATACCATAAACTGATTCAGAAAAAATCTTGGTCATCTTTGACGATGTCATGGGTTTTTTAAAACTAAATCATTTTATTAAATTATTTTGGGTTAGTTAAAATTAAAAAATTGGGTGATGAATTTATTAGACTGATCCGCCGTTTTCATAACTAGGAGCGAAGTGACTTTAAAAAGTGTGGCCAAAAAGACACTGTCTTGAACAACTATTTTCATCGTACTGTGGAAATAGCCTTTCTAATCGTTAAACAATTAGACCATATAGTTTGAGACTATACTAAATCGTCTACAATGATGACATTTCTGAGTTGTTATCGTTACACGATCTTTTAGGTTATATTTAAGATAGTTCGCACACATAGTAAACAACATTTATGATGTACCATAAAATATTTTTAAGGTTATCAAACGGAAAAATGTACCTTATGTATATGTTTTCTTATGTATATGTGTTTTGTATATGTTTTTAAAGTAACCCGAAAACGACGATTTTGCAGACGATTTAAAGAACTGAAAAAAGTTTTTTTGGACGATTCATGATGAAAAAATTATTTTATTTACTCTCCTGTGGGAAATAGGTTAGATCATGGATATGTCAAAAGGGGATGTTTTTAGTTCCTCTAAACAGCTGTCATTATAGCCATATGACGTCACTTAACATCCACATTCTTGCCCAATGAACTATTAATCAATGATCTCGGGAAATGAAACAAATGATATATGCCAGTCGTTGTAATTCAAATATGTGAGCAAACTATAAAATGTTGGGGATTATCTTTCCAACTTTTCATCAAAATATACCTGTAGGAGGTTTATTTTAGGTATATTTATGAGACAATGTCTAAATATTTATTGAACTTCAATCTACCCAAATGACTTCTGATAAAAATATATGTTCAGATTTTGGTTCAATTTAGTGTTAAACGATACCTTCTAAGCAGTTTTTTTAGTTTTTTGATCTAAAATCCTAATAATTTGGAATGACACGGTAACCACATAAAACTAAAAAGTTATAGGTTTTAGTGTTATTTGAAGATACTTGAAAAAACTAGCACATTAATTAATTGATGATGTGATCCGTCACAGTGAATGTAGTTCCATTGGCAACCGCTAGGAGTGCTGTAGTCGCTAGATTTATATTTTATTCCAGGTGAAAGGTCACAGTGACCCTCCCACGCTACCTCCTGCTTCTCTAATTCTAAGCCCTACAGTGTGATTTTTATGGGCCATCTTTTCCGCATATCGTTACCCTAATCTGACACGTTTTAGTGTTTTTACTCTCATGTTATATTTTACGGAAAAAATATTACGTTGACTTCGCTTATATTTCGAAAAGGAAACAGAAAGATCGTTTGTTTTTGTGTTGTTTTCCGCTTTAAGTTTATAAAATTAAATATTTAACTAACGGTGAAAATCAAGAGACCAGTCTACCTCAACCCCCCTAGCGTACTTCAATCTTTGAATTATCTTTTTTTTTAATTCAATCGTTTTAAAATGTGCAGTAAACGTAATTTGACAGAGGATATAAAACTGTATTGCGCTGGAATGTTATGGTATAATGTTTTGTGTATAAAATTAAAACAAATACTGGGTTGTGATTGACAAAAAGTGGTTATTTTAATATGTAATCCGTTGTCTAATCTTTGATTAAACCAACATCTCATCTCATCAACATGAGTTCAACTGTCTATTTTCTATTAATTTACGTTAACTGTGTATTGCTTCATAATTAATTAATACATTTAAAACAGGATTCTTCAAAACCTTACCACGCTCGGTATCCCTACCTCAGCATTGTCATCTCATAGCGCCAAGGTGGATATTGTCGAGGGGTAGACCGCCACCTTAAGCTACAAAATAATTTTATGACGCAGTCTTCGGAATCAGTATTGTAAGAGTAGTTCATAACCGGTCAAAATATATGTAGGGGAGAATGGGGGAGTGCCGATATGATAAGCTGTCAGACTCACTTTTAGTTTCAGTAGATTTTTTATTTGTAAAAAATAGGTTAAAAATATGGTCGCCAAAAGATTTGGTCAAATTGCCAACCCCACCCCCCCAGAGATAAGACGTTTCCATGTCAATACGCAATATATTTTGGCTTACAGCCTTTAACAAAGATAGCAAATACTATAAAAATTACAAACAACGCTACCGATACCTCCTCACCCCGTGGGTAATGGTGGTAGGGGGATGTCTCATGTATTTATAAAGAAAAGGTTTATAAAACCTCTTTCATAAAATTGGTAGTAACTAAAAAAATACATTATCGTGAAAACATTGCTTTATTTTTTATCAGTATAACGGTACTTATAAACAGATTTAAATCAAAATATTGATAAGTTTAATGGCAAAGGCTTCTATCACGGAGAATATTGGCATTAGATATAGTGTCGGGGGAGCCGGTACCCTACCACCATTACCACACTGAGATCCACCGGGGCTACCCAAAATGCTTGACTTGCTAAAACGTCGTCCTTCTTAAGACAATACCACTGAACATTCTAATACTACATACATCATTAAAGTAAAATGTTTACACTATTAAATTATGTTAATAAACTTACGATAGAGTAATTACATTGAGTTGTTATGTAACTATCAATCTTCTCCAAAATTAGACCAACAACCACTAAAAAACTTTAATCACATTATCAGAGCGATTTGTAATAGTGAACTGAAATGAATCACATGAAATAAACATAAATAGTTCTTCTATCCTCCACCATAGCGCAAGCACTAACCAGACAGAGCACATAAAGCAATTTTAATTGAAAGCAGACAACATACCGGAGATAACTGGGCAAACCCACCACCTGATTGAAAATATTTATAAATATTAAATTTTACTAAAGAAACTACCTAAAATGAAAAGATAACCTTTATTACCTTTTTAGCCTTTAAAAGTATCTGAGACTTTCTTAGGTTTTTCTCATTCAAAAATTAAATACCCCCGCCCCAGCAGACCTGCGTACTCAGCGAATTTCCAAATCAATATAATAGTAATAATAATAATATATGAAAAGTTTTATAAAAATCTGTCCATAAACATGAGAATTATTTGCCTATTCTCCATAAGATTAAAACGGGAAAGAGTGTGCAGGTTAGCTGCTGTGAGGAACACTGAAAGTAGTCATTTCTACCATAAATAATTTTTATATTAACATTTATACCAACTTTCATCAACATCTGTACATAAATGAACGAGTTTGCCTATTCCCTATATGATTAATATGGGAAAAAGGTATACAGGTTTGCTGCCATGATCACATAAACATGATTAAGATAAATGGATATTTCAAATGAAGCTAAATATCAAGTTTTATCCAAAATATTGATTAATATGGGAAATATTAACCTATTCTCCATAGATACATTAGCCCAAAATACATGTACTGTGTTAAATTTTTTATCCTAACTTGGAGATAGAAAAACTTTTTACAATTGTGTAGTTTTTTAAGCTGATTGCAATGGTGAAATATAAAATTAGAAAATTTTAAAATTTACATGTGAAAACGCAAAAAACATTTAACTACCCGTTCCCATTGATCGATAAGTCTGATACGAATGAAAAACATTTATACCGTCTCACCAAATTTGGTCTTGATCGGACCATATTTTATTCAAATACACACACACACACATAACACACCCAACTCACACACACAATATTAAATAAATATTTATAAATATAAAATTTATAAAAATAAAATATTTATTGAAATTAACTTTATATAAATTTTTAACCTTTGTTTTTAGTATCTGAGACTTTCTTAAATTCAAAAATTAAATACCCCCGCCCCAGCAGACCTGCGTACTCAGCGAATTTCCAAATCAATATAATAGTAATAATAATAATATATGAAAAGTTTTATAAAAATCTGTCCATAAACATGAGAATTATTTGCCTATTCTCCATAAGATTAAAACGGGAAAGAGTGTGCAGGTTAGCTGCTGTGAGGAACACTGAAAGTAGTCATTTCTACCATAAATAATTTTTATATTAACATTTATACCAACTTTCATCAACATCTGTACATAAATGAACGAGTTTGCCTATTCCCTATATGATTAATATGGGAAAAAAGTATACAGGTTTGCTGCCATGATAAACACATAAACTATGATTTTTAAGCATAAATGGATAGACTTCAACCTCATGAAGCTAAATATCAAGTTTTATCCAAAAATATTGATTAATATGGGAAATATTAATTTTTTCCTATTCTCCATAAGATTAACATTGGAGCCCCACAATACAATGTACTGTGTTTAGATTATTTTATATCTCGGTACTTAATTGTGTAGGTTTTTAAGCTGATTGCAATGGTGAAATATAAAATTATAAAATTTTAAAAATTACATGTGAAAAGCGCAAAAAAACCCATTTTGGGGGAACTACCCGTTCCCATTGATCGATAAGTCTGGTTTACGAACTCGTCCAAACATTTGTAGGAATACACGTCTCTACCAAATTTGGTCTTGATCGGACCATTTTTACGAGTGTTATCGTGTTCACAGACACACAAATACACACACACACACACACACACACACACATATATATATATATATAAAATTTTAATATTGTTTTATTATAAAAAAAAATATTTTTTTAAGGGACTAAAGACGAAAAAATAACATGGTCTCGGGCTTAAGTTTTACCATGAGACCTACGGTAATAGCTTCTTCCCTATGGGAAATTCGCTAAAAGGTAAAGAAATTCCATGTTAAAATTTAATTGAACTCCAAATCTTAATGAGTAATTGGAGGGATGAAATAGATGTTTGAACGGGAGGTATTTACATGCGGCAACAATGAGAGTGGACATGAATGGAGTGTGTATTGTCATTCACAGAGTGGCCGCCAGGCGCGCATGTCAAGCGTGTGTTTGACACCACCTCATTAACAACCAATACCTCAGTTATACTCGTACCACTACTCCACTCCCACTCCCATCCATTGTATCAAAACCATGGTTTCATCTTCAGTCTATGATTTTAGATGACTATCATTACTTTATAATGGAAGGTCATGAGAGTTACTTTCATTACTATGACAATATTCTTATTACTTTCCCCATTCCTATTTTTATTTTTCCTCCTATTCCATTCTTTTTATTATTCCTGATCCTGTTCATATTTACAAGACATTGCTGGATACATTAACGAATACGATCGAAGGATGAGTTAAATATTGGTTAACGGTATAACTCGTGTTTAATTAGTTGTGTCATAATCATAATCATTGAAATTAGGTCGAATAAAATGATGTTTCTCAAAGTTAGATTTTTGCCTCTTCTTTTATTTACCATTGAATATTTATGGAAAATTGGGTCATAACACTAATCTTGGTTGCAAAGAACTAAACTTAATAGTCATCAAGTGTCATTCGGTGACTTCGGCTATGCATAGAGATATGGGAAAACGTTCCCTAATACTACTAGGGGTAGGTTTTCGACACCCTAGCCCAGGGCCTAGATTGGATAAGTTGAAATGGATGTAAGGATGAATTGAGAGTCAGTCGGGTCTGCTACACTTCCGGGAAAATATTATACTATGCCTAATATTACAGAAAAACTCTTACCAATCAGTTTTATTAATCATTTAGAGTCCCCTCTAATCACAATGGTGATTATAAAACTGCGAATTTATTAAAAAAAATTAAAATCAAAATTACGTTATACAATAGTACAAATATTTTAACCATATGGACCTCTGTACAAACTATTTTTACTCATCAATGCTGTAACGTAATTTTTATTGTTGTTAAATCAATGGAAATTACAGGTTATTTTTTACCACACTCATGAAATACATCTCATTTTGAGTCGTCCGTTCGCAACAGAGAGTCAAAATTCCATACTCTAAACCCCCCATACAGTATCCCTCAACCATGTTATAACATTTAAACTCAACGTGAAATAATTGAAAACTAACTGTTCAAAATTTATTACTCATTTAACGTTAACTCGTAAAGTCATTTAATGGCTTTCATACGATTCGTGATCGGCTGGAAAGATTTGATCACGGACATTTTAGTACCTCGCGAAACTCGAGTTCATTTTAGTATATGATCCTGTTTTACTTTAATTACGATATAGGTTATATTTTTATTCATTATCATTTATAATCATATTTAACCTTAGAAATGCTAAGTAGCTCAATAAAAGGGATTGATTTAAGGCTATAAAACTAATGTGAAACTAATATAATATCGTATTTTATGTTCGGGGAAAATATTTTAAAACTTGATGGAATAGGAGTACATATGCAAATGATAAGAGTTTTCTAGTCGAAGAATTGATGTAACCAAAGTGGAAAGGAGTGATGTAAGGGGGTGGTTTCTGAGGTTGGGAGGGATTTGAGAGATGAATGGTGAAAACAAATGTATTTTAGGGGTTGAAGAATGGTCTTATACAGAGATGCCGACGGTTGAGTTGAAAAAACTGGGACAAAAAACATACATTTTTCCGTGCATTAATCAGCTCTAAATTGTATTTTAAAGTTAAATAATCTCAATTAATTCTTTCAATATATTAATAATAATTTGACGTTAATATATGAAAATAATAATGTAGTGCAACGAATAGTCTATCCTTACACATAAGTGACATTCAGTGTGACGCGAAGGAATGAGATTTAGTGACACAGGCTGGACCGCCGACCGATATTTACACTAGGAGACAAATTAGCATAAAGAGTAGCCGGCGACAGCCGCATTGTCATTGAAATCAGCTGACATTACCACACAAAACAGCTGTTTGTCGGTGATTGGTGGCTGTAGTCTGGCGATCAGATGGTGCTACCTTGACCTGCACAACAGTAGTACCAGCCCAACAATACCCAAATAAAAATTATTTAAAGACCGTATGTTATTTTATATATTATAGGCTAAGTTGTTGTATTTATGTTTTTTTTTATTTTTTATGTTATGATGAAATAATAAAGATACTAAACTACAGAATTTGCATTCTTTATTGAACCATTTTTAAACCCCTTAATGTTGATGTATTAATATTCTATACAGTTCAACATCTTGTGATGCGAATAAATAAATCTTGAAACTCTTATAAATGAAATTTTTTAATAGACTTGCATTATGAATTCAGTAGGTAAGTATTAAACTATCAGGAACGGCATTATAAATGTTTCCAAATGGTTCATTTATAAAACGGAATGATAAATGGAAACATAATTGAATTAGAGCACCTCTTGTGCACCAGTCATGCTCAGAACCAACACTTATCGAATTCTATTCAGACGGCCTATTCATCAAAGATTAACTACATACTATCGGACCAATAAAACCTGCGATAATTCACTCGCGCTTCTGCCAGGGTCGATTTGCTGGATCGAAACACTTAGCGCCGATTTATCGGATTGTAAATTAGCGGTTCGGATCGAGTGTCGGTGTTATAGTCGATTTAGATAAACCCGATAGTTAGGTTTTATTGATGTCTGCATATATTACAACGACTCTGGCACGTGTACGGCTGACCTCCGCCCGTGTAGTAGTCGTATAGACGTCACGTGACATGACCAGCTGACCTCCGTCCGTGTAGTAGTCGTATAGACGTCACGTGACATGACCAGCTGACCTCCGTCCGTGTAGTAGTCGTATAGACGTCACGTGACATGACCAGCTGACCTCCGTCCGTGTAGTAGTCGTATAGACGTCACGTGACATGACCAGCTGACCTCCGTCCGTGTAGTAGTCGTATAGACGTCACGTGACATGACCAGCTGACCTCCGTCCGTGTAGTAGTCGTATAGACGTCACGTGACATGACCAGCTGACCTCCGCCCGTGTAGTAGTCGTATAGACGTCACGTGACATGACCAGCTGACCTCCGCCCATGTAGTAGTCGTATCTTTTCACACGTCATCTGTTATGAAGAGGTGATCTCTTTCTACGAAGTACTGGTATACACATCACCTACCATGGTCAACTAACCTCCGTCCGTGTAGTAGTTACATATACGTCACGTGACATGACCAGCTGACCTCCGTCTACGTAATGGTCGTATACACATCACATGTCTTGGTCAGCCAACCTCCGTCCATGTGGAAGTCATATTTTTGTCAAAATAACGATTCGTAGGAGATATTTTTACGAATTACGATCCAAGTTGAACGTGTTTAAAACGGAAGTCTTTCTGTAAGTCTATTATTTACTCCTAGTTTTCGTCAGGGTAACTTATACTATCTTACTGAATATATAACTGTTAAACGGATCTGCGACCCAACAGGAAATGGTGGCGCCTAGTCGCTGCGCCCTGCGTTGCAACGTACTTGACATGCTCTGTGGTTCTTGACCAATCTGCTGGCGATCTACCCGTCCTGTGGCAGTCACTGCCTGCATTGAGACCTACTATCTCCCTCTTGGACAGTTAATACCGTAAACTCGAACTAACAGGCTCTTGAATATTTTGTACCACAACGGTATTTACCACAAAGCAAATCTGCATAAACCGACTATGACATCAGTCCGACATCTGCATAGTACTTTCTACAAAGTAGACACACATAACATTTTTTAATGGGAATAGTTTTATGATTTGGATAATTCAGTGCATTATTTATTATGTACTAGCTGACCCGGCGAACTTCGTAACGCTTAACAGTAAATACATATTATCTTTATGATTGGACATGTTATGACGTTGAATAGCATTACGGCTTCGTTGGGTAGATATTCTGAGTCGCGGCATCGTGAATAGCAATACTGAAACGATAAGTCACATTATTACATTCCCACAAAACAAATAAATCTGACTGGGTTGGTTCACAATTTTCTACTCCAACCTAAATCCAAACCAAACCTAACTGTAATACGGCTCTTATAGGAAAGATATATGACAGCTGATTAATATAATATACGTAATACGTATAAACATTGCCCTTATTTTTTATTTGGCCAACATATAAACAAGTAACGTTTAATAAGGCAGTAAACAAAAATATAAATACACAATTCCCAAAAACTGTAAATTACTAACGTGGCGAATAAAGCTTCAATAAAGATAATTTTGTACAGCACATACTTACTTCAAATTTTTACATTATTGAATAATTCAGATGGCATTGTATAGTATTACTAACCATATTACTAATGGAAAGTAAACCGACAGCTGTAACTTAAGAAATCAAATGTTTTGATCCCCATAAGGTTAACATTAGAACTTTAAAACGTCATTTAAAGGAAACTTATAGAGTTTTCGAAAAATATTTTCACCAAAACCTTCCCGGACACATATAGAGCAACTTCCTCAAATTTCATGGCGATCGGGCGAGTAGTTTGGCAACGAATAAAGGACTTACATACATATATTTATATATATAGAGATTTAGTCTATTTATTGGTGACGTGTCTTGTAATCCAGCTACTTGGAGGTCTGAAATTGGGGAAATAAATGAGCGATGGTTGGTGAATGTGATATTTACTTGTGTGAATTTACGTCCGAACAATTGAATACTACGATAATCTGCAAATACCATCCTGATAATTAGACGAGTTAGTAATTCAGAGGCAAAAGTGGTTAATTCATAATTTGCTTAAAATACCAGCTGATAGGTCACCATTTCAAAAAATGTTTGTATTTACTTCCTTTACTTAGTGGCGCAAAAGTGGTACCTTTCATAGGTAGGTTTATTTTTTATTATTATTTCAGTGTATTTGATGGATTATTGTATTTATTTTTATTTATTGGTGCAAAGTTAAAATACTGTGGTACTGTAAACTTCAGGTTTTTGATTTTTAAAATATTTTGTAATATTTGATGAAGAGGTTGGAAGTTTTTTGGGATTCTTTTATGAGGAAATAGTTCTTTCCGAATTTCTTTAAATAAAATCAGACACTCTGCTTAATCGTAGGTTTGTTATTATTGTGTTTATTTATTTTAAGTCAATCTGTTTTCATCAAAGATGTTTTTGTATATTCTTATTCCTAAACCATTGACCCATCCTGGTCGGTGTTTTAAAGTGAATGAGTGACGTGATAAATGTAATGATTTTAAAGAAGTTGCTTTGTTACCGACAAAGACCAACAGATTCTTTTGCCACGATCATCAAAGAATTAATTGCTCAATGAACCAAGGCAGCAGGACCCAGTATCAAACTACAGTTCACCAATTTGAGTTGAGGTTTAGCTCAGGATCGAACCGGTGATCATCATATTATGAAGCGTGTACTAAAACCACAAATTTTCAACAATTTTGTAATAACTGTAAGTTAAATGTGGTTATTGTAAGAAATAAAGTCTCTGGAAATAAAAATTATTCTTTTTTAACTCTTTTTTGGGTGCATAATATTCTAGAATTTGAACACTTAACCTCATGCACCTTTTTCAATTCAAAATCAATTGAATATATACAATCGTATATAATTTTTTATATATTATCCCTATTATGGAATCCCTAAATTTTTATAATTGAGGTATTATATTCCATATTCCATACGCAGTTACTCACGTTCAGAGAAGCCCAATGTAACCCAAGCCGTGGTCGCCGGCCGGTGTTCCCGGTGAATCATCCTTGACAACCCAGATTCCTCATCTTCGTTGAGGAAAAAATCTTGTTTGGGTCTAGGTCGAAGCTCTGGGACGGCATTCCCAAAGCATGATGTGGCGTTTGGTGTTTTATTGCAAATTGCGTCATCATATTATCGGTAGGCATCAGTTCAGTTCGTGTTTGGGTTTTATTAGAATGACAACTTTCAGTTTGCCATCAGTTTTATGACTTTTAACTCTTTTCTGTATGGTTTCCACAATATTTGTTAATAATAGTTCATAGCTCATAGTTCATAGTAGTTAGTTCCTTTAGCTTCAATTCATTAAAAGCTTAATTTGTTAAGAGGGTGGCCCCTCCTTTTACCCATACCTTCTTCACCCACATGGACTATAGATTTGTGTGGGGAACGTATCAAACAAAGATGATGGCACACTGCCAGGTAGACAGTGCTGGTAAAAACGGATTGGTAACAATGGAATCTGAATCAGGGTGATCAGGTTCGGAGACCGTCGCGCTATCAGCTATCAGCTATCAGCTATCAGCTACAGTTATGCTACTATAAATTATGAACGATTGTTGGTGGATGTTAGTTGTGGGTGTATTCCCTGGAGAAGATTAACGTCTGGACTATGTTAATCCTCCATAATTAGACCTGTTTGTGATTCATATGCAAAATGTAGTTTGGGCCCCCATAAAACCGTAGGTCCCTTAGATTTCATTGGCTATTGGGCTATTAATTGTCCTTATTGTTTACGGAACATGTCAGCCTTAGTCGGTAACAAGACTGCAAGATCGCGCCAGAATCATACTACACTCATACATCATTCATACTTACTTATCAACTTATCAACATAACTACTTATCAACTTAATTATTTTATTTGAACAACACGAACAAACATACTGTTATCATGAACTTTGCAACAAGAAAGTTTCTTGTTTGTGAGACTTTTCACAAACGAGAAACTTTAAGTATTTTCATAATAGTAAAATGCTATCCATATATTTACGAGCAGGTTTGTATATTTTATATAAATTTGCACACGGATCTCAAAACGGCACAATTTCTAAATTTTGGAAATAACTAATTTCCGAGTAGAAAATAAGTTCTAGATAGGTCTAATGTCCAAAAATGTGTTTTACTGTAATATTAAGTTTAAAATCAAAAATTTAACATTACGCTTATGGAGAATCAAATGTAAACAATGCAAACAAAACAGCTGTTTATGTTACAGTTATGTTTTTTTGAAGACAAAAAAATAGGAAGTAGAGGTTTTTCATAAATATTTATTTTATGTATGTAATAAATGTTAAATTATCAGGTTACTAAACAATTTGTAAAAACTTAAGGGTAACATAACTGTGCGAAATAAAAGCAGGAAAGAGTATTTCCAAAATCTTCCGTGTTTTGATAGAAAACGTATTCGTTGTATTGCTTGAAGCTACTGTAACAAACCAAATAATTGGTGTAAATTAAATTTATCTTTTGCTTTTTCAATCTCATTGTTTCTAAACAAAATCAGTTGATCACAGGATTAATAACACCATTTGGACATTTAATTCAGTATAAGTTAGCTACAACAATTATTGAGGTTGGCCAAAAACTCTAAACGACGACACGAACTTGGCTGAAGCCGTAGCTTAAGCGCTTAGATCTCACGTATGCAAGGTCGCGTGATCAATCACCCGAGTATATATTTTCTATTTATGCCATATTAATTAAGGGGTATTAAACGGTTTTATACCACATAATGTTTCATTGAGCAAGAAATTTGTTTTAATTTTGCTAACTAACTTGTAAAAAAACTGTTTTTATTCTAATAGAAATGCTATTTATATTTTAAGCGAAGAGAAACAAAATTAATGACCATGTCTATACTTTGTTTAGTTATTTTTCGGCATAAATAAAATAAATAGAACGTAGAATCTAAAGTATTAAAACAAATAGACTAACGTAGAACCTAAAATAATTTATTGATCGTTATTAGAGTATCTAATAACTTTTAAGCAATTTAGCAGCAATAACGATATGAGTTTACAGAACAATGTGTTATTATTTTTAAAATATTAAATTCATAAAGTTATATCTTCATATAGCTCAATACATTCTTTAACATTTAATGAATCTTTAAATAATGAGTGAGAAAAATAATAATAGAAATAATATTTTAGAGGGAATGCTTACTAGACATTCAGGGTTTGCTAAACAGGTGTACACTGTTCTAGTTGAGGGCTCCCTGGAGTTAAACACTTTCCTTGTCTAGTTGCCTACGGGGTCTTGTTGAGCTTAATCATGGATCTTCTTATGTTCTTCTGTTGCAGGAGTCCAGATTTGGATTGATTTATAGGGGTTTTTACTTCTCTGAGAATGTAGAAGGAGGAACTGTAGACCGTCAATGCCCTACCTTTCCCATCCCTATTAATTTCTTCACTTGGTGGTTGTAAAATATTTCGCCCTTGACTAACTTTTTTGGTGCTCTTGATCTTCCAGTAGCTAACATTTAACATAAAACATATAAAACAATTGGAGGAAATTGATTAAATCAGTTGTGAGTTCATACTTCGTTGAATGATCAACTCTTTCATCCTGCGGTACAAGACCACACTGCTGAATGTCCTGGAATATGTTGCAATTAGCAGTTTTGACTCATTTCCAGAGAGAGAGACCTAGATCGATGACACGACCGTATATTCGCGGGCCGGCGAACCGCGAAGGTGATGTTACCTATTAGTTGTGTCCCTCGTTAAGCGAGCGCATAACGCCTCGGCCTCGAGCATGCATGTTCCTCTTCCTTTTCCCTTCTGCTTTTTCAGAAGAATGCTCTTAACTAATTACTTCCCCAGGAAACTACTTGATTAGATTAGATTTGATTAAACAATTGCCGAATGCGCAATATAGTTGATATGTCAGGAGAAATTCTTGTGTGAAGAAAGTGTTTTAAGGGTTGAAATCGTGTAGGATACTGGTTCACAAAACAGTGATAGGGACGAACATTATTATAACCAAATATATCTTGGAGTAGTCTATTAAAAAATCCAGAACGCACTTAGGCATTGAGGATGGTTTGTAATATTTGGACATTAAAGTCAGCAAATAATAATAGTTTCAACAATGATTGGGATTAATTCATTATTGTTTCTCATATTTACTGTGGGAATAAAATAGTATAGCTACTGTACCAAACTCATCTCTGTAGTGTTAGCGTAGAACTAACCACTTGAAAACAACCTCGACCCTGTCACTAGAACTCCCCTCCTTCAATTGTATGAGATACATTATAACTATTCAAGGGCTTCCTGAACCACACAAAAACTCTCCAACAATGTGGTAATACCTCTAACTTAATGAAAACGTCCTTGATGCGTACGAGGACCTGTAGCTCTTTGTTTCAAACTTATTCCTCCTCTCAATCTTAAGAAAATGCTTAGTTATATTATATGATGGTCTACCCCCAACTTTAGAGAACTCTCTAACGATACGATAGCTCCCGTCAACAGTGACTCCCCCTCCCCCTCCCACCCGTCCGAGAACTCTCAGAGTACATGAGCGACACAACAGCCGTTCACACTTGTTAGATAGAGTGTTTCAATTTGAAGCCTGGGCGACAATAAGCAGGTGACAAAGGGGCCGGGACGGATGGAAACAGAAACCATCGAGAGGCGATGAACAACGACGTGTCCCCACGTACGCGATACCGTACGCCGGGCCGATCAAATATTGCCTTACATACGGCGACAATGAATTTCTTGCTGCAGGGAATCCGGGTCACAGGACCAAATCTGGGGGCCGCACGCGTCCGTTTTTGACAGTGATGTTGGTGAGTAGATATTTATTTCGGATCCAATTTCTGCAATTGTGGGTGATGAATCAAAGCTCAGCTTGGGGAAATCGATAGATATTTTAAGGGCTTTGGTAAATCCGACCCGAAGTACCAAATCCGGACTTTTACATGACATTTTAGGTGAGGTAGGTGAATGTATTCAAAACAAAAAATGTTTTGAATACATTTAATAATAAAAAACAAGTTGGGCTGGAGATATTCTTAATATGTTTAGACAAAAGTTTGGGATAGAGGACCAAAACTAGAGACGTTCTATAAAACGATTGTTCGTTATTGCTTAATGACCAACTTTAAGCACTTGTAGGAAAATTAATTTGAATATTTTAGAAATTCCACTAGTAAGAATGTAAACAAGATGTAGAATAGACGATCATCTTAACCGATCGTAAATCGTGGTGGTCTGTCTGTGAGATAGCTGAGACGTCTCGGTTCTCAGGTGGTCACGGTTCGAGGGCTTGGCAAAGGCAGGTAACGGCGACATATCGTTTGCGTGCGGGAGACTGCACCGCGCTTGTAGGCTTGTAGACTTGTAGGCCGCCTAGCGTCGCGATATCCGGCAATTATCGATAATACTTTAAGTCTAACTGAATACTACTACTGTTGTGTTAGATGTGGATTAAACTATAATTCACGCTCGTTTATTACTACTTTTATGTATTTCCTTCCATTCCGGGAGTATCTCCGTACTGTCTACATGGCAGGGATGGTCTAGATGAAGGATACTGAGCGAACTTTGGTGGTTTTCTAGGCGAGGATACGTCCTAAGGTGTAAAATACTGCCTGAAGTGGACCCATTGTATAGTTATAATATATCTCATATGGTCGTATCTCATACGATCTACATAAACGTAGTGAAAATTTAAGGGAAACTGTTCTCATAGAACGTTTTTTTAATTGGCAAAATCCTTTTTTTCTTTCTCATTATGGGAAAATATGAACGCCATAAGGAAACAAACCCCGGATGACGATGGCTAGTTAGAGGAGTTGCCGTAAACGCAACATATCCCCTGGAGCCACCCCATGAATGGACCAGGTGAGGGGTAGGGAGGGGGTTAGCCGTATTTCACCAATAATTGATATTTACGAGCAGACGCTACGGTTTACAGGCGTTCTCCTCTCTCGTTAAACAGATTTATCCCTTTATAAGAACCCGATCTATTCAGTTTCCGTCCGAGACAGTAAAGCTCCGTTTATGAGGTTTCCGCACGGTGAGCAGCTTTATTGAATTTTAAGGATCTTCTGGTTCTAACGGTAGCGTTGTTAACGATTAATTGTTACATTTTATGGGATCAAGTATAATGGCGAGCTCTGAGGAAACGGGAACAGTGTCGGTCAGATGCTCTAGGCCTTGGTCGGCTCTTTGATCGGTCGTTGTAGGTCAGAAATCAAAGTTTGATATTTAAAAAAATTAAGTATTACTGCTTAGTCCTTTGACTGCCCACTATGATAAGCTTCCTTATCAACTTGGTTACTTCTTGTCTCTCCTGGAGACTTGACTCAAGGCTGAGCAATAGCATGGGCTACATAACAGGGATGCTTTATAAGAAGGATACTGAATCAACTCTCGTGGTTTTCTAGCCGAGGATATGTCCTAAGGTGTGGAGTACTGCCTGGGGTAGCCCATACCTTGTCTGGGAGTATCTCCGTACTGTCAACATGGCAGGGGTGCTCTATAGGAAGGTTTTCTAGCCGAGGATATGTCCTAAGGTGTGGAGTACTGCCTGGGGTGGACCCATACCTTGTCCGGGAGACTGAATAAGTATGAATCCTCTTAAATGTTATGTGATCTGGATTTAGATTGGTTTTGGAGATATTTTTACATCCCTGAAAATTAGATAGACTAACGTTGTTTCCCATCCTTATGAATCCCTTATATCCCTCAGTTGTTTACATTTCCTTTGAATGTCATCATTTCAGAGCCTCCTGATTCTCCAATAAATTTGAATCATCTTTAACTTTTACCACCTACTTTGACCTCTTAAACTATTCATGATTTCCTCTTGAAGTAGTTTAAATTCACTACCAATTTGTAGCAAAGTCGGGCTCAGTTGACGTACTCTAGAGAGACATTTTTCTTGTGGATTTAGATTAGATTCTCCAGCTAATGACTAGAAAACTATGTTAGAACTTCATTTTATGGGGTTTTATGTGTGTACCTATTCAACTTAAATATTTTAGGATAACAACCATAAGTTATGGTAAACCCGTTATTTCTGGTAACGGAATGAGAAGATTAGAATTATACGACAAAATTTACATTAACCAGATAATATTATAGATCACCACCAGTGGTGAGCCACTCCTGATCATAAGCGGTCTCATATGTGACTAACGCCGCAACGACACCGAGCTGTCTTTAAGTCACCAAAGGGCAGTTAGTGTAAACCAGAAATAAATCCGTAGTAATAAATAAAAAAACTAAAATAAATATTAATTTCAAAACCTCAGACGAGCATATCTCTAAAACCAATTGAGATTTTATACTATACCTTAACTTTTCTAAAAGATAAAAGTAGAATCGCTGCTCTCGTCTTTTTCTAAACAATTATTATAGTGACATTAGTATTAAGTAGAGAATCATGACCATGGAAGGTTTGTGTAAGGTTGAGTTGCCTCGTTTGACGCCTAGAGGCATCGCTCCAACCAAAAAGTTAATTAATATATTTATTTATTACATATTGTTTTGTATATTTCTACGCCTCTCGGCATTTTTAACGTTTTGATGGGGAACTGTTCAAACTGCAGTCTTGTTACTACCGACCTGTTGTTAGGAAACATCGAATGGCAACTGGGTCCCAGATTCGACCCTTGCGGGAATCGATCCGGCGACCATCAGTAACGGAGGCAGGTACTATAACCACTCAGCCACCCAGCTATTTATATATAAAATATATAGAATGGTTTTAAAAATCCATAAGTACAATGAATTTACACATTTAGACCTATCTGCTATAAGATATAATCAAGGTAACTTATTTTCAAAATTACAAATTACCGGCGTGTTGGAGTAATGTTTCATTTAACTTAGTTAATTTCTCATGTTTCCTGGGCTTAAAGTATTTTCTAAAAGTTTAACAGTTTTGTTCATAATAAAACTACATAAGAGATCAACCATTCTTCTCTAATTTTCATTACTATCCTCAATAATGCATACTCGTAACCCCCTCGTGATGTGTGAAGTTATTGGTCTGTAACAGTTTTTCGAAACTTCATAGTCAGAGTATCCCCTCTCCCCCGAGACTCTCATAACTGATGACACTCCTAGGGGAGCATCCCCTCCCCTCCCCTCCCCTCCCATCACCACGTGTAATCTAGATTAACACAGCCGAGCTTGTGACTTGGGATCCCGCAGGAAATAAACTCACTTAATGAGTCATCAGTTACCCCCTGACCTTGTCAGCCGCCTGATCGGCTTTATGCCAAGATTACAACATTTCTGATTTCTTGTCAAATACTCTCTTACCAGAGCAGTAATCGAGTGCACTCTATTTTTACTTAATTCGAAATCTTGTACTCTTTTTTTGGCGTCTCAATTAGTTTAAATCGTAGGTTATCGATTACTGTATTATATATTGTTGAAATAAGAACCAAAACTGTCAGAGTATTTAGCCTGATCACACTGAAGGATGAGATCTTTTACTGATAAATGTTTGCATTAGTAGTTTTATAACTTTTATTAGTTATTTAGTTTTATTACAATGAACCACCAAAAACTATGAAGCAAAATGTGTTAGCAAAAATGTCGTAGCTTTAGCATTTTTATCTTATTGAAAATAAGATAAAACTCGAAACGACAGTGCTCTTTTTATTAAGTAGTAGTCTAATGTAATGAACCACATAAAATTCATTATTTATTTCTTTATTTACTATTGTAAAATAATTTACTTTCGGTTAAAATATAGGAATAACAAGTATAAAATATTATGAGTATTGAAAATAAAACTTACCATGCATCCCATCGGTGTTAAATCATTAAATGGTTTAGAATTATTAATCCAATAATTCACAATCAACAATACTAAAATAAACTACTTTCTAGTACCTCCTCGTCATTACCTTTTTTCATTTACATAACAAGATTTAATATGGCCTGTATTTGACGATGCGAAATAATAATCTGGCTCTTTAGTAATTTTCGCAGTTTAATTAAAAAACAATTTCAGCAATTAATTCATCCCTAAACAAAACTATAAAACACCAATTAATTTTTAAAATTAATTTTAAAACACCAAGTGAAACATTTGGCTTCAAACATTACATATATATTTAAACAATTTTTAATAACACAATGAACGACGTATTTCTGCTATTCTGCTTCTCGGCTCCAGTTCCCACAGCCAGGCTGGCCAATCTCACGTAATAGCGTGGAAGTTTTAATTATAAGCTAGGCGAATCACGTAGACGTTTAGCCGCTCGTCGCTTCCGCTCTGCAAACATTTGACCAGCTGATTAACAGCTGATTGTACCTTCCGCTCATCAAACAGCTGTTCATGACCTTGCCCAATGAGGTAGTTTGTCATAGTGGAACATGTCTATTCACTGACTTGTTTTGTTTGTGGTCGACGTTCGTGTTTCCATTTTGTAAGTAAATTACATTCTCTACTTCTTTGTGGTACTTTTACAAAGTAAATATTTTTGGAATAATTAACTAAGTTAAACAGTAATAATAAAATTACACTTATTTAGAGGTATAAAGTTTACGAACAAGAAGAATTTTGTTTTGGAATTTGTGTATTTTCAAGGTATGTCTAGATTAATTTATCGGACTTATTTTAACTGATATGTTTCTTCAAACAATCATTGCTATTGTATATTGTTCAAATTTTTGGAACAAGGGACAAGATAACCTACTATAGTATGACTTAATATGAGTCGATGCAAGTTTTTACGTTAAAATGTAAATTTTGTTACATTTTAAGTAGGCATTTTAAGTATTGCTTAAACAATCCAATTATTTGTACAATCTGAGTAGCACAAAACAAGTCTGTGCTAATTGATTGTTATATGCACAACCGTGAGACGCTGTGATATTTTCATACTCAAACCTCCCTTCCGATTTGCAACGCCATTACCTGATGTGATTTTTATGTAGGAGGTGCCGCTGTAGTCTGTATATTGTATTTTTTCGTATTACGCCACCCATTTGCACTCAGCCCACTCCTTTCGTTAAACTGTCTTTTTAACCATACTTTCAATATTAGCTTCGGGATCCCCTTCTTCGTACTTCACAACTTACTCTGCGTGAGCAAGATCGTTTTTGTTACGATCAGAGTAGTATTTGGCTATAGTGTGCCACAGGCGAAGAAAAATACGGTAGAGTTTAATTAAATCGATCAAAAATGCTCTCAGCCATTATGCTTGGCAGGTTACATAGCGCTTACTGCACTGATGCGCGGGAATCCTGATTTTAGGTTAGGTTTGGCCAAAATTCTAATCTGATCGCATGGTTGATGAACTTGTTCATCTAATTGATCATCGTTTACAAATTACGATGGTTGGTACAATTTGGTGTACAAATCAGATTTGCACAGATAAATTGGAGCGTGTACATATGTCTTTAAGGTGAATGTGAAGAGTGTAATGGATTTTTTAACTAATTCATCAGCTTACACATTTTGGATGCATTGGAGATACCATACATAAAATATAAATTGTGTGGCCTATGCATAAAATATTCCATCTTAAATAAATAAGCACACTAATAGTAAAACCTTTGGTTGTTATCCAAATGAAATGCCAAATCCTAATGAAATTTGTTAAATACGTGTAATTTTGGATCTATTTGAATGAGTTTTAAACATAGCACAATCCGTATGGGTAATTATTTGGCTTTTCTCATAAGAATAATGCAAACGACAACTAAATGGTCTGCTCTCTTTACATTTGATATATGTGTAATGTGTAGTGAAACTTTAATGTTGTCTGGTTTGTATTTACATAGCATATGATTTTCAAAACAAACCACAGTGACAGTCAAATAGGAAAAGAGCAAATAACAATGTTTAGATTAGACTAAGAAATTAATTATAGTCAATCAAAATTGCTAAAGAGGAGTAGTAAAATACAGGGGTATTTTACAATTTCTCTGTCATTACCAAGAAATATTAAAATTGTTATATTCTTACAGAACACAGTATTATGATATTATTCTAGCTTGTGTATAAATGATGAAATGTTAAACCAAATTCACTATAAAAAAAGTTGTCCTCGTATTTAGGTTAGGTTAGGTTTAGTTTCTATTATGACAAAAAAATCAAAACATACAATGGCCCATAACAAATATACTCAACATTCTATCCATTTCTAACATTCCTTAACGGTAGCTATAAATTTAACATTAGACTAATTCGAGTTAAAAGTGAACAGCCCTAGAAGAGCTTAAGTCAGAGACCACTTGTTTTTGTAATGAGGAAGTGGCAGACGGAGTCGCTGGCGCGGGGTGGCACATGTTGTGACAAGTGCGAGTTCCCGCCACCAGAGGGGGTTGAGATCACAGAAATAACTCTTTCCTCCCCTCTTCGTTGCTGCCACTCCCCGACTATTCCAGACGAGAATCTAATTTACCAAATTATTCTCGTAGAGTTCCCTCACCGCACTGATGATGTGTTAGACGACGCAGTTTCAATTAGGGGTTTATTCGTATATTATTTTACTAATTATAAAAACTATTTTACAGAATATAATATAAAGATAAAGATATGCCACATAGTATATCACAGTGGGTCATGGTTCTGTCCTTAGTTTAATTCTAACAACATAATGTATAGGTTCAATAGACCTAACTTTCATTGTTCTTTAAATTATTAAATATCGATTCTGATATTTGAATCAGCTCCATCAGATTCAATTACACATTACACTCATCATACTCACCAGATTGGGTTGGAGTCTTATACAATAAGTATTATTAATAATAAGTTTTATTATTTCTCATAGTTTTTTCTCATACCTAATCAAATCATATCATATCCAATACTATAATACGAGCAAGGTTTGTATATATATTTGCACACGGATCTCGAAAACGGCACCGAGGAATTTCTTTAAATTTTGGAAATAACTAATTTCCGAGTAGAAAATAAGTTCTAGATAGGTCTAATGTCCAGGAAAATTCGTGTTTTACTGTAATATTAAGTTAAAAACCAAAAAATTTAACATTACGGTTATGGAGAATAAAATTTAAACAATACAAACCAAAAAAGCTGTTTATAACCGTTTGACGGTTCTTGATTGAAGACTGCGGGGAACAATATAGAGGTTATGCATTAATATTTATTTTATGAATTAAATAAATGCAAAATTACCAGCTTACTAAACAATTTGTAAAAACTTAAGGATAACATAGCTGTGCGAAATAAAAGCAGAAAAAAGTATTTCCAAAATCTTCCGTGTTTTGATAGACAACGTATTCGTTGTATTGCTTGAAGCCACTGTAACAAACCAATTAATTGATGTAAATTAAATTTCTCTTTTGCTTTTCAATCCTCATTCCGTTTATAACAAAATCAGTTGACCACAGGCTAATAATAACGGTATGGATAATTAAACAGTAAATGATCGGCTTTGGCTAAAAGACGTTAAACGGCATCGCTCAATTGACTAACGTCGTAGCCGAGTTGTAACGTGTCGGCCTCAAGAACTATAGGCCGCGAGATCCATTCCCACCAGGGGCGATACTTTTTGTTCAGTGCTATATTAATTATGGTGTATTAAATCGGTTTTATTTCAACCACATAAATGTTTTCATTGAGTAATAAATGTGTTTTAATTTTTCTAATTAATTTTTATAGTACATGTCTTATTCCATACGAGCAAAACTCGGTCACCAGGTACTCTAACTAAAGAAAGGTAGTGAAAAGGCAAGGTCAGATTTTGAATAACGGTCTTGACTGGCTATTCTAAGAATATATAACAATACAATATTATACTCGTGAGTAATATTTTGAAAGTAAATACATCTTTGAGAGGTTAAGTAAATAGAATAATCAATTGATCAGCGTGAGGGAAAACGTTTATCACAGGTCCCATAGTTTCGCTAAAACTGTTACACTTTTGAGTCTCCAGGAGTGGTATAATATTTATTTTTAGTTACATAAGAGCAATGTTAATTTTGTAATAGCACTACTAAGAAAATATGTCTGAGGAGTCAAATTAAGGTTGAGTTGTTATCTCGTGAATTGCATAGTTGCATTTTAAAAACTATTTTTAATTGTTGAATTTTTTATGTAAATTTAACTGGGCTAAAAATTACCAGGTATAATGCGTGATAATCATACATTTTTCGGAAAATAAAATAAACTATTTAACGATGAAATTTACTGGATAACCAATTTATCTATAGTTTGATGGCTCAATAATCCTTTTGTGACTATCTGGTAATGCTTTCAAAAAATTGACGTTGTTCTTGTAGGAACTCTTCATATACTGACTCGGCAACTGCCCCGAAAACTGAAATATAATCGTGGACCGTGGAGAATTCGACGGTAATTGACACAATTGCACCGGCGCGGCGTAGAGCAATGCGATGCAGTAAATGCTCGAGGTCAGCGCACTGCGCGTGTCCACCACAGCCACACAGCCATCGGCGACCTTGGAGCGATGATTAAAACTCGACCAGCGAGTCCGAGGAGGAAGTTGTTCGCCGCGTCGACCGTCGACCCCCTGGCGCCGCCGCGCGCCCCAACGGGACGTGTTCTGCCCCCGGGTCAGGGGCTCTAGGGGGTCGTAGGAGCTATAGGAGGCGGAGGATGTAAAACTGCATAAAAGAACGTTTTGATGACGTTAATACATGGTCACTCAAAGGTCGGTAACAACGAGAAGAGATTTGTCTTGCTAGCCTGTTGTATTTCGCTACGATAGATCATAAACCCCGGGATATCCATTTGGATTTGCATAGTTTTCTCATAAAGCCTTTCAATAATATTATTTCTTTACTTATAAAAACATATTGGGCGTAAATACGAATGAAGAATGTTACCCGTGGAAATGCCTTTAAGAGCAGTACCTCCCTTCTTCATCCGAGATTTTTTGTTCCCGTAAGAGCAATGTTAAAATACGGATGTGCGTTCTCATATTGTAGACTAAACTTTTACAATATTCGTTTGCAACTGATGAAGAAAAAGATATTTGGCTGATATGTTTTGTTGACCTAACAAAATGGGGCATTACAGTACAATCTTTTCTTTATCTTTATATATCACCTGTGTTCCACGCATTTCTAACATAACTCATGTGTTCTAAAACATGTCTCTTCTTCTTCTTCTTCTTCTATGCAATAATGCTTGTTTTGCAAATCTTAGCAATGTCATTCTGTAGCGCCGCGGCGAATTTCGCCGAGTTGACCTCCGCTTATGTAGGTTGCTTTGAGCAATTGCTACAATAAAAGTTAGGTTAGTCCAAACCCGCATAGTGATTAATGAAATGGATAGTTAATTAAATACCGTAAAATATATATTTCAGATCACATATTTAAAGCAAAAGTATATAAATCTGTGACGAGTAACATTTGAGTTTAACCATTATCGCTATGTCGACCATGGTCTTTGTAGAAATGCTAGTCTTTATCTCACAGTTACTGAAAGGATGAGAGGGCGCAAACTTTTATCAATTGACAACTCTCTCCTCAAAATGTTTGTATTTACTTCCCTGTGGGGAAAAGGCTAGATCATAGATATGTCTGAAGGGAATGTTTTGATTTCTTCTAAACAGCCTTTCTTATTCTTATATATGAAAAATTCAATTCAATAGCTTTAGTAATTTTTATGGAAACCTGTTTCAAATTTTAATCTTACAAATCCAAATTCAATACAATTCCAACACCCCCGCCCAAAACCTAAGACATATCCATGTCAAAATTCACCAACTTGCTGGTATAAAAAAGTAAAATGTCTCAATTTTGGTCAGTCATATATTTTTTATTATTAGATTTACAATTTATAACAACTGCAAAGCATCCGTTCTTAATTTGTAATTCTAAACTTTATTTGTCGGAAGTCTTCTGTTTTGTAAAGGGCTTTTGACACAATCATGTTCTTTATTCTTCTCTTGAACATTTAAATGCTGTTTTTGTTTTGTCTTTTTTATTTTAGCAGGAGGTAATTTAACACTAAACTATTATATTCCGTTGTATGTTATATCTTTAAAAATCGTGGTATTGTGATGACAAATTTTAAGGTAAGAGCTGTTTCTGAATTAAAATTTCCTCTGCGGCCCTCCTTACCTCTTGGGACATTTCACCCTTTACTCTCTCGATGTTTGTCCGGTAACCCAGCGGCTCGGGCACACAACCGGTTCTGGGGGCAGCTGGGTTTGCACTTATCTCATCATTCTTCTATGGAGTACACGCCGTTAATTCATACACGTACCAACCCTACATTGGTGACTGTATGAAAGATAAAAACTGTTAATAGTGCTTTGCAAGGGCCTTAACCTATTTATAACCTTACATTTTGTGCTCTTGAGTGGACAAAATGTACACACAAATGGACACACTGGATGATATAGTTCAACGAAACACAAACCGACGGAGAATGACCATACATAGGCCTATACAGATGACTTACCAGCATTTTGAAGTTGGGAGAATGATTTCCACACGAACCCTGAAGAATCAGAACCCCTGTCCAATCTGTTGAGCGAGAATTATCAACTAAACCCTCTTAGAAGCAGCAGGTATTCAGACCGGAACTATTATCGGACGGCCCGCGTGACTTGTTTCTTATCAGATCCCGTCAACTTAGACGCGTCGTAAACTTACATTTCAACTCATCAAATATTCATCGTAATACTTATGCCGAAGAGCTGTAATTGTTATTCAAGCATGTTTGTTTCAGAGCATAAGACCCAAAATAAAGTCTAGTGGTAGATCTCCGCTTGCAGAACTATGCTCTATCCTTATAGGTACTGAGACAGACAACTTTTAATAACCCATAAACATTTAAAAACAAGTCCCAAAGGCACAAGACCAACCAAATTTGTGGTTACATATATATGCAGCTATTGAGATCGGTAATATAGTTTTAACAAATAATCAGTAGGATACACGTTAATATCTATTTTTGAACAAAAATACATAATGCAATGTCCCAAACTGTATCTACGAACTATGAGGTCATGAACTGAAAGGCCCGGTTAAGGTTTGACCTGCATTATATTATAATTTATAATATAGCTGATTTCATCCACTTCTTAACTAGTAAAAAGCTAAAAATGTAAATACAAATTAGTACGCTATTGATTGCTCTCCGGGTCTTGTCGCTTGTTAATTGAAAGACGTTTCGCCCTCGAACCTGAGCCTTTTATTGTTTCCTCCCCATCCCCGCTGAGGGTCACCTTCTCTTTGAACGATCGAGTGGACTTGATTAATCTCCGAGGGCGTAGGATTTATCTTTCTCTGGGGGTTGCTGAGATTAAAACTACCCCCTGAAACCATCGGTACGTGGTCTCCCAGTAATTAGCCACAAAGGTTATAAGATTATTTTGACAAGGTATTGAGTACTTGTCAGATTAATACACATTTTTGTTTAATATATGTTTTAGTCCATTTTGTATTTCTTCATATCATCTGAGAGAATTACCGTCTGAGATTTTCGAAGGCTATATTTTTTAAGTTAAAACTGAATGAAACCCCATTTAAATGCACACTAAGACTCTGAAATTGCATGTTTACAGCTCAATTCTTATGCTTTCTTCTTGGTAGTGGCTTCTAAGATTTCTTATGTACCTTATGCGTATTTAATGTGGTCTTATATAATATGTTATAAACAAAGCTGAAGAGAAACGCCTATTGGCGTATAAGAAAACAACGGAAACATCATTAGAGAGCCAATTACTTTAAAAAGTAACAATGAGAATAATTGAAACAGTTGATCCTTGAGAGTTTGATTTTAACGTGTGTGGCAAAAGATATCGCTATTCTTATAACAGTTGATTGTTCGTGGTACTATAAATTAATGATCCAGGAAATTAAATCGGATCTTAGTCAATAGCAATGTTACATACTACAGAAAATTGAATATCACACTCATATCCACCCTAAAAAACCATCAGAGTGGGTCAGAATTTCAAATAAATGAATTTGAATAAGATAAAAATCGTAATTGGCTAAACAGGAGGAAAAATAGGGAGGTCTCGGAAAAATTTCCCACGAGAGTTGAAAAATATCAAACTTTTTGGAACATATCTTTTAGAACTCTGTAACTACAACACTGTTCTACAAACCACATTTTTACAACCTTTAACCCTGTTCATAGTATTCTACCCTGTTCATAATCAAAAGGGTTACTCAGAACATGTTCCGGCGAAGACCCTGAGATGTTTAAGTTTTTCGGTACACAATTTCCTCAACGTAAACACTTGTTTCCGCTTATTACCGTCTGTAGTTGTCTTTGCCATTTAAATATAGTAGCACACCGATGATCGCGTGTTCTGTTATTCGAATCGTAACATTCCTGGGCCGGTAGGCGCCAGCCGTAACCTGTGCTAATCGTCCGCTGTGAAAATTAGAACTAAACAAACCTTTCAGATCGTATTTTTGACCTTCGTTGCCTTCACTGGGAAAATCTAAAAGAATAAATAATGTTTTCAAGTATTTCATACTTTTTTCGGGTTTATGAGGTTTGACATAGTAAATAAATGTGACACACTCAGCTGAACACTGGGATTCTGTACGTTAAATACAATATATTCTTAAAAATAACTCATTTTTTTATACTATACGAAGGGTACATCATCAAGGATACATCATATTGCTACAAAAATTTAATTATATTATTAGTTTTAGCGTCCCAAAAATTATACCAACAACTTTTGCTTTATGTTGGTTAATCTGTCAATTTCACATTAAAAAAATTGTATTTACTTCCCTGTGAAAGATAGGTTAGATCATGGATATGTCTAAAGGCAATGTTCTCAGTTCATCTAAACAGATGTTGTTATGTTTCGAATTTTAGTCGTTCAAATTGCTAACACCCCCCATCCATGTTAAAATAGGGCTAGGTTTTGTCTGTTATTTAACCAAAGTAAGTTAACCTTATGAAAAAATTGTTTCTGTTATGTTTTGGTGTTGGTAACGTTAATTTGACAAATGCTTTTAGGTTGTCTCTTTTACTCTCTTTTAGGTAGTCTCTTTTTCCTATACTTTTTCCGTTCATAGTCTACAGAGCTGTGCGTGCAATGTATCAAGGAAAAATAGGGGTGAACCAGGACAGTATTAGTTGAAAATACTGATTGGCAACTCTGAGATCCGAACCAGGAACATCGCTGTTTCTGATTCTGAGTACGTTAGGCTACCCACTGATCCACTGACTCATCTAATTATATTATTCTATTCAATATCAGAAGTTATTTTCCATAGATACTAAACAAAGATAAAATTTGTTTCAGATATCATACACGTAAAATTTATATTTCATTTGTGTTCAATACCCCACCCAAAATCCGACAATAATAACAGATGTGACAATCAAAATCGATAAACGACAATGGAAGCGAGCTGCAATGAAAGCATCCCCAAATCGTTAACCATCGATTTCCGCTAAACAGAAAAATTACTTGTGGCAGATGTTTAGCAAATAATAGCCTAATAAATACAGCTTTCGTGGGGGGTCTTTTTGTGCCTATGATGAATTGCAGCGGCGCCGTCTGCGGCGAGGGCGCGAACCATGGTGGTGTGATTTAAGGCAGGTTCGAGCCATATGCGACATGTCATGAAGCCCAGGAGTGCTACGTGCTCCCCCGCTCATATGCAATGGCTGGCTGGGCGGGCCCGTTCGAGGAGTCGATGATTTCATAATTTTTCTTTGGTTTTAAAGTGTTTTTTACACCACTCGATTTTTTTATATATTTAACTGATCAATGCCATGAAAAATTAATATTCCACTCACATAAGAACAATGTTAACAAAGGTAAAACGGTCGCCATAACGTTGATGAAAACCTTGCTAGTTGGTGTCATTTAAGGGAATTATAGTCTAACTACTAATCTGATTAGAATTTTAATTTACTCAGCAAGACGCAATTATATATAACAAAAATGCAAAAATAAATAAATAAATTTCTGCAAAAATGTATTGAACATTTTTTGATATTTTGTAAACGTTTTTACAATAGTAGTAAAACATTTACAATGGTTTGACACATTCCAAAAAATGTATCAACATTTTTTAAGATACATCTGATAAACATTTTTAAGATGAACATATTTTGTTTTCGTACTACATAATACGATGTATTTTAATTTTAAAACTCGTGTTCGAAGCGAGGCATATTTCGTAGTTTCTAATATTGCTCTTACGGTGGTAAACATCCAAAATAGCGGAGGCACTGCAGACCCTCGGGTTTGACACGTCGGTCGCTCTGTGGTGAACACCCGCCGCAACCACGATCAACGCCTTCTCATCACACGGGTGGCCCTCATTAGCCGGTTACAGACCGTATCATTTGTTGTTAATTTTTGTTTTTTTTCACCCCATAATCACAACTGATAGTTTGCGGTTACTTTTGTTCAGTGAACTTACGACATCGCTCTTTCATACCTAATATTTTAGGTATTTTCCTGGTACAACAAACCATTTGTCCTACCTTTCTTATCTCTATGATCCCTTCTTTCCCGTCACCTACGATATTCTGTGGAAAGACATACCTACCCGGTTTTACTGGGGCATCCTAATCTACCAGAATCAAACAGCTGTTGAAAAACCTATGATCTTGAAACCCAAGAAAATCTGTTAGTTGATTGTTGGTTATTTGACGTTTTTCTATGCTATTTTTATATTATGTTACAAAAATGAACCTGTACTACTTTTTTGGGATTTTGAAAGAAAGGTATGACGGGTGTGAGGGTTCAGAAAGCCACAAAAATGATCACTCTGAAATAATTCGTTGAAGCGGTATGCAATTATGTCAAAACTGTTTCAGAGTTTGGCAGCTGGAGAATATTGATTATTTATGGTTATATTAAATTTCATATATCTGATCCGGGGAAAACTTCAATTATATGTCCATTGATAAAAAAATCGAATATGCTTGTTCTGGAACTTGTAACTTGTAACCTGAACTTGTTCTAATGCATTACCATTTTCAAACACATCTGGATTACCTCATAATTTATGGCACCCTCAGTGCGGTAATAGTTCTTTAGAACTCCTTTCGTCTAACGTTTCCCAATATGCCAAAAGCTGGGGATGGAAAACAATATTTGACATTTCGGATGATAGGAGGGGCTCGGGGTGAGAGGTCGGTCCACACATGTGCGTCCCACACGCTCCCATGGGAACCAACCCTGTTTTTACACTCTTTCGTCATTATTGGATGAATGAATCTCAATGATCCTTGGTCTTATATGTATACTGATTTCGGAAGCCCCTTTGATGTAGGTGGCCAGGACTTAATGAATGGGGGTTTAGAGTTGAAATCCCCCAAGCTATAGCGGTTTTAGCTGGGTTATATTGACTTTTACAATCTCTTCTACTGAAGTAATAGTGAATGCGAACATGCGTGTATATGAATATGTGTGTCTCCAGAATATTTTTGGATTTGGCTTCATTAAAAGGCTTTGCATATTCCATTTTTGAGGGTCATAAAATGTAAGATACTTTTAGCGAATTTCCCATAGGGAAGAAGCTATTACCGTAGGTCTCATGGTGAGACTTAAGCCCGGGACCATGTTATTTTTTCTTCTTTAGGTGCCCAGAGTCCAAAAACAATAGTCGTTAAAATTTATATATATATATATATATATATATATATATATATATATATATATATATATATATATATATGTGTGTGTGTGTGTGTGTCTGTGAACACGATAACTCTCGTAAAAATGGTCCAATCAAGACCAAATTTGGTAGAGACGTGTATTCCTACAAGTGCTCGAACGAGTTCGTAAACCAGACATATCGGTGAATGGGAACGGGTAGTTTGGGGGGGGTTTTGTACCCCAAAATGGGGTTTTTTGTGTTTTTCACGTGTAGTTTTTAAAAATTTCTAATTTTATATTTCACCATTAGAATCAGCTTAAAAACTACACAATTAAGTTCCTTAAAGGTTTTCTCTATCTCCAACGGTTATCGAGATATTAAAAAATCTAAACACAGTACGTTGTATTGTGGGGCTCCAATGTTAATCTTATGGAGGATAGGGAAAAATTAATATTTCCCATATTAATGAATATTTTTGGATAAAACTTGATATTTAGCTTCATGTGGTTGAGATCTATCCATTTATGCTTAAAAATCATAGTTTATGTGTTTATCATGGCAGCAAACCTGCATACTCTTTTCCCATATAGGGAATAGGCAAACTCCTTTATTTATGGACAGATGTTGATGAAAGTTGGTATAAATGTTAAGATAAAAATTATTTATGGTAGAAATGCCTAATTTCAGCGTTCCTGACAGCAGCAAACCTGCATACTCTTTCTCATGTTAATCTATGGAGAGTAGGCAAATAATACTCATATTTATTGACAGATAATGATCAATCTAGTCATATATTATTATTATTATGTTATTGATTTGGAAATTCGCTGAGTACGCAGGTCTGCTGCGACGGGGGTATTTTTAAATTTTAACCCAGGCCCATGTGCTCCGTCCCATAGGCTCCCAAACTGCACTGTAATTCTTACTGGGAAATGGTTATTTCCAAACATCAGGAAATTGCTCCCGAACTTAGCCAACTTGTTTAAGGGTCATATTTGATAACATATTATCCGTAACATATTATTTCCTTATACATGTCTTATAAAATCACAAATCTTATACATGTGGGTTGCCTGGGAATTCAAAATTCCCTTTTCCCCTCATTTTGAGGCCGCTACCTGGCCGGGCGGCCGTGGGAGTTGATCATTCTCGGGGGCTCCTAGTTGACCCTTCTTAATCCCACTCTAATGAGCGTTTAAATTCGACCCTTCGCCAGAACCCAAAATAATCGTGGGGATTCGGTCACCCCCCATATTTGGTTGATTTGGTACCACTTTCGATCACATATCTTTGCCCTATTGTCCTCCTCTAGGACTTTATCATACTCTTTTTGACATTTTTTGGTTCTTTTGGTGTTTCTAACACCTGAAATATTAAAAGGCCCCAAAGTTGATTTTTTACGGTCTGAGCCATATGAGTTTTCCTCAGTGGATCATATAATGTTTGCAATAATGTTATTTTTTTGTTCTTGTCTTATTCCTTAGAGTCTCCAAACAGAACATCTCTTAAAATGTATCCAATTCATAAATGCCAATCACTCCGTGGGGCTCTGCCCTAATACTCCCTCAAGTATCGTTGCGTAAGCCCTCTGGATCCGCATCAGGCCAAGATGGACAATTCATCAATAATAATCAAACATCATTAATATTTCAAACGAAGTCATTTTTACAATGTTTAGGGGGACAGACAGCCAAGAGAGGTTAGAAGAGATTTTTCCGGTACAGCTTAGGTTGATATATCTATAATATTATTAAGAAGAGGTGGTTTCTGTATGTTTGTTTGTTTGTATGTCTGTTGTGGAAACTAAACGTGAAAAATACTGAACCGCTCACTCAAAAACATGCATAATAGTTAATTGGTCTTGGTTTGAAATTTTACACAAAGGTGTATCCTAAACTCATGCAACTCATGGGCAAATTCATTTCCTTAAAATCCTCTCGGACTACGCGCCGTGAACGTCCTAAGCTTCAATATTATTTACAATTTCAAAAGATATCAAAATAAAATTATTTTATTTTCGACAGCTGTGGACACTAAAATTTGACAGTTCAGGATGAAAAATAAATAAGGTTTACTTTTAGATAAACTGCTAGATCGAAATTAGCATTGCCAAAAATGGTAGATTTTAAGTTTTCTCTCGATGTCTGTCTCTATTACGTTACTGATGGTGCAACCGGAATTCAGAAGGTGAATCCAACAAAAGTGTCAGTTTTAAATCATAAACTTAAATCTTATGCTATTTTCTTTTGAAAAAATCTCATTTCTCCTATTGTATTAAAATTTATTAGTTTTAAAATATTGTAACAAACTCGACTGCTGGTTATTATTTTATACCTTTATAAAATATATATAAATAATATATTTTATGCCTTTTTATACACTGTACAAAATATTTTGGTTCAACAAGGAGGACATTCTGATTCACTAAAGGCAATGTTATTCAAGTTTCCTGTACGGTATCCATTGCATTAAAAAAATGCATTGCTTTATAAATTGAAGTTAAATTTGTTCATGTTTTATTCTTAGCTTTGAAAATGAAGGGGTCTGGAATGTAGTATGCATTTTCCTAACATACGAATATAGAAAATAGCTCAAAATTATTTAATTTCTGCATTTTGCTGTTAGGTAGTAAAGCCCCTTAAAGACGATTAGTTCAACCTGTCAGTACTAACTGATTGATAACACTGACAGTTATAACGTCTGTATACAAGATTTGGACTGCGCTCAGGCCAAAGACTGGACATATAGACTGATAAATTGTTGTTAAATTGGTCTGTTGAAATAGACTGGTGTTAGACAAAACTGACCATATGAAAGTAATTGGAGCTGACAGTTAAAATTTCAGTTTTATCTGTCGGTTCTAAGTAACAGTTCGAACTGAATTGATCGTCTGCAGGGGGTTTAAGTAAAAAATGTTCTGCATGTTACATTTATGTTGCTCATAAGAAATTATTAGTAAGGACTGAGTTGTTATGTTTTTGCTAAGGTAAAGAATAATCTTATTTAAGATAAATCATATGTGAAATCAAAAATAACACAGTAACTATGATGTTTGTTTGTGGTAAATAATGATGTTTTTAGTGTTTTATCAGGTCAGCTATAATGAAATTGTACCATTACAGCTTACATTGTACTCTGTGACATATAAAGCAAAAAATAGTCGACATATAACTTATTTTTAGCAACAAGAGACCTCGGCCTTGGTACTTTTTCACATTGAGCAATCTATGATTGTAGCTTAATTTCAAATATTAAATTACGATCGAGCGCCTTTTAGTTTTAGAATTACCAAACGTCTCCTAAGTGCCAACGGATAGCTAGGGGGTTGAATAAATCAGTTAAGTAGGCTAGTTCGAACCCCATATTTTTCAGTGTTTCCTAAACTAGCAAACTCTCCAGTAAAGTGTCGATTTGAAACTCAAAACAAAAAAGTCCTTATGTTCGGCCGGGGGCGAAATCGAGGTCAAAACTGAGTCATGACTTCCAGTCCCCGTGTGATTTTGGGCCATTAACTCAAAATGCTGTGCCATTTGTGACCGTTACAACGACTAGCGCCTAGCGCCGTCTCGCTTCTCGCCTAGGCTTGCATAGCCGATGAGAACACATGTCGCCGAGGTGTAGAAAGCAATTTAGTTCAGAAAGATGTCTCAATTATAGGTTTAAAATGTTTTCTCACTAGATAGTTTTAAAACAAAATGTAAAGGTAATAGAGTTTTGAAATTTTAAAAGTGAGTAATTAAATTATCGATTGGTATCCTTAAATATTTACGAATTATTGAGTGTTAAAAGTTGTTGTTTTTTATGTTCATCTTTTTATGTTCAGTCTAAGTTAATAACTTCGAACCTTAAAACACTTTCCGAAATATCATTTTAGTAACGAAATCTAAATAAAATAATGACTTTCACAAATCTGAGTCTGTTTTTTGGAATTTACCTTGTAAAAAAGAACGGTGAAAAATATTTCCGGTAGCTTCTTCAATTTTCCTTCACGTACGGAATACCTTGCGATTCCCAGGCGAATACAGACAATAACCAATTTTACTCATAACAACTTAATCGCGGTTCACCAAAACGCTTCTACGTCGTGTACATAACCGTTCACGGCTCATAAACATTACCTTAGCCTAACAAACCGACTTGGGAATTAAGTTCTTTACCGATTATCCGGTGCTCGAACTTGTTCCATCGGCTCGCATTACGGCAAATCATGTGGTAACGCCGGTCCTCATGACGCTAATACTATTACCGGCGGAATTCTACGGCATTAAAATGAAGAATGCGTCGGCCGGACGGCGCTACCCCCCGGCGCCCGCTGATAATGGACTGGCGACCAATCACGCGATCAAACCAGCCCTTGCCTCGCACTTGCTCATAATTATTGAATAAACCACGAATACTAGTCTTTTTGTCCGTCGAGACACATGGTCCTAATACCATTGGAGAAGGTATTAAAGTGGACTCTTGCGAATTGCCTGATCCTAAGATGGAACTAGGGAGATGCATGGTCCTAATACCATTGGAGAAGGTATTGAAGTGGACTCTTGCGGATCGCTTTATCCTAATTTGGAACTGGGGAGACGCATGGTCATAATATCATTGGAGAAGGTATTGAAGTGGACTCTTGCGGATCGCTTTATCCTAATTTGGAACTGGGGAGATGCATGGTCCTAATACCATTGGAGAAGGTATTGAAGTGGACTCTTGCGGATCGCTTTATCCTAATTTGGAACTGGGGAGATGCATGGTCCTAATACCATTGGAGAAGGTATTGAAGTGGACTCTTGCGGATCGCCTGATCCTAATTTGGAACTGGGGAGATGCATGGTCATAATATCATTGGAGAAGGTATTGAAGTGGACTCTTGCGGATCGCCTGATCCTAAGATGGAACTGGGGAGACACATGGTCCTAATACCATTGGAGAAGGTATTAAAGTGGACTCTTGCGAATTGCCTGATCCTAAGATGGAACTGGGGAGACACATGGTCCTAATATCATTGGAGAAGGTATTGAAGTGGACTCTACGTATCACTTTATCCTAATTTGGAACTGGGGAGACGCATGGTCATAATATCATTGGAGAAGGTATTGAATTGGACTCTTGCGGATCGCCAGATTTTAATTTTTTTTAACTTGATCAGGCAGTAAGGCAGTCAATGGTATTTGGTTTTAATAAGTATATAGACAGTTGTGCGTTTTAAAAGTAGCTACCATGGTATTTCATTAACTGTGTGTCGAAATTGTCCGAGAAAATGTTGTGAAAATGTTTCGTTTCCTTGTATTCAAAAATGTTCTGTTCACACTCTAAACAAATTAAAATATGTATGATAGGAGATATCAATACTACCTTCATTTACTCTGGACAAGGGGGAGGATCAAGGTAACATCATTTGCTGTTGAAAGCGTCACACTTACTCCTACTCATGTCAATCTGATAAATACGCTCCAGAGAATATCAATGTGTAGGAAAAGTGTTAAGAAATGGTTACGATCATGCGTGATTTTCCTAAAATAATATTAGATGGATGTTGGATGCAAGACTTATATTATTAAAATGATAATTTAAGATAAAACATATAAAGGCTTAACGCACGAAAATCTCTATCCAACGATAATCTCCACTGTATAGCTGGTGGCTAATGTCTTTTTCCAATAATGGTCTTAAGACTTATCGCAGTGCCGTGCTGGCTCGGGTTACCTCGGGCGGGCGAGTCCGCGTAAACGAGCCGTGAGAACGCATTTCTTCTGGAATGGTTTTCAATTAACGCTAGGCGTGTGTGTGAGTGTGCGAGTGCGTGTGTGTGTGAGTGCGCGCGTGTCGGGTGTAGACCCAACGGTCTACTTCCTGAACAAAACTTGCGGTTAAACATGCAGTTCCGTTGATCTAAGGAGGATTCCTGTTTCTATAACCTCAAAGATTTTTGTGTCCGTCGCCACGAGAAATACTCCTAGGTCCGTTATTCCAAGGAAAATTCCTGGACCTGTTACTCTAAGACAAACACCTGGGTCTAAAGTTTCATTGATGATTCCACGGTCTGACACTCTAAAAAAAGATACCTGGGTCTGTAGTTTCAAGGGGGAGTACTGGGTCTGACACTCTAAAAGATATACCTGGATGCCTAATTCTAAGGAGGATTTCTGGGTCTGTAATTCCAATGAGGAGTTTTGGGTCTGTCTCATTTTAAGAAATACACCTGTGTGTATGATTCTAAGGAGGTTGACTGGGTCTGTCACTCTAAGGAAGAAACCTTTGTCAGTAATTTCAAGGAACATTCATGAAATCGTTGTTTTTTTAAGGAAAACTCCTTGGTCAATCCTTTCAAGGAAGATTCCTGGGCCATTCGTTTCCAGAAAGGTATCTGGTCCCTAAACTCCTAGATTCCTAGATCTATTGCTCGTTCTCGAATGTTGGGGCACTCATTTCAATTGTTAATTTATTCTTTCGTCCTCTCATTTTATTGTTATTAAATTCAGATCTCGGCATTAATTACATGTTTTACTCCATATGGACTTCTTACGAACAGTAAGAGCAAAAGCCAGAGAAATATGTGATTGAAACATTTGGATAATCAACCTAGGAAGTTTATGTCATTTGAATAGAGATTATATTTGAAAAGGCATTAAAAAGTATTTCAAACAAATCATTTATTGATTAAATTATCAATTTATTAACGTACGTCTGAAACTTTGTTGCTTCGTGGTGAATATAGTGTCCCTGAACTTATTTGGAATGTGGTACAAGTTTTATAATTAAGTATCAACCCTGTAGAGACCACCAATAATTAATTAAGGAGTGTTTATAGCTTAAAATGTATAAAATGTATATTTTGATAAAAATATACACATACATAAAATATAAAATATACACAACCCGAGGGGCAGTAGTGCGTCCTGGCCTCATGGACTTGTATGTGCCCTTGGACAAAAGGGTCAAAGATTGATCCTGTGTACTGCACAAAATAATGATTTAAATAATCATAAGACCGACTCCGAAATCATCTACCAAATATTACACCACAGCTAATAGAAAATATTGTATTTAGTAATTTAAAAAATATTAAAATTTCAAGTGGCATAATTATTTCAATTTAATTTTTCAGGTAATCATTGAATTAATTAGGAATGGTCTAAAATATTCGCGGGATGGACTTACTCAATACAATTCAACACCAGTTGCTCTATTAAATGTAACCTTATTTGAATTAAGCTGCAAAGTTGCTTTCACTTAAATTTATATGGCTATACATTTATTAACATTTTATCGCTGGTAAAAGTTATAAAATTATTTCTTTTCAAACCTATACCATTTAAGGTGGTTAGAAAACTCAAGATTGAAAAGAGGCAGGTTTACGAGTTTTTAACGTCGCTTATATGATTTAAAATTACAAAATGGCTTATTTAAAATGATACGGAACCCAAATTCTAAAATTACATCTCTAATTTATTCTTTTCGGTTGTCGTGGTCCCACGTTCATTGTGCCAGAAGAGACGGTGACATCACCAGGAGCTCCCGGGTCGCGGCTCGTGAGGAGGTCGACCTTGGCAGGGAATCCGCCCCCTTGGCGCCCTCCGCGAGTGCTAAACACCCACAGCGCTTACTCATCCTCTATCTACCTTCGTTACGTAGTCTCCATACAGACGGACAGTTTAGCCGCAACACCTAATGGCTAGTTTACCAGTGTCAGTAGTTCACCAGTGCAACTAGTTTGCCAATGTAGTTTACTAATTCGAGGAGTTATCTAATGAGAGTAGCTTACCAATGAAACTAATTTGTTAATGCTTATAGTTTACGAAAATTACAATAGATTACTTATAAGACTGACTCACCTTTGCGAGTAGTTTACCAATGCAAATTTGTTAAGTAATATGAAGAAAGTACAGTTCAGGCAGTTAACGAATGAGAGTAGCGTACAAATTCCAGTAGTTTACCAATGAAAGTTGTTAATTAATACGAATAGACTCCAGTTCAAGTAGTTTATGAATGAGAGTAGCTGACATCTGCGAGTGGTTTACCATTGAGACTAATTCACTAATGGGAGTGGTTTATACAAATTACGTTCGATGACTAACTCGACTAGTCCACCAATATGAGTCTCTCAGGAGGTAGGAAGCTGACGATCAGGAGCGCATTACCATGAGATCGACAACATCGTTGATTACCAAAACAAACATGATCACTCTGTGGGCTCCGGGGTTTCCAAAAATGGTCCGGTACAGTTAGTACGGTACCCGGGTTGCCGTGCGCACCCTGGTGGGCTATTTTGCAGTTTGCGTTTTGATGTTTCAGATAATTGTGATGACGTCATGATGGATCATCACAATAACAAACATAAATAGTCACTATGTCTATTACCAAGTAAGTATTGTGTTTCATAATGTTCACAATATTGTGATCCCACTAATTGAATCAGACACTGTTGAGTATGGGTCTAAATCCAAATCTTTTTAGTGCTGTGTTCATCATAATTTGTAGTTTTGATTAAACCATATATAAAAAAATTGTAATTGATAAATTGGTTAGTACTCGTGTTATACCTTTGGTGAAAAGGTGAAACTAATTTTAAATTTTGAACTAAGGCAATAGAGGCTATCGCCTCAAACCCATTATTTGGGAAGTGCCCGTTATTCTTATCATCAATCGAGAGGAGGACATTATTTATATAGATGTATAATCAGATAGATCATACTTCTGAACTATCACAAATAAACGGAATTTCATATTAATGCAGTGTAAGCAACCGAGATCAGTATAATTTTTGGCTGCATGGTTTTAAACCCTAGTCTTCTGAAAAACAAAAAAATCCAGGTTGTGAGGAATCAGATATGTGACTGCATCATGTACTCTTGTGGATGTCTAAAAATAGGAATTATTTTACTTCCTGGCAAAAAACGCCAATTTCTAAAAACGGAGGAGTTCAGGCAAGCGAATTGAGCTGATAAATGTTATAGGAAGTGAAGCCTAGTCGTGGATACGGTGTCAGTGGACCGGGCCTAGGAACAGCGGAGGTCACGGGCGGGCGCCGTCGAGGACGAGTTCGGGCGAAACTCATTAGCGAGAGGAAATCGTAAACGGGGGACAAACCAAGAAACCTGTCCGTAAACTGCTGAAATCTCCAGGAACCGGGTTCGGACCAACGATAAGGTGGTCGCAGATGAAGATAAATAATGGATTTGCTGATGTGACAGGAGAGCCTCAAGTGTCAGTGGGTCAAACAACCTTCCTGGTGAACCAGAGACACTTGCCCAAGAGTCCATGTGTTCAGACTTACCTGGGGGTGTGGTTAAGCTCTCAAAGGAGCCAGAACACTCCAATATTGACTTTGAAAACCAATAATCAATTTAGTAAAACTTACGAGTAAATTAATTTAAAAATGTTTGTTAGTAAACGAAAGTTGTTGATTTGATTGAGTGATTTTACTCAAAAATTCATGGCTTCACACAGAAAGGAAACACATTTCCAGCCACATTCAGGAATTCCTTGGATTCATTCTTAACCCCATTCTGATTAAGTTTGTATGATTTCTTACTGTATTGAATAAAATACCGCGTTTTTCTAAATAGTTTAAAAACATGTGTGGGTATCCTACGGCAATGGCGGTGCCTACCTACCTAAGTTTAGACATAAATCAGATATTGAAATTGGGTACAATTAAAATAAGCTGTCAAAACACTGATAAGCCCTTTTGCTATCATACCAGTGTAACGGGCTTCCCCTTGACCTTGATTACTTGTGTCTACTAGAGGCTCATAGGTAGGTCATACTTTTGAACTATCACAAATAAACGGAATTTCATATTAATGCAGTGTAAGCAACCGAGTATCAATCAGTATAGTTTTTGGCTGCATAGTTTTTAAACCCTAGTCAAAAAATCCAGGTTGTGAGGAATCAGGCATGTGACTGCATCATGTACTCTTGTAGATGTCTAAAAATTCTACTTCCTGGCAATAAAACGCCAATTTCTAAAAACGGAGGAGTTACCGGTCTGACCACAAATAATTGTTGGAGGGTGGTGTTTCTCCTTACTGTCCACCTAGGAGGCGTGCCCTGGAGATAGAATGCTCACTGTGTTTACCGGGTGACATACGGTGTGTAGCCTCAAATGAAAATTTGAGGGCACCCTGGGGTAGACCATTTTTTACTTTCTCCCCTTATACATAGTATATGGAGAAAGTATTGTTTTCGTCAAGATTTTCGAATTTGAGTTGAAAGTGGATATATCCGTTTTGGGGTCCCCTGAATCCAAAAAAGTGGGTTTCGATATGATGTCTGTCCGTCCGTGTGTTGTCTGTCTGTGTGTGTGTGTGTGTGTGTGTCTGGATGTGTACAGAGCCACAGCCTACCCCGTTTTTCCGATTCAGATGAAATTTGGCATGTATGTATTCACCGTATCTCCAGGCGGTTTTTTTATTTTTAAGGGTAGTTCACCCTTAAAAACCCCAAAAAATGTGGAAAATCCAAAATTCTCAAAAACGGCTTAAATGATTTTAATTAAAACTTGATAGTTTATAGTGCACAGAGTACTAAATAATATGACACCACCTTCAGGTCTGTAAAAATGATGGTTCAAAAGTTATGGGCTTTTAAATGTCAAAAAATTATTTTTTTAAATTTTCAGCAAACATAATTAAGGCAAAGAATAATAATTTAACTATTACCATTGAAACCAGCTAAAAAACTAAACAAATTAGTATTTTGAATTTTTTGTCTGCGACTAAAAGGTCCCGAGAAAAATTAATTTTAGTGTCACGATAAACGCAGTACGTTATCTGAGAGTGTACAATGTTATTCTTATGGAGAGTATTAAAAAATCAATTTCATCCTTGTTTTCTAACCTGTTGTCCATGAAACTTGGTATGAAGAGTAAGGTCAAATTACCCAACAAACCCCAATTAAAAAAGCTCGGTATTACCGGGCGGAAGGGGTTCCCCCATACAATTTAAACATTTAATTCAATTTAATCATTTGCCTTCCGGATTGAACAACACTTGAAAATGGGAACATTGTTCCCAAAACTAGTTGTCTAAAAAAGAAAATTGGATTGAAGACTGCAGGTATTATAACCTTAATCTATTTAATTAAACTTTGTTCTCTTGTTGTTATTTTCAGAAATTGGATGATTCTTGAAACAATAAATTGTTAAGTTATATTTATATAAACCATAAAATTCTAACAATTAATTTAACATTGTTTCTCTTGTTATTTTCAGAAATTGGACGATTATTTTTGAAACATTAAGTTTTTAAATGATACTTAGATAAATTTTAAGGAATATCAATCAATTACAGATTGTCGTTTTTAAATTTACTTAAGGGAGAAAGAATGTGTCAGTCCACTGATACCGTTTATTTACTTAGAAATTGTTGAGTTTGAGTGTAAAACGTCCTAGAGTGTTATATGGACTGAACATGGATCTGGTTTGGTTTGGAGGTTATTTTTACTCCTCTGAGAGTTAGGAATGCTGATCATGTCCTACCTTACCCATCCCTAAGAATTATTTCTTTCCTGTAAATGAACAATATTCTGCAGGAGGACGCAGTGCTTAGCCGTCTATCCTGGGTGCCCCTCATTCTCCAGAATCTTACATCAAACATTTACAATACTTCTCTTTACTAAAATCTCAAATTTGGTGTAGCCTACCTAAAAAGGTAAAGACTGTCCTTTATGTAATACAATGTGTACATCGCCCCGGCAGGCCCGACACTGACCCAGCCAACGCCAGCTCGGTTGCCCGCGCACGGTCGTGTTTTATTTCTGAGCTTACACCGTTTTATGACGCTGACATTGACATTGTTTAGAGTCAGTCTCGCCGTTCGCACGTTCAACACTTCGATTTCCATAGTAACAAATCAGCTTGGCCGCGGGCACGAGGTCTCCAAGATTCCCACGCGATCGACATGTGTTACATGGAAAGTTTCCGAGGAATTAATACGTCTTACTTAAGATATAGTTCCGCTTTAAACACTACACCATCATTACCCATTTAAACGTTTGGCCAAGTGTAAGCCTCGCTCACAGTTATTACACAGTCTGTGGTTATGATTAGGATAGAGAAAACATTTTTTACCTTTGATAGCCTATGTTCTTCAGTAGTTGGATGTCTTTATGTACATTTCGCCACTCGTTGTGGCATCATCAGAATATTTAAAATTTAAAAAGATAAACAAATATAGCACATTAGTTAATTTATTGATAAAAAATAAAATTATTTACATTATTTACATCGGCGCACTATCACTGATCACTCCCGCATTGTTCGTGATCCAACTACTCAAGAACATAGGCAACTATCAAAGGTAAAATATAATTACCGTTCTTGAAACTGGGCAACCATAAATAGAAAAATATGTTGATAATACTATTTAACGAAACGTTAACATTAACACAGGCTATTAGCGAAAAGTTTCTATTTTTCTAAGTTTGTTTAATAGTACAGTATTGTAATCGATTCATCGATAGCATAACATGGTTTTATAGTTGGATAGTGAATTCCCTATATAGCACAAATACGTGGTTTTAATTTAAGAGAACGTGGACTTATTAAAACTTAAAAATTGACATTTTTACAATTAACAATTGGCATTGACATTGATAATAATCACAAAATAATAATTAAATGTAAAATAATGAAAAATACCTATTTTAGTTAAATTTGAATTGAAATTCCCTTCCATAACACAAAATCTGTTATTATTTCGGCGAATGAAGCCGCGTGGGTCTATTGACATTCCATCTAACTAGATTCATAAGTTTTGAATGGAAGACAACAATTTATTCTATTGAAAAAGTAGGCCTACATTTAAGTAAAGTGTAAAGTTGAACGATTACGAAAACTTAAGGAAATTATTAGTTAACTAAAACATGTAGGACGTGATAGTCTGTCTCTTTATCTCTGCCAAAGTGAAGAGCTTTGTAGAACCATTCTGCATTTGCCTAAATGCATCAGCAAACCGTAAAAGAAAGGCCAGTCCGGGAAGAGATAAATAGACCTTTCAAGATTTTGGAATTTCGCTTCTCTACTCGGAAAGCTTTATAAATAATTTAAATTATTTTGTTTGTAACGTCAGTATTCTATTATGATTTAATTTAATAAAGTCACTATAGTGAATGAATTTTTTTATCTTGTATATATGGTTGTTACTAGATATACAAGATAGAAAATAAAAAAAAATAAAAATATACATTATTATAATCGTTATTTTAAATTACCATTTTTTTCTTAAATGTCTACTTGCTTGAGTGTCAGGATGATTTTCAAGAAGTCAACAATCAAAAATTCTCGGTCCTATGTCAAATCGGCACATAGATATTAAAATGACCAGGTTTAATTTTATTTAAAAAGGTTTAAGATTACCTCAGCGGTTTGGCCGTTAATGTTGAACAGAAGGCAAGCATTGAAAGACAATACTCACCTAAGTTACAGATATAAATCTATTCTACAGATTTTTCAGATAATTGACAACATTTCAAGTTTTTTCACATGTATATGTCTTAGCTCTGGGAGGGGGGTATTGGTAATCCCTCATACTGAAATTTGTAACGATACTGCCGTCATATGGTTATAAGGGGAACTGAAAACATTCCCTTTTCATATTCATGATCCAACTTATTTCCCCTAGAGGATTATTTCATACAAGACAACCGTTTTTCCTGTGCTAATTTTGTTGATTTACAAATTGTGTCCCACATCAATTCTTTATCGACTTTTTACTTATCGTTCTGTAATGAAATGAAAAAAAACAAATTAAGTTAAAAAGAATTATTTTTCTTATGAATTGATTAAAAAATATTTATTTTCTTTAAAAAATTACACTTGAACCGAACGAACAGCTGAATGGATAATGCAATGTAAATATATTCACCCCAAAACACGGAATTCGATGTAATTTAAACACAAAGATTTGAAACGAAATACGCTTTACGTCAAATATAGATGATCTGTTCTATTTTATTAATATTTGGCTGATTGTTTTATTCACTGCAGACTGCAGAGTTGGCAACTGAAATATAATCTTTTTATATTATAATTCTTAATAAATCGATGGAAGTCCGATAGGTAAATTTATATAATATTACGTTTTATGTAGGGATTTTCTATTGATTTCTTATTGTGAAGATTCAAATTAAGCTTAATCATAGGTTTAACAAGGAAGCTAAACCAATCTACTTATTCTGCTTAAGAATAACATGGGGAAAGGTCTCCTGTTACGATCAACAAAGTAATTTAGTAATACAGTAATAAAAGTAATAAATAAATAAGTAATAAATAATAAATAAAAGCAACATAGTAATACAGTGAAATAAATAAAATAAAAATAAAATAAACAGTTCATCGATAGAATACCTTCTATCGATGAACTGTTTACTAAGTTTAATGAAAATAGTTCAAATAATAAAGAAGTTGTATAAATCATAGGGGATTCTCCACATCAATTACATAAACAATATGTTTAATATAAATGATTATAAATAATCTACATGAAGCTTTATTCAAAGTTTTATCACAATATTTCAAATAATAAGCGAGTTATGAATTTTAATCTTTTCCCCATAAAATAATTAACATTGTCACTCAAAATGACAACGTACTGTGTTTACCAGCCACTAACCGATTGATAGAGAAATATAATTCTAAATTATATTTTTTGTTTTTGATCTGATTGCTATGGTGGTAGTAAAGGTTTAATTTTAGAATAAATTAGATGTTAACCCCTCCAATAACCCCATTCTCATGTACAACCACCCCCCGAATAGACCGATTTAACTGGTTTTCTAGCTTAAACCCACAAATTATCTTTTACACTCTTAATAAACTCTTTACAGTCTTAATGTTGCGCAGTGAGTCGAAAAATATAGTTTTCCCGCAGCCCATCATCTTTTTTATCCTTGCTCTTTTCATGAACTTTACATCTGATAAAAGAGTGCTACTTTAGGTCGTAGTGACGAAATATGCTATTTTATATCACTCATACATCAAACTCCTTTTAGCTAGTAAAACAGCAGATTCTTTAATTTTTAATTCTATAATATCTTCGAGACAATCATCTACATTATGAGTACTGTATCAGATTTTTATTCTACAAGACCTGAAAACAAAAAAAGAAACCCGTGATCATGCTAATTCTCTCTACGGGATGCCATAAAGTTGAAGTTGCTCACTTCATACTGCACACGGTTGATTTCTTTGGTCATTTGCTCAACCGATTTTGTCAACTTATCGTTCAAATTGTTGATAAACACTATACTTTCTTCCAACGTTTTATCAGAAAACTCCTCCCTAATCTCTTCTTTGTAGTGTCTTAACTCACCCATCTTTTTCGTGATGTTAATTTGGAGAGTGCTTATCTTTTCTTGTAACGCTTTAACTTCACTGTCTTCTGAGTCTTTTGGAAATTTACTGGATATACCTTGTACATCATCCTCGAAGCTAGCTAGATCTAAAATTTGCTGGTCTAAAAGTTCTAGTAGTTCTTGCTGCCTTGCTTCTACTACCTTCTTCACAGATTTTGAGTCTTCCGTTGTTTGACTACCTTTCTCCGGGTTTTCCACCTCCGCTTCGTCGCAATTGCTCCCAAGTAGATTTAGCTTGCTTTGCATTTCGGATATGAGCTTGTTGTAGGAGTCGTCCAGTCTGTCCGATGTATCCACGAAGTCGTTTATGTCACTGAACGCTTCTGCGATGCGTCTAAGCTGATGTCCAGGGGTGTTCTCCATGGCAGGGTCAACATTGTTACTTACCTCTATCTTTATTTGGTGGGTTTCCGTTGACGCATTTTCCCGGGTTTGCTCTTGTGGACCATTTTGTTGCTCAAAGTTGCTATCATCTGATGGAATTTTCTCGTAAAATTCAGAATTTTGTGGAGTAATCCTACTCATGTTATCTAATACTTTGCAACCTGATATTAAATTCAAATTATTATTATTATTTAATTTTAAAGGCTATGTATTCATGTAAACAATCAACTGAGAAATACAGTTTCTCCCAGATTTTAAACATATGTTAATTTAGTATAAAATTTGAAATCCGTTTTCTTAATTACTTCTAGGCCCTACATATTGAAGCATAAAACTATTTCTGAATAGAGGTTTAGAGAAGGCGAATATTCTTCGAGGATAACAAATATGAAATTATTATTTGACTATCTATGAAATACGCATGAACTTCCTGAATTTGTTTCTACTTTGTGATACATTTAAAAGTTATTTAAAACATTTGTAGGGACCTTTAAAAAATTGTTAATACTCTGTACCATCTACTATTTATATCAAGCCTTGATGGGAATTGTTTTACTTATTTTAATTAGATATGGTTTTCTATGCAAAGCTTTAAGCTCTTCATGGCTTCTAATTCCTAATTGGGTTTTGACCAATTTTCCTGCCGCGAGTCCTTTCACCATTGACTAATTGCATTGAACGTAGGTGGTCCATGCTATTATGTGGTATTAATACGGTTTTGCACCCTTCCCTCTCCTGTGTGGATGTATAATGTATCTCGAACGGTCCGCCATGCTATACCATTGCTATTCACACCATATACGCTGAAGGTACTGGGGATTAATTATTTTAAAATCTGATAGGTTTTCAATCTAATCTAATCTAATCTGATATAATTTCTATAGTGGAGATAGAACAAACCAAGAAACCATGATATTTTGAATTCAAGAAAAATATTTGTATTTATGTTCTCTATTTTGTACTCTATCCTTATAATGGCCATGGGCCGACTACTCTTTGGTGAGTCCATGGTTTGAAGCAGTTCAATAATACCGTTACTTCAACATGTATTCACTTCGTTTGCGGAATTGTACGCATGCGCAGGGTTAAGTTTATAACTACCCTCCTCGCCACAACTCCAACGCCGTCGCTAGTCTGTCCGTGAGGACGTCGGCATCTCGGAGACGCGCAGACTCCCGTTAGCGGCTCATAAACCGTGCACGGAACTCTCAAATTCTGGCCCGTGTAAATCTCGCAGATGGCGAGATTACGCGTTAATTGGCGACATAACTCGCGCGGTGACCTCTGTCAGCTGATACCCGGACTGGGCGCCGGTCACCACTGAATCGACTAATTGTTGAACATCCACTGTATACTGCCGACGAGGCAATTGAATATATTCTAATTGGTTATGGACTAGAAAAACGTAGATATAAAAAATAAAAAATTATACACCACTTTAGGACTCGGTAACGAAATAAGATAAATTTGAATTTGAATCACGCAACAACAATGGTTAACAATGGAGTCTGAGATATGACTCTGTTTAAAGATGTATTTTTAAATTACTACAGATTATAAATGGGTTTTAAATTGGATTATTTTTACTATGATGACATTAAGAATAACAGTAGACGCCTGAAATGTTTTCCAATCGGCAGTTCAAGTGACATGTTTAAACTAGTTTATAATATTAGGAACGTTTTTCAACCCTTACGTGCTGTGGGATACGTTCGTTTAAACCAAAGAATATCAAATAAATAGAAAAAAACCATACTGGATGTGTTATTTACCTCAATACTGATAAATTTATTACAACCATAACATTGGCAACGGTATTTCACGTTATCCTTGTAAAAACCGATCCAGTAAACAACCCGTACACGCTTCCATGACAAAGGTTAATTCACCCCCGACAAAAAAGGGTTGACAAAACCCATGTAGTTGTACTCAGGGGGTGCTGAATGTCATAAAGGGGTTGAAATGCCTCAGAGAGACAAGGCTCGTGTGATGGAAAGGTGAGTAATCATGTATGCGGGGTGAAGTGCTGGGAGCGAGGGTACGATTTGCATTGTAGCCTCGCACTCATCAATTACAGACTCCCTCCCTACCCTGCCAATTGCCATCATATGCTGCTATTCGAATGCGTTTTCCGTCCATCCACTCTTTTCCAGTAAAAATGGCTCAATGTTTTATGGAATTTTGTAAGCTTTGAGAAAGGTACCAGGAAGGGAGTAAGTTTTAGTTGAACTTATGAACATTTTATAGCTCTAGACACATATTTTGAATCGAATTATAGCTTTTTCCCTGTATACTTCTCCTTTTGGAAAAGAAAATTTGATGTCACAGCTCCCATATCTGTAAAAATTAAAGTTCAAAACTCTATGGGCTTTGAAATATAAAATAATTGGGATGTAACTGACAGTGGTCTACGGATTCACAAACATGATTTTTGAATGTCTTGCATTTTTATTTCAATCGACCTTTTAAGATTTGTAACATCAATTTTACAAAAGGATATTTACAATTTTATACCTCACTCGAACTATATACATATAATTGCATTTATAATTTAATGATGCAATCCAGATCTTAAGAGTTAATTAAAAACGAAACGTCCCCATTTTTCCAGAATGATCTTATTAAGGACCGAGATTGCAGCATTGGTTTCTACTAGTTATGACCTTTAATACGTAATCAAACCTATGCTGCATCGTATTCTTCATACCCCTCTTATCAATACTTGATACGAGTAGAGTAGTATGATTGTTATTAGTAGTACCAAGGCATATTGTGGCTTACAAATATAATGTCCACTATTTACGATTCAACAAATACAGCGTTGAACACTAAAATACCCCCATAAATAAATTTAAGGTCTAGGTTGTGGGATTTTTTACTCCAAGTGTGGTTGTGGTGTTTTGTGCTACTAGAAAATTGGTTAAATTAATATCGCTTTGTATATATATTCTTAAAGGTTTTACTGTTTATAACCTTTGACTCCATACCAGCTATCCCTTGATAAAAACAAAAAAAGAAAAAATAACATTGTTTTGCCTGGTTTTTTACATGTGGTTTTCCGTAAATAAGATTAGTTTTTACTTGCCAATAGAATAAACGAATTCTTTATGACTATTTTTTAAAGAGTAACATAAACATAAGTTGTATATAATTGTGAACCATAATACCTTATAGCAAATGCAAAAAACAAATAATATGGAGCTATTTTTCATAGATTCATGGAGCGGGTAAAATTAAAGATCATTTTTTAAGTCTTTATACTCAGTACCTACTAAGTCTTAGTACTTAAGTAAATTTTGCGTTTGTGGTTGTCCAGATTGTTTTCGAAACGGCTTCAATAAACAGTTTTTGAACATGATATGTTGCAGAGAACCGACTTATTTTATTTTCCTCACAATCTATCGCTTCTGAACTCTGACTCGTTGTTAAGGGCTTGAACGTCATTGACATCATTTGGTTTTTGTTTGTCATTGTTTAACACTCCTGAAGTGTAAAGTTTTTAATAAACTTTGTAAAAAAATATTAGAAATAAAAGATGTTTATCCTTGATGGTGATTATATTCTTTTACTTTTCCCCGTAAAAATTATATTTTAAAACCTTTGGAGGCCTTTAGGCTATATCTTGGATTTAAAATATAGACATATTTAGTATTTTTCTCGGTCTCCTTTTAGAAAAAATATTTCAGGGTAATTTAATTTTTTCTTGTTTTTTTAGATAGGTAAAAAAGTCATGTATGGATAAATATGATATTTATCTCTCTGTATTATCTTGAAAAGGAAAATATTACAGTAGGAATCAAATTATATGGCTCTGTAATTAATTATCACGAGATCGCACGCAGCACGTTGGCGTAAGTAGAGCGAATTTCACAAAACTCACATTATTCCCATCATAGTACTGTAATAGAATAGTACTCAGTATGCTCAATAAGATGTTGCTGCATTAAGGGTTGTTTTACATGTTTTGCAATATAAGAACATCACGTTCTTATATTAAGGCTGTTCACTAAGTAAAAACACATGCAACATTTAATCAAATTATGTCAATAAATGAGCTATACCAATCTATTAATTTTCTGTAAGAATTACAATGAATACGTAGGTTTTCTACCGTAACAAACATTAAATTTGGGGATTTTATATTGAAAAAACTTAATTAGATGTACTTGCATACCAAATTTTGGAATAGTATTTAAGTAAATAAGGGAGTTATTGAGTTTCACTTCTCCATAAGATTAACATTACACAATGTAAGCTACTGTGTTTACCATTTTTAATTTCTCAGAAACCAGTTGACCTAGAGTCATGATTCAAAATACTGTAGTATGTTTTATAGCTGAATTCAACTATTTTTCAAAATAAATTAGATTAGTTCAAAAATTATACTTAAATCAATTGAAGTCACCTTTTTGGGGTACAAACCTCCCACCCCCCAAAGTTTGGTTTGTGTAGTCTGATAGCGTTGGTTAACGTACTATTCCAAGATATTACAGAAAGGAAAAACTTCATCGAATTTTATAATAATCAGACAATAATTTATTGTGCCCGTTAGCATGTTGACACATATAGATATGCTTATACTGTATATATATAATTTTGAATGACGTTCAGGAGGTTGAGTTATGAGCTTCTATCATGGTCCTGGGCATCGTCCTGGGCTCCTGCGGGTCATGTGAATAGCTCACTTTTCCATAAGAAAATCGCTAAATCTCTACTTACTAGATCTAGCGTTAAAGCTACTGCAACCGGTTGTCGTCGCCGTCGCGGTTCAGTGCATATCGTGCGGAGCTACGACATTGCCGGCCCATGTTCGAATCCGCGCTGGACCTTAAATTGTTTATGTTTATTTTAGTATTCTGATATGCAATGTAATAAGTTACTGATCACGGCGGGGATTTTCTGAGTTCGTCCATCCCATCATGTGAATATTTAATCGCACTACTAGTATTACACACACGGCAGACGTTTACTGTTATTTTCTTCTAATTCCGGGATGCCTTAAATTTAAGGCCTTGCGAAACCGGAGTGAAATTTACGATGAGGAATCTCATAAACAGAAGACTTCCTGTAACAAAGCGGGGTAATTAACAGCAGGTCGAGGAGGCCGAGGGACAGGTGTGGTGGGGCCGCTAGCGATAGGTTTACAGTTCAGTGATGTAGGGGAGGAATCCTCGAAGCCCAGGTTCATTCTTCTTAAGTTCTGTATTTACTTAAGAACAATCACTAACTCTCTTAAATAGGCAAACTGAGCCTAAGGTTATTATGTAATTGTCCCACCTTATGGACCATTGGCAATCGTAATCGCTGAAAAGTCCTTTTCCATTTTGCAGACTCATCTACTTGTAACAACAAACACACGAATACTGAGCCGTAGGAGTCATCGTGAACCATATGTACCACATTGTATAAACATCGAATAAACATAATAATGTTCATAAACAGTTCAATCAAATGCACGTGAAGAGGTATAACTCAATTAATTTCAAACTCCATTGCTGTATTGATTTAAAATTTGGTTTAAAGCTTTTTTCAGAAGAGACAGACTACAATTTCAATATTTTAACGTTTTTGAAATTCGGTAAAAACTAGATTAGAATAGCCCATTTTTGACTATATTAGTGTCTCAAACCAGCTGATTAATAGATCAGGATTGTAACAGACGATATTTTGTCTTGGATATATTTTAGCTCAGGGAAGGGGAAATTGACGTTCCATCAGACTAAAACTTTAAACGGAAGTGACGTCATATGGTTTTAAGGACAGCTGTTTAGAGGAACTGAAAACATTCCCCTTAGACATATCGATAATATAACCTATTTCCCAAAAGTAAGTAATTTTTTACTTGGATGTGTCAGCATTGAGGGAAGGGGAAAGGGGCAATCAGTCAGACCAAAATTTGAAACGCAAGTGACATCATATGGTTAGTGTCTTCATATGGTTATACGGACACTTGTTCAGAGAGTAATCTCATTAGACATATCTATGATATAACGTATTTCCCAAAGGAAAATAAATAGTTTTTTAATTCGAAACCTCAATTACAATCGGTTTTTATAAATATAAAACAATGAGTAAATATTATATCTTAAGTAAACAAAAATAAAATCAACACGAATCATTGACATGTATATATATATATATTATGATATCTATAATTTGATTTTTCAATTCTGTTGGATTGTTTTTGTGTGTTGTGGGATGTTGATTTAAATGAGCAAAAATTCCCATTGATTTCAAAAGACATCTTCTCAGCAACACACATATCATTTTATCCTTCCACGCCTTTTTAGAACAATGTTTACTTTTTAGAAATAAGCAAGATGGAACGTTTTTTCAAACGATGTGAACACTAAAATTTAATTCTAGACAGCAAGTAATTTGGAATCATTTTACTTATCGAAACACAGTTAATCATTTTACAGGGAAAAAAAGTAAATAATTTTAACATAACGGAGTGAATTATTAATTATTTTCTTACGGTAGTTTTTAAATGTTTTTATACGAATTTTAACCTCAGCCAATATTTGACATAGTTATTTTGTCATCTTTTAGTGTATCAAGAGTGGCTGACAAAATAAACAAGTAATTATCTAATAAAATGTATCAGTGATCCGAACTCTACCTTTTTTACCCGTAAAACGGGTACTGTGTATATAAATATATTTATATATACCTTATATTAAATATATAGTCAGCTCAGGAATTGTCAATTTGTGCGACCAGAGTTTTAAACAATGTCGACATTTGATTAGTGACGTCATAGCTAGGTTAAAAGAGCAGCTGATTTAATGAGCTAAAAACATTCCCCTTAGACATATCCGTGATCAAATTTCTCAAGTACCTTCCACTGCCTTTTTTTAGCAGAACAATTTTGTGTAAATACTTCATTTAGGAAATCTAAGCGGCAAGATGGAACGTCTTTTCAAACGATGAGTGAATGTAGAATTAATTTTCTAGTGGGTTGACAGCAAGGTAATTTGGAATCATTTATACTTATCGAACACCACAGTTAATCGAAATATGGTGTATCAGGGAAAAATCATTAATAAGAATAGTGTAACGAAACGACAAGACCCAGAGAGTGAATTATTATATTTCTTACGGGTACGTGTCTTGAGCTGGTATCACTATAGGACAGTCTATTTTAACGAGGGTGGCAGCCTCTTTCGCCTATAGTTTTATGGCCCACATCTGTACTTGGAGTGTATCAAGCAAGGGGGGGGGTGAGCTGACAAAATACTGGATACAAGTAATCTTCTGATAAAACTGATTGGAAACTCAGTGATCCGAACCTGGCCTAATTTTACCGTTTATTGAATTATAAATTACCGGTACGGTTTGAATTTGATTATTAGTAATTGTATATAGTCGCCTCAGTCTGAACAAATACAGTCCACCAACTCCAGACCGATGGTATTCGACGCACGTGCCACCCCCCCCCCACCTACAACCCCCGTGGGGGTGAACTACGTGAATCCCAGGAAGTAAATCCCCACTTACCGAGCTGAGCTTTTAAAAGGTAAGGAGTTTCATATTTCGCCGGCTCGCCCTCGGCTCCGTACTCCACACTCCACACTCCACACTCCACAGTGCATCGCGTTGGAACGTCTTGCTCGCTTCCACCTTGGTTCACTGCTATCGTATATTTTTCCTTTTCTCATTTCAAATTAAAGTGCTTCAGTGAACGAGCCTTTCTAGGGCAAAAACCCTCGGTTTGAGTTGCCCTAAGGTACATGTAGTGAGATAGTAAATAACTAGTAATTTAAATATTTTTAACACTCGGTTTTCCCCTAAGCACGTGTTGATTTCCTTTACAAAACACGCAGTTGTACACATCTCTGTCATCACAAAAGATGTGATACTCATACAACCCGAACAAAGGATGGGATTACTGTGGCTAAGCTAGTTTTACTAGCAGTTTTACCGCTGGTACTTTGCTAGTTTTTAGCACTAAAAAGTAGCAAATTAGTAACTAGTAAAACTAACTTACCCACAGTAAGCCCATTCTTTGTACGGGTTGTATTAGACTATTGTCAATAAGCAATAGATACTTATTATTATGACAAAAAGTTATACTGAAATCATAGGGAAATAAAAATTAAAAGATAAATTCTAAGCTAAATCTTTTATTACCTATTACTTTTGAGTTAGATTAAATTAGATCATTTGTGCCATAAGCTAAAGATCATACACTCAATCCCCATTCATAATTATTTACTTGAAATTCCTACATTGTAGTAAGGTTGCCATTTCAATCATCTAATCTAAGTAAAATATATGGAGATTAAGTTTTATATGGTTTAGTTTCTAAATTGAGTTAAAACAAACTAATTTTGATTTTAGTTTAATATGTGTTCAATCATGGCTCTAAAATCACTTTAACAGATCAGATTTTTTGTAAAAAGTTAGAAAAAATGTGACGAATATTACCTAAAACTTTGATACTTTATTATTTTATTTTTTGGGTGTGGGTCAGTTCAAAGTATACAAAACCTTCTCCATGAGGTATAATAATGAAAAAGTTCCATAAAAAAGTGAGCGCTCTGGTTTTCACGAATACAAATAAATAATTCCTTGTTAAACCTTACAGACAGATAATTAGAGGACAGACAGGCATTTAGAGACAGGCAATTAGAGGAACATCTATTTCGGCTTAAGAAACAACATCGCGTTGACATTTACCAACTTTTGGTTCTGGCAGTGCGTGCGTCAAGTAGTTGATGCGTGTTGGACAAAACTGAGGGTAGTAGGTTAAACAAAGAAATAACCATATATTTATATTTACATAGTTGAAATACTAAAATGAAATTACATAAATGTTGAAATCGAACATTTACATGTCTGATATTTGAACGGTCTTGAGCGGACGGCTGACTAAGTTTAGCTGATAACTTCAATTCATCCTTATTTGTTTTTTGATTAATTTCACATTAGTTTTTAATCCGGTTAAGTTTAAGAGAGGGTTATATGGCTCTTACTTTTGCCTGAACAAATAACGTATAATTCGGAGTCTCATCGTCGCTTCCGGGAGGATGATACTACTCATGTCGCACAACCAACCGTCGTCACTATCACTATCGTTGACGTCACTATCAGCCAAGATGACGTCACCGTGGTGTGACGTCCTCCAGGAATTAACCCATCAATGGTGGGTGATGGACTGACATCCGCTGCAGCTGGTTGTGACCTTGTGTCGTCTCCTGCGCCACGATCCAACTTTTATCATCAAATTTCCTTTAGAAGAATGAGATATTCTCATGCCCTGCATGGCCGGGACCATGACACAATTTCGTAGCTCGAACCCCTGAAAACATTATGGGGGTCATTCAAAATCATATATCGTTTTGAAATCCCTAGATACCCTAGAATAGCCCTATAAACCCTAGAAAATGTATTATATATTAATATTTTAATAAGGAAAAGTTTGGTCCAAATAGTCCTTTACGTTTACAGTGAAGTGGGGTGGGACCTTACTTGCACGGCGTGTTATCTGTCATCATGAGGACAATCTTTTGACCAATAAGTCCACGATAGTCAGTACTATGGTACCATCAAATTACTCGATTTGTTTGAGCAACAGGTTTACGAGTCAAGATTCCGATAATTTCTCTGGGAGTCAGTTTTCAGCCACCTCGTGAGCTGAAGCTCTTGATGAAGAAGGTTTGGACTTAGGCCAAGAACCCGAGTCGTGGATACAGGATGTTCCACTCATCCGGGGTTGCGCATAATTCGCTTTGAGGAGTTCCGCCGATACTTCTTCCTATCTCCAGGTGTTACTCTTTCCACTATCAGCTCTTTCGTCATTCGTGAAGATGATTTGCAGCTGTTCTGTTTAGACTCGGGTAAATCTTTCGGGTCTTTGAACCATTGATTTTAGGCAACATGAATATATGGGGTAAATATGGGGTAAACAATGATAGTGTTTGAAGACATAAAACCGATCTTTTGTATATATAAAAAATGCGAAAAACATATTGCTTGTTACATGTGACCAAATGTTATTTAATCCCAAGTATTCCTTTTGACGCTGTACCTTGTAAATATTTCAGTTTTTCTACCTCATTTGTATTTTGGATTTCACATTTTAACTAAGATTTTTCAACAAAAAAGTTACCTCTTTTTAATTATTTCACTTAAATAAAACATAAACTTTCAATAGTATACTGAAACATGCCCAACATTTTATTCCGTGGAAACCTTCATCATCCCACCCGGAAATATTGTAAAACCATCCAAACAGTACGTTTGGTAGAAACATATTTATTTTGTTAATTATTATCTGTGTTTACTTCTGCTCGCCAGTATTCAATAAATAAAGTCTTTCCCAATCTTAATTTTAGAGAGCAGAATCTAACAGCAGCCTGTGTATTTAAGAATAAAATTTTTGAGAAAAAGGCCGTTACACATAAAGACCATTATTTTGACACTTAGGTTATTAAAATTGTCCAGGTAAAATGAAGGAGTTACGTTCTCTAAACAAGACCTTCGCTCATTTGATTTGGTTTCGTGCTTATCGACGCAAGTGACTTTTTTTACGTTTTGAAATGTAACGGCCCAAACCTTTGTCATTTTACTACCTATCGTCAACCTGTCCTAAAATAAGTAATTCATTAATATTTCAATTGAAAATGGCAACTTTATAATAAAAAACGTATTGTGTAACAATAAATGTCTTATTAGTATACAGGATGGTCGTAAAGTCTCTTACACCCTACTTCTTGAACAATTTATGTGTATAGTGATTCTCAATAATGTAATTGATTGTATTAGTACATTACCATAGGTAGCTTCAAACATATATGGACATAAGGCCCATATCGGATTTTTATGGTAGGGAGAATGGGGTAATACCGGTATGTTAGGCTGTCTGATTTATAGTTTCGGTAAACAGTTCGTTTTTTCTTAAACAGTTTTAGGGGTTATTCTATCCATTGATACGAGTACACAATATTTTGCTTGCAACCGTTAAGGAAAAAATTGAAATTTAAATCAATAAACAAATATAGCCCTTTACACCCCACCACTTGGGGTAATACCGGTAAGGAAATTTTCCATGTATTTCTAAAGGAAAAAGTTTATCAAAATTATTTCATAAAATTACACCAAGAAAAACTTGTATATATAGGTTGTATAAATAATATAAATTAAAATGAAATATATTATTGTGGAACTAACTAACTAACAAATAGCTTAACTCTTAAACCCATTAATTATTACAACGTTATTGCCAATTATAGTGAAAATAAAAAAAGTCAAACATAATGAAATGTGTTTGAATAAATTTGGTGTTTGCGTTGTTTTTAATCTGGTTAATTGTATTTTTTCAATTCCATTAATAGCTTTTACAAAATTGTCTTGTTAGGCAAATAATATTTATTTATAATCGTAAAATTTGACGTCATTCCCTACAAATTAGATTCTCAGGTCTCCAGAAATAGCCATACGAAACCGTGTAGGTGGCAAGAACTTGGATAATTCAAACGCCAGACAGACAGATGACAGATAAAATCGTTTGAATAAAAGAGTTGGCAGCGAAACCCACTCCTGTCGCAATCTCAAGGGTTATTTCCTTATTCTGAATCCAATAACATCAGGAGACACTCTTCGCGGGGAGGGGGTTGAGGGGGACACCACCCCCAGGGCTGGCAAGGGGTGTCTGGCGGTTTATTTATAAACAGTTCCCCACCCCTTCTGTATCGGAGTCTGGCGTGGTAAGCTTTAACATTGAGCGGTTACAAGCAAAATAAACACCGATCGCTGAACACACTTTGGTATTTACTTTTTCATTCCCTTTACACCAAATGGTTCTTTTCGGAGACAGACGAATCGTTCTTCAGGGTAAATGGCCTAATGCAGTGTAAAAGGGTAAAAGGGGATTTATTAACATTGAGCTTTTTATTTTAGTTTTTATGTAACAGATTCTTTAAATTCTTTTGAAAGGAAATATATCGTGATACAATGAGATGATATTGTTGTTGTTAATAAATTCAACACGTTTTATATAACTTCTCAATTTTTATTTTTTCAAATTGAAAAAAGTACATTTAAATAAATTTAAAATTAGTAGAGTTTAATTAGTTTTATAAATTAAAGTAATTATTTTGTAACGTTAGAGTAGCTATATTTTTTCAGCATATATTTAATAGTGAAGTATTTTTGAACTTCTTGATTTATTGAAACTCGTTTTGTATTTATACCAAATAAATAAAATAAATTAAATTATGGAATAAAATTCTATTAATTATTCTACTTCAGAAAAATTACTAAATAATTATCTTGAATTGTAATAAAACAATTGAAAATAAATTTATTTTTTTCTTATACAGAGTGTCACGGAATTCTCTGGAACGTTTAATTAAGAATTACGATAAACATTTGTTTCAGTACCTCAATGGGAGGATCTATTTTAATAAATATATAAAATAATGAGTCCTTGTTGTAAATCATGTTTTATTAAGTGCTTGAGCAAAGGGAATTTATGTAATAATATTCTGAAAGTGAAATCCTGGCTGTCCAGACAGCTGATAAAGATTAGTCTTAAGTAGCTGATAAGGAACCTCTTACAGGCACTGCCTGTTTTATTTTTTCTGAATAATGGTTGAACGTACGGAATTGATACTTTGCACAAACATTTATGGCAAATAGACAAAGCTACAAAAAAATTATGACAATATCTCAAATTCATAAAACAAAATGGCGGCCATTTAAAATTTTGCCAAATCACAATTTGAGATCAATCGATTTGTAATTACAAAACCTAAAAAATGCTATTCTTGTAAATTTTCTGTTAAATCAACGGTTCATGAGTTATTTGAGAAACAAAATTTTAAATTTTAAATTTTTAAATGGCCGCCATTTTGTTTTATGAATTTGAGAAATTGTCATAATTTTTTTGTAGCTTTGCCTATTTGCGATAAATGTTTGTGCAAAGTTTCAATTCCGTACGTTCAACCACTATTCAGAAAAAAATATAAGTGAAAAAAACAAAATGGAGGCTGTGTGAATAACTAAGGACTTCCGGACAATTTAAATATGATATATAGATATGCTTCTTACCCAGGAACAATGCCCTAGAGTATTGGTAGGGAATCCTGGAACACTCTGTATATATATATTATTAATAATACATATTAAAAATAACGAATTTGTGACACTTTTTCTGAATCAATGAAATTTTCAAATAACATAATATTGCATATTATATAATACTAGCTGACCCGGCGACCTTAGTATCACAACAATAATGTATGTCGTATTAACTTTTATGAAGTCGGACAATGCCAAAACGGCGTTGTTCTCGTACGATCCCTCCTTCTAAAGTGGATTGATTCGCCATATGCCAAAGTCCAATAACATTATGGCTTTGTTGTGAAAGATTAGTGATCTTCTGGGTCACGGCAAAGTTGATAACAATACTAATAAAATAAGATATGTTAATAACATTCTCACAAAAAGCAAATCTAAGTGGGATTTTTCACAATGTTCTGACTCAACCTAATACCCAAGGTTTTTTAGGAAGGATAAAATCATCTGAATCGTGGCATTGTTTATAATAGCACTCGTGTTATGTAATACTCTTTAATTATACTCTAACAAAACAAAAAACTATTAATTACACCGGTACAAATCAACCTAGTAATCTATATTTTTTTCAAAACTATCACAAACATCCGCTGAAAATAACACAAAATGACATTAGTTTTCGACTGGTGAAAATAAAAATATCAGCAAATGCACACACAATCAGCTGTTAATAAAATATTCAAATTATTATTCATGTATGCATATGATCAAAATTTATAAAATCTTTTCCTGATAAGCTTGACATATACAAACTTTACAGGCCAGTGGGTCTTAGCCCTAAGGTTAAATACAAAACTGAAATGCTTATAGCCTACTCGGAGCAGAGACGAATCCAAAAAATATAAGATCATTACAATCGGCCCAGCCGTTTTCGAGTTATGAATTTTTAACCAACACGACTTTCATTCATATATTTAGATTAATATTGTCATATTAAATATTATAAAGACATTTTATAATAATCATGTGCATAGTAATTATAAAACGTGTTTTACTCGGTTGAACTAAACCGTGTTGTGTTTTTTATGATTTTGGTACTCTACAAATTAAAATGTTTAAATTAAATTTATTCAATTCCGAAAACCACCTCTGGAGTAGCTAATGAAAAAAATCTACCCGGTCAAACGACCGATGTTGCCAATAGAAAGGGTGGTTTACCCCAAAGTTAATATCGAAGTTCGTGTTTCAATTACCAAGTTTTCTGCTACAGTTAATTTCGTTACGTCCTCCCGCAGAATTTAATTCCGACTGGAAATACAAAGGAATTAGCTGTGTTTGAAAGAAGTTTCTAACTTTCAAAAACCCACATCATTCGTAAACTTGTTGTTAACTACAAGTTAATGTTATGTTTAGGACGAATTCTACCGTGTGGAACGTGAAATTCAGTTTCATTCACTACTACACCACTCCTAGTATTTAAATTATTTTTATAAAATGTAGGATTAATAATTTGAAATATAAAGGTATTTCTCACAGTATAAATTGTATCTTCAAGTATTTTAGTTAAAGTTACAAACCTATTGATTTTTGAGGGTTTTAATGAATTAATTTCTTATCTCACGTTAATGTAATTAGCCGCTTTCAACCCGTCCTTACTAATTAAAGAAAGTCATGTTTTGCAGGTCGATCCAAAAATTTCCTATCGCCAAAAATTTATAAGATGTTCATTAAATCATTTTATCTTTTTTTAGTGTTTTGTATGTGTAAATATGTGTTTAAATTTAACGACGCCAAGTGGCTGAAATTTATTCGTCTGACGATGGCATCTTAATGCCGAAACGGCCGTAACGCAGTAGGGCGGAAATTTGAGCTGTTGACGAGGTATCTGTAGTAACTATTCAGTTAAAATCATTTACATCTCATGGCCAAAGAATATGTCAGTATTCTAAACAGAAAAATATATTCACACCATTACTACTACTCCTGTTGAAACTTCCTGTGCGTTTATTTAGTCCTGGATACAGCTGTTTACCGGACAGCCCAGAAATATTTTTGACTGACTATTAATTGTTCTAAACTTTTAATATTTACATTAAATCTTTAAACCTTGAAACAGTGTTTGGTTATTTTTTAATACTTTATTTTCTGGTTCAATACATTTTGGTATTATGCATAGAACTTTGTAACATGTAACTATTGTAATTTTTTCACGATGTGACACAACAGAAACGTCATACAATATATCAACCTGGACAAGTCTTATCTTAAGTCGCCTGTTGGCAATCCGTTGTCACGAACTGGGCTTGCATTTTCTCGCTTGTCGTACTCTGAAGTCCCTTCTCATCATTGTAGTGCATTGGAATGCACTGAAGTATTCTTGGAGGACAGTCAGTTTCTCCATTTATATTAGTGTTCGTTCCTTGAAGTAAGCCATTAATTTAGTCTTCTCTGCCTTCATTTTTAATATAGGGGGTTCTAGTATACTATAAACCGTTTAAAAACAGCCATACAGCGTTACCATTTTGCTTCTCTATACTGCTGCCGCTGCTCACCTATGGAGATAATTATTTTATAGTTAAAATTGTTAAGAATTTCTTAGGATTTAATAGTATGTAGGTATAAATCTAACTCATCTACTATTTCTATAAGGGGAAAGTCATTTGAAATCCATAATTATATAAAATACTATTAAATTTTTAATTGTTGTGGGTTCCAGAATGATATAAAATTAAAGTATGGCAAAGTTTTAATGAAAAGTCATAAATTAAGGTATGAAAGAAAACTATCTTAGTACATTTTAAAGTCCGATTATTTCTGAAACAGGTACTCCCCCAGCCCAGGGTTTTCATGATTGTTGGAAAGTTTGTCACTTGCTTTAAAAACTATTATAACAACTACAAAAACAACAATTTATACATGATACTACGTATAAACATAACCTATGGTATATTATCTATTAATCTGTGAAACTGAGACCACAAAAAAATTAAAACGTAAATCGGGTATAAACGACCACAACCCGGTGTCGTCGTCTGCAGAATGTCATTAAACAGGTGACGTTTTACAGTGTTCCCATCTGGGGAAAACACAAAACAAAATATACCATAAGAAAGCCCGTTTTGTCCAGAAAACTACACTGTACAGTATGAAAACTTATTTAGTAGTCCACGGAAAGAAAGATCAAGAATATAACACAATGTCAGGAATCGCGTATAGGCGATCGCTCGGCAGCAGCACTGACGGCCGATCGCGTATGCCCGACCGTGGACTTCGAGAGGTGAGTTTTATCTACACCTCAAAACTTAACTTGAAAATTTTAAATGTATTATCAATAAGTAAAGAAAATATAAGTTTAGTTATAATGTGACTTGAGTTTTGGGTTGAAAGATACTCATCATTATGAAAACATTATCCTAAGATTGGAAATCCTTCAATATTTATAACATATAATAATATTAACAACAAACTAACATGTTTAAGTAATAAAAATATTTAGAATTTTCCCCAAAATTTAGGGATCACAATAAAATTACCACTATGACGTCACTGTTCCACATTTTGGTGGCGAAAATTGAATCAATTTAATAAAATAATGTTCAGTAAAACATTATAGACATTTTTCTAACTTCACCCAAAACTGAATTTTTAAGCGCTCGTTATTTTACTATAAAAACCTCCTCTACAATAACAATAAAATAATAGAAAAAGGTTTCATCATAAGAGGTGCACTCGTTTTCACGGAGAATACGTTCGTATAAGTCAATGTCTCCTGTAGCTTTACATTCAGGCCGAAATTGAGACAAGACCCATGTTGGCTTTCATTGTGTGTTACACAGTACGTAAAACTAACCAGAAATGTAATTTTAACGTACTCCAGGTAACGCACAGACAAATCTCTTATTTTATTAATATAGATAATCAGGTTATTAATTAAGAGAGTTAAAATAACAACAACGATAAACATTGAGAATATTAATACAGTACCACGACCATTGATTACAATTCTGGCGACACATCACGGCGCACCTTGAACAACATTAAGATATTAACAAATCTCCAAGTTATAACTCAAAGCCACAAGAAAGCGTAGAGTCAAATATTCATTTCTTAGAATTATTTTATCTGACAAACATCAAATAGCAAAACAAACTGCTTACAGCATAAGAACTATAAATGTCTGAGCTTCTACTAATTTTAAACATAGAAGCGATTTAGATTAGATAAATAGACCTCGACTTGGACTATTCAGAGTTGTGGTCTATCGTGATGACACTGAGTATACGAGACAATGTTTTAGTTAGAAACTCTCACATGAATGTGATCCACATGCACGATAGTTCCTGTATCTGGAACACGATAGCAGTTAATGTCCGACATGGGGCAATAGTTGTAAACATGACGTACTGTTGGAACGCGTAAATATAAGCTGACGGAAATTCTTAAAAACTCGGTTCATTGAAAATATCCTAAATTAAAAAAATATCATTTGTAAATTTATTAAGAAACCATGAGGACAAAGTTAAAATATATTAAAACCTAAGGTAAAAGTAAACGAAATGAAACGTAGGAATTCGTATTTCTGTTTTAATTAACAAAAAGGCAAATATTTGGCAACGCAGATGTTTTATGATATAAGTTTGGTATTAAATGCTTCTGAGTACAATGATAACTTGGATTTTTTTCTTTTTGGTAAGTTAACATTGAATAAGTTTTAATTTAGAATGTTTCTATCATAAAGATTTTATTATCAGTAATCTATGTGATCAAAATCTAAAGCATTTTATGGCAATAATATTGTAGAGCTGATTTTTAAAAATACAGTAGTTTGTCATTTATCTTTTGAGTATATAAAAAAATATTTTTTTTATTATAACTAGATAGATCAGTTAATATTTTAATTTTCTTTCAAATAATACGAAGTACACGGTTTCCTGGTAAAAATAACCAAAGCGGTTATTTGAATTTAACTTTGTTCTTTTAAGTCAAGTAAGTAAAAAAAACAAAGGTACTGATACTACAGACTGATGTCATGTCAACGCCGACGGCATTATTATACGAGATTCACCAAGGCTTTCAAGGGAAATCGTTCCCAACTTCTCTAATTCGTGGGCATCCCGAGGATCGAACCCGTGACTTCTTGTGCTGAAGTCCAATATGCTACGCCTAGCCAGATACCTCTTACCAACTAACACTCTATTGTCTTTCAATAGATATAAATTCTTATTGTCAAAATATTATTGTGTACAACTTAATGTATGCACGAAACGAATTGTTTGGTAAATATAAATTACAAGAGAAATATATTCTGTAATATACGAGTTGTAATAAATGCATAGAGTGGCTTTTGCTCCAACGCCGGGGAGTGTTGGGAGGGGGTTTGGGAGGGAGGGGGCACGCGTGTTATCGGGCCAAGTGCAGCAGGGCCAAAGTCATGGAAAGTGACAGCCCGCTGGAGCTGGGGCGCGATCCAACGGCTAACAGAAATACCTATTTGTTTTCTTATTTTTATACTGGTGACCCGTACACTATTTAAGCTAAACTTTATATTTTAAGTGTTTGAGACATTTATTGTAATAAAAATATTCAGATAGGGGTTTATTCAATAATTCATATTACGTTTCATTGAAACGTGGTAAAAATGGCATCAAATTCTAAAATAGACTTTAAAATATATACATCAGTAAATGCTAAGTCCATGGTTCTTTACTTTAAAATTGGGCCAGACCAAAAATTCTGCAACAGAATAAAACAGTCGTTTCATCGGCCACTTGAGAAGCGCCTTGAAAGAATCAAGGCTGGACCTCTTCACTTCCGTTGGCAGTATATTAAACAACTTGGCATCGTCATAAGTTGGCTTTCGCTGGATCCTCGTTGTGTGGTGCAATGCTTGGTTGAAGTCCTGGGCATTTCTCGTATTATAGGCGTCAAAGCTTTGGTTTCTCTTCAAATTTGCTGAATTGGCAAGATAGATGACCTCAAGAATGTAAATATTGACCACAGTTAGGATGTTTAGGCTTTTAAAAGTTATTCTACAGTTTCACATTAAGTGCAGCCAGTGTTGGAATTGCTCTCTTCTGAATTGTGAGAACCCGCTTCAAATTCATTTGACTTGCAGCACCCCAAAAAACAATGCCATAGCGTAAATGGCTCTCAAAGAGAGAGCTATGTAATCCTGACTGCGTCCGTGGTATTCATTCACACTCTTCACTCTTCTGCGAGCGTGCTGAGTTTGCTGCAGACTCCATCCAGGTGATTCGACCATGACAGCGAGTTGTCGATCACCATCCCCAAATGCCTCGTCGCCTCAACACAATCAATGTTGGGGAGAGCAGTCACTTCATTCTTCGAAGCTCCAAATAACTTAACTTAGAAGTGGAGGATTGTCTTCTTTCCATTGAATACCTAGATGTTTAGATACCTCTACATAAACACCTACAGATGTTAATGACTACAACTTCGGTGCTAAGGTTACGGGTTCAAATCCCGGGATGACATTTTTTGGGCTGAGGAACAACTTTCCGGAAGAACAAGTGTTTGTCTGGGTATAAACACTTTCTTAGTCCTATCTTAAAATGCCCTAGGTGTTTGAAAAAAAAACAAAAAGGCGCAAAGGAATAAGGTAGAAATTTAATTTATGTATTACATAATAAGTAACATTAAGGACATCTTGATATCTTATTATTACTTAAGTATACAGGCGTGAGTTTACGGCTATTTTTTAATTGAGGCTTTTCTCCGTAATATACGTACGTTACAAGATTAATAATAATCCTGAACCAGATAATTTATTTTGAGCTAGGTTTTCATTTACATTTCAAATCATCTTAAATATTATATTTTTTATATTTAAGAGACGGTAGGGAGGTTGGGCGAGGTGGAATAGACCAAATAATTTATAGTCGTATTACTTAAATAGCATAAAATTAATTTAAAATTAATTAATGGTGGGACAAACTTAGGCCTTTATTTGTTATAAGGCACATCGCTTCTGCATAATTCTAACCATGTTTTAAGTAAACTAGTTTATACACGTGACCATATGCACCGTTAGAGGAATAGAATTTGTGGGAATAACATATAATTATTTGACAAACGATCGTTTAGGTATTTCCCTCCATCTTTATTTAGGGTGTTTATACACAGAACGAAAACAGGAAACGGAAAGCAAAGGTGAACCATAACACCGAACTAGATCGGAGATGTTTGGGGGAGAGAAATTCAATTAACGCGAATTTGTGGGGGAGGAAGCCCTGAGGGCGGGCATGATAAAAGGCGGACATCCGATCCTGGAAGGGATGGGAAACCTGTCCCGGTATGGGAATCCAAAATTTGGATAATTTCTGTATTTTAGTCTAATGGTTTTCTGTCTTAAACTTAGGCCTTTAATATTGTATTTCAGAACCTCTTCTGAAAAAATATCTTATAGTTGCCATGGAATCGAAACATACTTGGTTGTATACAACTAGGATAATTGGACTGTTATACAACATTCAATAAATATTGGAATATACTTGATCGAGTTACTTTAACCAAGACTGTAGGATGCAACTAAATAGTGAGTACGATACTCAAAATCAGTTTGATAATAATATTTTCAAAGTAAAAACATAATTGAAATATGGTTAAATGGCACAGAAACGAAGTTTCTGATCGACAAAGTGGTTTCCAAAATTATTAGTTTTTAATTGTAAATCTTAGTTGTTTTCTAATGTAAAAACTGCAAAAATATAAATTACTAATTAAGATTAACTGTTGACATCCCAGTTTATTTTACATATTTTACGAATTTTACAAAAAGTGCATTGTATGTTAACTCAGTGTTTATTCACATTATATACCGAGTTTCAAAAGAAAACTTCCTTTCATAGTTTGAATGTTTATATATTGAGGGTTTTAAATATTCAATGGTGACTGTTTTCAGAAATACTCGCTTATTTTCTTAAACATACTTTACTTCTTCCACCCAGATACTTTAATTTTTTCTGTATCTCTTGAATTGCCTATTAAAATTTTATTTTAAGAGAGTTCAACGGTTTAGAATTTATAATTTTATTGGTTAATACGCAACCCACATACAAGTTGCATTGTAAAATAATGAGAGATGAAAAATAAATTCAGTTTATGCAATACCTAAAAAACAACATTGAGCAGCTCTTGACTAAATACTATGTAGGCCAACACAGCTGTTTTTTTCATTTCTCCGCAACCGAATTATATTTGTATATGTATGTATATTTTTGACCCAGCTTTATAAATAATTTCAAACATATTGAGTATTCTTTCGGAAGAATATATTATTCAAGGCAAGTTGTGTATATTTAAAGAATGTGTTTCATTTAAGGCTTATTATTTTGCACGGAAATGTTTACTTATCGCAGGTGATGAAGCTTTATTTGGTACTAATATTAATTAATTAATATACACGACATATTTTATTTTAAGACGTCACCCCAGAATGTACGTAAAGTACACCCTCGTGTTTCTACGACGATTTGCGTAAGTTTCCTTTTTCTATAACGATTCCTTATAATAAATTATCATTTCTTGAGACAGGGACCCAATCAATATTAGGGGGTATTGTAACCTGAGTATGAGAGAAACATGTTTATGACGATTTGGATGACATTGAGCAAATATGCAGCTTTGTTGCCCATCGTAAGTTTCGCTCGGGTTCTAAAGGTCCTTAATTTAAGACATCTAGAAGAAAGTAACATTAAATAATCAATCGTATATATAATATATATGTATAATATAATGCGTGAGTTTTTAGTTTAAATATATAATAAACAGTTCGGAATATATGCAGAACCCCGTAGAATACCGGTATGAATATGTTATCGTTATTATTTGAAATATCTCTCCAGCGAACTGAACAAGTACAAATTTCCAGTTGTTGATTGCGATCCTACGATTAAAATTGCATAGAATAAATGATAAATATATAGAAGAATAAATTATATCGTATATTTGGTTATTTTATCAATTCTTGAGACAAGAACCCAATCTTCAAATACGAGAGATGGATGGGTGTATTAATCTTGATGATATTATGTATCTTCTTTCCCAACAGGATTATTAATTAATAGCTGACAGATCAAAATCAGTTGGGCCCAGTCTGGGATTGAACCGGTGACCTTTACACTATGAAGCGGGCTCTATAACTATTAAGCCACATAGCCAGTTAGACAATGTTACTAGATGTTACGATACAAGACTTGCCCTTTTTAGTACGTAGAGTTTTCCTCGTCTGTGATTATATTTCCTTTACCTCTCGGTTTCTTCCAGATTGTCTTCATCGCAGGGAGTCATCGTGGAAAACCCCTTAGACATCCGATCCCCGGGCAAGCGTACCTTACACCCACGTCCACGGATTCTCCGAATATTACTCAATTGTTAAGATGCTAGATCAGTGCCACCATATTGGAATCGGTCATTTAAGAATCATTTCAAATTGCATTCTATATTACTCCTTACTCGATTGTCATAAAAAAGGTATTGCAGGTGTCAAGGAACTGGTCTTCTCAGACTATAACTCACAGATAACTCATGTACAGTAATGTTTCGAAGTTATACAGTTACAGTTTTACTGTTTTATTATACATTGATTGTATTGCAGGATTTGGTAGAGGGTAGAAAACGGTACTAATTTTGTGTCTACAGTATAAATTTTCTTATTAGTACTATCAAATTATCGGTTTTTTTTAATTTGTAGGTCTATGTCTAACTCAAATTTGTTGATTATAATGGGGCGTACTAGTATGAGTACAATTTTCCATCCCATATCAAATTCCATTATAATCAACAATGCTGACCAAAATTCTGAAAAACACTATCAATGCTAACAAATCATTTTGATTATCCAATCCATTATGGTGGTGGATTTTATAAAAATCGAGTAACTCATTGAGTTATTTTTGGTATATTTATCCCATTTTAATCTAAAACCTGAAATAAAAATGAAAAATATCTAGTAATAATCACATCTTGAAAAAATATTTTATACGATGTAATTAGGATCGAAAAATATTCTCAGCTCGCCACGGAAGAAACCGGTTTTGCATTCAGTTTGGTTGTAAATTACCTCCTACTTATTGAAGATAGTAAAAGATAATGATCTAGTGGACTAATTTATAAACCGTATTGTTGTCAGTTAACGGTTAAATAGTAGTTAAGTGAGTATTGTTAAAAACTATTTAAGTACCTTTACTCCTCCGTGGTTACCTTAGTCAAGAATGCCATTACTGTATAATTAAATAATAATACAGAATTTATTTGTGAATTTTTTTAAAACAATAAGTAGATTGAAAATTTTGCAAAAAATCTTTGAGTGCTCATAAACTAGTTAGGCGATTATAATTTGATTTTTAATGTATTCTAGAATTGTACCGAGAATAAGATAAAAATCACGTTGAACTGAAGTCTTTTGTCAAACAAGACGTTTCAATAATTCTGTATCTTTAGATTTAATGATAACTGTTTTTATGTTTTCAAAGTATAAGAACAATTTTGGGCCCCAAATCTGTATTTTCTTTTGGTATTTTGTATCAGTTATATAAACAAATTTGATAGAGTAATTTTGACAGTGTTCACTACTGTGTTCATTTAACATACAGAATATAACAAGAAAGTTCCTCCTTTAATTTTCAAATAATTAGAGACTGAAGATTATTCTTGATTATTCAAATATAACTTTATTCAAAAATATGTTTCTGATTTTCCTCCTAATTTTTCCTTTTATGTTTAAAATGGTATGTGCCTTTCTTTGGTAGAAAAATTAAACTTCTCATACAAATCACTATTTTACAACTAAGTGATATTACAGAGTGAAGCTATTTTAAAGATAATCCTTTACGTTTCCGAGTTCAGTTTCAGCTCGATTCTCCATGTAAACTTTGTCTTCAGGTGCATATTTCATATGATTTTGATATTGAAGTTAGACTGTTGTGATGAGTAAACACAGTTTTAGTAAGAACTGATGAAATCGTAAAGTGATGATTTGAGATTACCTGGAACTTAAATTTGGGTTCGAAACCATATAAGTGTATCTACAATCATGTTTGACACTATTTAACTTAAACTTCACGGATCACTTTATGGTTTCAGGTGGGTTACACTATATAATTTACATTTTGGAGGGTAAATTGTTGAAATATTCTTACGATTTGTTATGTCGGTAACAAAGGTACATAATACACTCCTTTATTCATATTCACCTTGTAATATCTATCAGAGCTGGTCGGTTCATTATGAATATTGATTATGAATATGAATAATATGAATATTTTGTTTCGGGATCCTCCATATTCGTTGATCCCCCGGGTTTACCCCGCACCAGACGGTGCCGGCTCGTTTTTCTCCCGGTTTTTCGCGAACCCTTCTTCTTCGGTGCCGGTGCCGGTGCATTCCTGGAGCCAAGTGGCAGCGGCCCTCGGCCAATGGGCGGCCTCCTGGCTGACCCGCGGCGCCCCCCTCCAACCACCGACGTATTTAAGCTCCACCGCAGCGCGCGCACGCCAAGTCTGTCGCGAACATTGCGTTGCTAGTGCATCCCGGACCGCTCGGACCTACCCTCGAGATCTTGGTGAGTACGGACACCCCTCTCCCTTTCCACCTCCGACTTTAAATTATTTCCGTAAATAATTCAACTTCATTTTAAAAAATTTTACAACACATTTCACTTTTTTAATTATTTAATTTTTTCACAGGGTTAAAACTTTTCTAAGTATACATGATGGATTTTTTAACGCAAAAGAAATTTTTAAAAAATAAAAGGGAAAGTGTTTTGTTTTTTTGCAATTTTTATAAAACTCTCTGCTCTTTTAGTAGAATAATTTTGAAAAAGCATATGTGTTGTATGATTTTTTTAATTATAAGTTGCATTCAAGCAATAAATTGGTTTTCATATAAAGATTTCGTATGTTTTCACTCAATTACTATGTAGGAGAATATTGATATAGTATTATTAGTAACCTTGCAACAAGCGCCGGAACGTCAGGACACGAAGTGCCGAGACCAGAAGGACTAAGTGCTCAAGTGCTCAAAGACCAAGTGTGAAGTGCGTGAAGTGTCGAGTGGATCTGAACTGTGGGCATTGTTGATAGGGAGGAGAGCGTTAAGGATACATACACAATACACATCGTGCGTCGAAATGTTTGCTTTTTTAAAGTGGCGTGGTTTTTTACTGTAGGCCTATGCTTGTTTAGAAAATCAAAAAAAACTGTAGTGTGTTATACAAAAAAACTCAAACTATTTTTCACAATTTAATTGTTAGCTGTAATAGATTTTTAATCTATATTTTTATGAAATATATGCATTCTAAAATATGGCTCTAAAATAAAAAGTAAATAGTTATCAATCGTATATTAGAATTGGAAAGATCAACAAGTTATAATTGATTTTTTAAGTTCATAAAAACGGATGAAATTTATGGATTAACATTTCAAAAATATTCCGGTAAATCTTATTACATATAGAATATAGCTAATATATTTCTGAATTCATATGTAAAATGTACTGAAATAGATTCACATAATATAGTTACTGTATAATAAACACTTAACCCATTGATTTACTATTTTTCACTATTTAATTTTTAGCTGTAATAGTTTTTTTTAGTATATCGTATAAAATTCCTATATTTTTATCAAATATATACATTCTAAAAAATGGCTCTAACATAAAAATCCAACGTTTTCGGAATTCATGTCCAAAATACATTTACAGCTCTTCATTTTTGTAGAGCGTTTCACGAAAATTGTTGAGTGCCTAATGCAATAATCGTAAATATACAAATTAAATACATTCATCTTCCATAAAAGTATTTCAAATATTATAACAGTATTTACCACACTACTCTTCGCCATTGCGAGCTACGGAACTGCCTACTATTATAAAATAGTTATGAAAAAAGAAACATATTTTTTCGGAACTTTAATAAAACTCAAATAAATAGTCTTAAAAGTTTATTTTGTTCGTTCCTTTGTCAGTTACATATGAGAAATAAATAGTAAATTTTAAAAAAATTAATAAGAAGTAGAGAAATATTTGTGTTGTGATAATTCACGTATCGTCCCAAGTTCCTCGTGAGAATTATTGTGAGTAGTTTTAACGAAACAGAGGATTTTGGCTTAGTTCGCGCCGTAACCTCAAGTCTGAAGCCATTACTAGTATAGGCCTACCTACGTGATCGCGCTGGTAGAACGAGCCTACCGCATACATATATAACCTACCTGACCGCAACACCGCTGTTAAACTAATAAACATTCATGCCATTGAAGCTATCATATCGGTGGTTCTGGTCTAAATTATTCCTCAAATATTTTATCACGTTCTCATTTTTTTCTAAAACATAATATGGTATCGTGATGTTTTAAGTATCAATTTGGTCAACCAGGGCAATTTGAATTCGACATCGTAATTATCATTAGAATATTGTTGAGTTGTATAGGTACAATAATTTTAAGTGGTCGTCTGAAACAACACTGCTTCACTACTTTCCCTCAAGGTCTAGTGTCATATAATTTCTGAGGAAAACGAAAACTATTCCTGTCCTTTTATTGTTATCCTGACAAGATACTTTAATATCAGTTTTTGCGACAAGTTCATTTGGCAACGCAATCGAACTACATTAACTGCACTATTGCGGGGTTTTGTACCCCAAAAAAGGTTTTTTATTTGTATGTATACTTTTTGAAAAAATCTTATTTTTCTATTCACCATTAAATTCATCTAAAAAACACACAATTTCGTATTTGAATTATGACTCCAGGTCTAGCGGTTACTGAGATATACAAAATGGTTAACACAGTACGCTGACTAATGTTAATCTTATAGGGGCTAACTATAAATCAATAACTGTCTTATTTGTCTAAATATTCTTCCGAATTGTTGTATGCTGGTCCCTCTGGTTAGGTTTTATCAATATATCCATAACCTGCTTACACATTGACCATGAAACTCATGTGTTTCCTGAGAGAATGGTTATGTATTTAGTTATAAACTGATTGAAGGAATAAATTTAATTTTCATTTGTTAGGAAGGGTAGATAAATTGGTATAACTCGCTTGGTAATTCACATTATTTGATAATTTAGTATATGATTTTACTTAGGTAACAGCCAGAATACAAACATTTTGCCAAGTAAACCTACCCTTATTGCAGCAAACTTGCATACTCACTACTATTCGATTACTATAATGGAAATAATATAAGTTCTATGAAATTCGCTCTACTCAAGCCAGCGTGCTGCGTGCGATCTTGTGTAACCCATTTACATAAAGGTAGTTCAATAATAGTAAAATATAGCAAACCTGCTATTTAATTATCAATAATTAGATAAAACGATTTATACAAATTAACTCATGGAACAGAGTACTTAAAGTTTTAATGCAATAAATATTATCTTGTAACCACAGATTGAAATTGTCAGGAAACGTAACCAATTAATGGTTCCCTGATTTCAAAATGCAATTTCCTCTCCCTCTTTGTCCACATGTGCAAACCGAACAAAGGATTCTCACGGATATCCGTCATTGACAAATGTCACTAGGACCTTTCTGGATCAGAAATAAATCCGAATTATCCCGACTGTTGTTGGGGCTGTTGCTGCAAGCTGCAGGGGTAGTTTTGGGGATGACTCAGGCACAGGCATGGAACCACTGTCAAGGCCACCGCATCAATACTTGCGTCTGAGTCTGAGGGTAGGCCCTACCCCTCACCCTCGCCACCCTCTCGCCACCATCCCCTCGCGGAGGCTGCAGACAGAGGGTGGGTTTCGCACTGCGAGACGTTTATGGATTACGGGTTCACGGGAAATTTATAATTCCAACGACTCATGTATAATTTATCTAAATTACACTTTTTTAAGTAATCATAGTTACGTAACTAACGTAAAACGATAAATTATCATATTAACTTATATAAAGAATACCTATCTGAATATACATCTTGAATTGAAATACATTTTTAAACTTTCATATTTTTAATAAGTATTTCTTTTGATTTTCCTTCATTCGTAACTAATTGTAACTATATTCGTGCATTTTCGTACATTTTTAGTATTTGAAAAAATAGAAGATCAGAATTTGACTTATAGATAATACCCATAAATGTTACCCTAAATCCACTAAAATTATCCAAACATTAAAACTGGATCATAAAAGGTTTACATTTACATTAAATCATATATTTACGTTCCGATAACTCTAACAAAATAGAAATTCTATTATCTTATATCGTATCTTATATCTTAACTAAATTACCAGAATAAAGTTTTTATAGGCTAGTAAGATTTATTAAGGATAACACATTTCAGTAAGCGATACTGTACAAAGATCACATAAACACAAGATCTTACTGTAGTAAAGGTCATAGTAGAAGCTATAAACAACATAAACCACCGATCAGCTGTTTACGGTCAGCTGTTATGTTGGGTCTCCGATCAGCTGTGACGACCCACCAAGTGCACGCCAGGTTAGCCCAGTTCCCGCGGAATGCAGATGGCTGCGTAGGTTGCCTGTTTTCCTACTGACCTCTGTAGTTGTGACGATCTCGTTTATTCCGAGAAAAAGCGGTTTTTACACTCCAGTCATAAGGGGGTCGCCAGTGGAGAAGCTGGTTTTTCCACGTGAGGTTTTCGAAGGTCAATTTCCTCATACTTGTAGCAGGTGACTCGGATTGGCATTTATCCAGAAATTTGACTAGTAGATTTTAGAAATTGTTTGAATATTTCACATTATCATTAATTTCATTTGTAGCTAAAAACATTAAGTAAACTATCTGTATTTAGTATCGGGTTTAACCGTACTTCGATAATGAAACCAACTGAATAGCTTGTTAGCTTACTGAGATTACAAATTTTCCAGTTCATAAAATAAATTTAATTAGGGGATAAAGCGATTAATAAATTTGCTAATTTATTCCGTTAAATTAGTCAAAATTGCAACAATGCCGACTGGAGTTTCCCTCTTCTCCAATAAAGTTGAAGCTCGGGTAATAAGTTTAATGGGCTGTAAATAATAGCTTTCGGTAAATTTCGTATTTTTTACTCCCTACCAAACTTTGAAAATTAAAAACTTGTTTCAATAATATTTTCCATTTGGCTACGACGAATCTACACGTTCATTAACACAGTGTGAATTGATTTTTTAGAAACATTTAATTCTGGAAATAATGAAAATAATTGTATAAACCAGACTGCTTGATATCTCGGATCTGGTATGTTTCACTCTCTGCTTTTACCCCCCGCTGAACCCGGGTTGTAGGCTAGCAGTCACGAAGTAACCCCTGCAGCGAGGGTTCAATTGAGACGTCTCCGTGTGAGGAAGGGCATCACTTTGATGTCGACATCAAACTGTTTCGAAACCAGACGGAGGAAACTTTGCATCTTGTTTCCGTGTTTAGTGCAACTTATATACAGTTCTCTGATTTTAATCAAATCTTGACTTATTTAAAGTCTTGGATCTATACTGCAGAATCGCTAAGAAACGATAATTTGTTTGTAAATTTACCTTAGGCCTATAAATAAAATTTACTTATAAATTTATCTTTTATTTTGATATTTTTAATAAAAAATAGGATCTATTCCAATGAAGATTAATTTTTACCTTTGTCTATTTAAAACCGATTTTATGATTAACAAACATTTTTCCTTTTCCGGTTTTAGTCTATAGTCTAGTTAGTAGGAGAAAAAAATAATTCTACTTGATATAAAATTAAAAATTTCAGCGAGTTTGAAATGTTGATAACACTATCTTTACCAACTAATTTTCTGAAATCAATATTATTTCTAGTGATATAATTTGGCACCACCTACCCTTTGAACCATTTCTTTGGATTTCTGCATTGATTTTAATTTTTTATCACTTTTTACTTTCACTTTTTATCTTACAGTTTCCCTTTTTCGAGGATCCTAACATGGATGAAGACCAGAATATGAACATTTGAATCAACTCGTTCCCTTATGACCATTCTAAGCCAAGCAATGTTTGGCATCGAACTAGTTGTGTCCGGATTCCTGTGATGGCAACTTTTCCTCTTACTCTGATCATTTCCATTTATATCTTGGTCCTCAGTGAGAACTCACGAAGTAACCCCTGCAGCGAGGGTTCAATTGAGACGTCTCCGTGTGAGGAAGGGCATCACTTTGATGTCGACATCAAACTGTTTCGAAACCAGACGGAGGAAACTTTGCATCTTGTTTCCGTGTTTAGTGCAACTTATATACAGTTCTCTGATTTTCAATCAAATCTTGACTTATTTAAAGTCTTGGATCTATACTGCAGAATCGCTAAGAAACGATAATTTGTTGAAATTTTTGCGTTTTTACATGTAGTTTTTAAAATTTTCTAATTTTATATTTCACCATTAGAATCAGCTTAAAAAACTACACAATTATGTTCCTTAAAGTTTTTCTCTATCTCCAACGGTTACCGAGATATTAAAAAATCTAAACACAGTACGTTGTATTGTGGGGCTCCAATGTTAATCTTATGGAGGATAGGGAAAAATTAATATTTCCCATACTAATGAATATTTTTGGATAAAACTTGATATTTAGCTTCATGTGGTTGAGATCTATCCATTTATGCTCAAAAATCGTAGTTTATGTGTTTTATCATGGCAGCAAACCTGCATACTCTTTTCCCATAATAATCATATAGGGAATAGGCAAACTTCTTTATTTATGGACAGATGTTGATGAAAGTTGGTATAAATGTTAAGATAAAAATTATTTATGGTAGAAATGCCTAATTTCAGTGTTCCTCACATCAGCAAACCTGCACACTCTTTGCCATGTTAATCTTATCGAGACCATTCTAAGCCAAGCAATGTTTGGCATCGAACTAGTTGTGTCCGGATTCCTGTGATGGCAACTTTTCCTCTTACTCTGATCATTTCCATTTATATCTTGGTCCTCAGTGAGAACCTTATTTTTGGTTTACCACACACTACACTCGTCCTATTGTTCGGAAGCCTTTGAATATCTTGATTTTTTCGTGTCTGAGTTACCTCTTCTTCGTCTTATTCGTAATTGCCAATCTAACGACAATTAAGGGAGCCTAGACAGAGGTAGTGAAAAGCAAGCGTTGTACATTCCAGACACAGGCTGTTTTCCCAGGCGACGGGCCATGGGTGGCTGCCAACACGCGGTTTCTGGGCCGCACGTCGCGATGCTCCTCCATAGATCGGATATTGGATATCCGATCGACCCGGATAACTTTACTATATCGTTATATCCTATATACATTAAGTCAATTATATTTAAAAAAATAACGTTATTCAGTCAATAAGTTCATTTATAAATTAATTATCATTTAGTACCCTACGTTTATGCATCACATTTTCTTTATGGAATCTGAGTAGATTATTAATATAGACCCTCTTCTATACGACATTTTAAATTAATAAAATTTAAATTCAATTAGTTTGATACATCAATGTTTATTTGATTATTTGACGTCTGAATTTAAGAAAATAATCATTTTAAATGATTAACTTATCCAATTTTCCATTATGTTCATGCAATCATAGTTCTTAGATTTAAAATTATTTGATAAAATTGTTGTATCGTACTAGTAGTTTCATAAACCGATTATTAGTGTAAAATATAAATTTATGGGTTGCTTACTGTTAATATTCTGCTAGTTTTCTTAAAAAGTTAATTGTTTTTTTAGAATTACAAGGGTTTACAAAAATCCACAATCTTCAAGAACCGCCACTATTATTTACACGTATTATATTACCGGTATTGTATTATAAACTATACCATCGAGGTGCTCCTTTGTAATGTCCAGTTCATTTTAGTTAGCTGGAGTAATATCCGGTGCCCACGATTCATCCGGTGTATTGGAAACAGTAAACTGTCGACGACAAAGGCAGCAACCGGGTGATTATTGTTTTCAAAGAATGATTGTATACTCTGTGGAGTTCCTCGCTCCTCGAATGTTACTCTGTGCTCTCAAGGTCGGAGCGTTGACTTGGCCAGCTGTTATCGTGGAACTAAACAAAAACGTAATTGCGTTTCTACTTTACTGCCACCAGAAATGGTTACCGGACATGTATGTTCACAGGGAACATAGAAAGCACCTGTTGCTCTGTGTAATATTTTCCAGGGTAAAAAATGTAACAATGTTTCAGTTTGATTGACTTGCCTTGTTAAAATTATTTGTTATTATAAAACTCAACGCGTAAAGTATTTGTAGTTTTAGCTTTCAAAGCTTCGATTGAGAAAAGTGGTTCTTTTTGAAAGTATTCCACAAAATTAAGAGTAAAAGTTTCAAATTCACATTTACCAACACAGTTAAATCTCCACTTCGCCACAAAGCTAGATACCCCCCTGGATCAACAATTCCTGTACTCGTGTCTCCTCAGTGACCCTCCTCCGGTTCAGATCCGCAGCCCCCCGGTGCCGCGACCCTCGGTGTTGCACTGCGGCGATCACCTCTGGCGCTGGTCCAGGGGCGTCACGGGGTGATCGGCGTGTGAGAATAAGGAGTCGCAGGAATGCACGGACTGACCAGCATACCAATCACCTCGGCCTCTCGTTGAGCCAATAAGTGTTCCCATTGCGGGGTTTGTATCCCCGTTTAGAGATTTTAAGACCGGGAGAATAATAAGGTTTTTTATACCATAGAAATTGTGCACAGTTCAGTTATAAATTACTATAGAGTTTTCCGGGAAAGCGGTTCAAAATCGACTGGTATTCCTGAAATAATTTTCAACCCACAATTCATTGTGTGGAAGTCTCATAGCCGCCGACATAATTTCAAACCTAGAAATGGTTTCCTTCATTTTAAATCCACTCATCGTGATTTACAGATACGAGTATTTGTTCTGTTTTGTTGGGCTACACACAACAACCTTAAATATTTGCAATATAATTTACAACCATTAACCTTCTTACCAAAGCCTACGCACAGGTATTCTCCCTTGCAGGCTTTATTCCTAGTATACTATTAATTTACATTTTTTAATACTTAACTAAAAAATACTACAGTTTTTGAATGCTTAAGAGATTAGTATTTTTTCCATAATTTCAGAAAATAATTTGACTTTTACTTCTAATTTGGGCTAACAAAATATCAAAATTTGAGAAATACTATGTTAACTAGGATAATCAACGATTGCTAGAAAACTTTGGTCTGGGAATTTATTTCCCCTGTTATTATACGAAGATTGCGTATTAACTATTTCCGGTTTAGTGTAAATCTTATTACCTAATGGACTTTGACTACATTTTACATGTACATATACATACATAATTTGTAGATAAGTGTATATATGTGTGTGGAATGTGTATTATGATCGTGGATAATGGCATCACAAATTCTGGAACAAATTATATCTCATAAATATCTAATTCATACTTTCCATTTAACTGTCAATTTTAAACTAAACCCATCAATAAACTTCATACTTATGAAATTTACGCAAAAATGTAGTACATATATCTATCAGGCATCTAATTGAAATAGCTGCACGCTACTTAATTATTATATTAATATATTTATATTGTACAGAAATTTCATTCGAACTTATAATATAAACGTTTGAAATTTTTGAATAAATAATCCAAAAGTCGATAAGCGCAGACGAAACTACTTCCCCATTTCCGGTACAAAGCGGCTCACGCCCCTCGTCAATCCCTGGGTCTTTATCCAGGGACAAAAACACCCCAGTTTTGCACTACTTACTTACGGTCTGCATCAAAAATTGAAAACGTCACGTAGTTTAGGGGAGGGAAGGAAAGAGACGGAGGGTGTCATGTGTGGGGGAGACTGGCGGCGTTTTTACAAACGATGATGGATTATACGTTTTTGCCCGCGAGGAAGTGAGTTTATTATTTCCAAACTTCTGTCAGTCACCGGCCAATATGGGTCAGTGTGCCCTGATGTGTGGTGCAGGATGAAACAAAAAATATAGATTAGGGATTAGAGTTGGTATCGAAATGTCTTTTAGATAGCCACTCAAATAACATGGGGAAAATGTAGGGGATATCATTAGTTTTAGTAACTTAAATTAACAGACTTACTTTTAAAAGCACAACTGAAGAAGTTGTGAACGTTGCCCGAGCGTTTTATTGAGTCATCTGAGTCATTTGAGTCATCGCATTCTATGCAATGTTACATTGTTAAACAGAATAAAGAATTATTATTATTATTATTATCTCCATAGAAAACCTTTCTTAATTATCACATATTGTATAATAAAATAACAAGGTTAAATACCTTGCAATCAAAATTTCTAAAATAATTGTATATATTTTTTATCCTACATGTTTCGGAGATGATGCTCCATCACCATGGTTAAAATTGTCCGAAGAAATGTATCACACAAATGTTTACACTCAGATTACTCATACATGTTCTGCTGGACAGCAATAGACACCGACAAACTCAACTACCACTTGTCTAATTCTGGCCAGCAGAACATGATTCATTATAGAACTGTTGATTCAAAGGCATGTAACATTGTTATTAATAGTCAAAAACTGTTCTGGAGGCATCATAATGAGTAAATGTAAATGTATTGTATATCTTGAAACACCCTGTTGATTATGATATGGGTGATGTGTAGAATTAATAAATGCATCTGGGTTCAGTATCAAACTACTGGAAAATTTCCACAATATTTTGATCAGGATTGAACCGGTGACCTTGTGATTGTGAAAAAACCACTGAACCATCCATGTTACTCAAGATACTCCGAATGCCTTGTGTGTTTCCCAAAGACTCTGCATACTCCAGTGACCTGGATTGCGAGGCTGTACGGGACCACTCACACTCTCTGCCGTTCCATTTATCAATCTACATCTCCCAGACAATGATATCATCTGGAAATTCTTCTCGCGGCCAATACACTGATTGGTAACGGGCTGGGTGCTATAGGAGTTTCCGGAGTAGGTGGCCTATGTAATTGACATGTACCAGTAGATATAATACACTGATAAAGGCATATACATCTTAGGTTGAATTGTTGGCAAATGCGTCTACAGTAGCAAATTAATCTATATACCTAGAGTTAAACAGAAAATAAAAATTTATTTATTTCCCTGTGGGAAATAGATTAGATCATTAATATGTTAAAATGAATGTTTTCAGTTCCTCTACACAGCTGATGTTATAGCCAAAAAACACCCCCAGAGCAAAGACATATCCATGTCAAAAATTTAGTTAGGAAAATTATAAATTAGGATGAGTTTACACTTTTACTTCTTTCATTGGAGGCACTAATCTATTATTTTACCACACTTGTTCAAATTCCAGGACAATTCTCTAGGCTCAAACGTTTTCTCAAAATTAAAATCTTTCTCTGTAACGTTCATTGGATATTGTGAATCCTGAGAAAATTGGGTAGATTTTGGTCAAAGATACATCATCAAATCATTTTCATATGTCACTTAGATTGAACTGAAAACACCCACCTGAGAAGATCGAGTCTTCGTATGTGAATATGTACTTTAAAGGTAGCTAACACTACCAAGCGTCCATAAATCCAATAGTCAACCTACAAATAAATCCTCACGGGAAATTTTGAAACAAAGGCCCCTCCTTGAAGAGTCCTGGGATCACGACACACGTTCTGCGAGACGTCAACCCAATAATTTCGGTGGGAAATCGGAATGACCGGGGCGAAGTGTTGGGGTCATTCACTCCGGCCGTAGCCTACGAGGACGTGCCTGCTCGCCTGCCGGACCATTTGGCAGGTGCACAGCTGAGTCTGGAGTCTGGAGGTAAACAGCTGAGAGCTTGACCCTAGACTCCCACACACATGACTTGCGTACGCCAAGACGAGTTCGCGGACATTAATTCCGAACGGGATCCTATTCAAGGGCCTATTTGCATATTGTGGCTCAGACCCAGACCTTGCAGCGTCTTTTGATCGTTCAGGTTGCAAGGATGAACGTTGAATAGTACACTTCTTAGATTTACCTCGAGAGCAACACTTGAATTCTATTGGAACTCTGATCTTCCAGGGAACCACGTAGATTAAATGAAAACATTCTACAGAATTATAGTAATTCCTCAGGAAAATGGGGGTTTCAGTTGAGAAACTGGACATTTTTATTTAGATTTGTGTTGCGGATATATTCCATCACGATTAGTATAACAAATTTTGACAGACAGATTTGTTTATTATCTAGACGGTTTTATCAATGATTTTAAAATTAGGGAAAATAGCTTTGACGAATGTTTCAACAAGCTATTATTTATAATTATACAATTTTTAATTATTGAGGATGAACGGCAAGTGACAAAACATACAGTGCATTGATGAAGTAACTGTATAGTTAATAGAAAGAAGACCAAAAGCAGATTTTGGGCGTCCCAAACCTAAGGAAAGTAAATATTCTAATATATTATTTTGCCTTGTAAATAGTTTTAAAAGGAAGATTTTCCCATCTCTAAATATATATATAATTTTATCCCATGAATCACATGAATCAACTAGTCCTACTTAAATCAGGGATATTTATAAGATATGCCAGGCTAAACCTTAGAATCGGGACATATTCTACTTCTAAACTCAACATCGTGACCATCAAAACCCATTGCTGAATCGGCGACCAATTAATTCAATGATCCCAAGACCCCTGTCATCGTTTCTACGGACATTCCAACCATGTCCTTTTCCACTTCTTCGTGGGGGTTCCCTTTGTCAGTGGAGTAGTGGTCTTGTGTAACTGCATATATCACGGAGGAAGATGATCCCAAAACGAGCAAGAGTTCCAGATTGCAAATGATGAACGATGTTGCATCGCCGAAGGTTAGCGGGAGGTCGCCTGCGAATACTCGATCCTATAGATTGTCTCTTCTTGTGTTACATATCAGGGGTTTATTGAGTAATTTGTAAACCTTAAGAATTTGAATTTCCTGCATAAAGTTATTTTTTCTAGTTCATGCATAATCAAATAAGCTAGGGTTTTGAGCCCCAAATACCATTTTTTAACATATAAGGTATCTTATATAAGTATTTATCTACTTGTTTCTTACTTTTTCTCGTTCTATGATGCGGTTGAAGCTCCGAAAATGACGCTCAATGACGTTAGCTATCGACTGGAAAAATTAAAGCAACACAAATTAACAAAATATTCACATTATTGATGTATGCATATGGTTAAAATGCATCACGTCTTTTCCTCATAAGCTTTACATATACAAACTGTACAGGCCAATGAGGCTTAACCCTAAGGTTAAATATAACCTATAGTCTACTCGGAGCATAGACGAATCAAAAAATCAAAGATCATTAAAATAGGTCCAGCCTTTCTCGAGTTATAAATGGTGTAACTAATAATATCTAATCAGCCAATATAAAAGAGAGCCAATATAGAAGAAAGATTCGCGAAGCATTAACACTCTTGCCAAACGTCATTATCCCCCTGTATTATAGTGAGTGCATCCGAGCTGACAACTAATCAAGACAAATTATCCGGCGGCGCGCCACCTTGTGGGGAGAGTCTGAACCCTCGGGATGACTCAGCTCGCTGATTGATTGATTGATTGATCCAGGACTGCCGCTTCGCCAACTGTCAGACCGAACAGAATGGCGTGCCGTATCGAGTTTCCTCAGATTTATATGAGGATTCTTGTTTCAGGGGTTTTTTCTCTAACAGAACAGCTCATTCTTGTTTATGGCAGATGAGACTAAAAGGGTTTTCTGCGAATTTGATGCCGGATCTTCCAGCCGGAAAGTTCTTGGCCTATCTTGCTCCTTTAATACGTCTTTTATTCGTCTTATATCCCGTTAATCAGAGTTTAAAAATATCAGGTAACACAATTTGATATAGGTTTTTTGACGGTTTAAACTGTTAATTGAAATCATTTGTTTAGTTTTGCAAAGTTCCTTCAGTTTCAAGGCCTGACGATCATTATAAATTGAATTGTTCCAGTAGTTTAAGTGCAACTTCATATTCCAGATATAAATCACTACTTGAGACAGGTACTCTGTCTTTCAGAGTGTTTAATTTGAATATGAGAGAAGGATGAGTGTTTTGTTGAGGATATTATGTAGCTTTGTTATTGTCAAAGGCCAGCATTTCTTTTGTCAGGATCATAATAAATAGCTCAATGATCAAATGTGGACCAGTCCGTAGATAAAAGACATATCTATTCTTACATACAACATTACCAAAATCATGAAGTTTAACAATTTCCTCGTTTATACAATTAAACAATAATAGTTACTGCACAGTTTTAATTTTTTAGCCTTTACATATCCATAATGTATTTACCACGACTTCGATCAATATTGTGATAGCGAAGGTAATTTCACGGAGAAAATGTAACCTTGATATTAACTGCGACAACGGACCGATTCCAAGTTTTGAAATCGTCTGAATCACCGGTTTCGTAAGCAGCTCGTCGCGTCTGCGACTGTCCCAGTCCCACATAAATCGATCTGACCGTAATTTTTACGATAAAGCATCGAATAATCGGAGATGATCGGCGATTGTCGGACGCCGGAAGTTGGTGTTAACGGCCGTGAGCCGGATGTACCAATCATCATTATCAATATTTATTACAGGCCTTGACGAATTCGTCATCGATACCGTGATAAGATGTAATAGCTCGTTTCCAGCTTTGAATATAATCGGTGATTATGTTATGAAACTACATTTAATTAATCCATGCGTCAGCACGGATTAATTAAATGTAGTCAGTTACGCTTCCCTTGATTTGTGAGGAGCAATATTATGCAATCAGATTCAATGTTTAACTAAATACTTTACTACGTTCTGCTTATTGAACACATCAGGCCACTGAATGTTCAAATAAAGTTTTAGAATATATCATTTTATACTGCTTTTAAAATTACTTAGCCAACACTTTAAATATAATTACGGGAAGCAAATACGTCTCGTAGACTCTGCGAGTGGTGTTACCAGTTCCCGAAATCCAGACTCAATTTTCCTGTTCCTCGAGTTGGCGGACTTGTCGTGCCCAGTGGCCGATCGTGATGGAGTCGTGGCCGTGGCCTAGGACTCCGCCCCACTCGGAGACCTGCCAGACGGGTCACCCGGACTCCGGGCTTGACCATTCATCTGCCGAAAGGAATTCTATCCCCGGCCGCTTCATTTTGACCAAAACGATTATTATATCAGGTTTCGTTTCAGGATTATTCAAATAGATGAGGTTGGAAAACCGTTTTAAAATATACCGGTCCTGGTAGATTACAGTTGTAAAATATAAAAGTAGTAGTATGTTCTCATTTGAATTTGGATAAAAACACATTTCATAAAAAAATATAACGTGTTTTATCAAAATTCAAATATACTAAGCAAAAAAGCTTAGTAGTTTAAACACGTAGATAAACTAGTATGAGATTGAGCTCTCTCTTTTTGGATAACTCATTTCGAAGTGCAGAACGTTGTCACAATTAATTAATTAATAGCAGAACACTACGTTATCTCAACCTCCCTCCATAATCCATACCGTATCTACATCGTCTTTCTCCCCCCCAATTATGCGGGGGGGCACGTTCCCTCATAGATATTCGAGTTCATATCCCCTGAAGAATTCAACGCATTCCTACTTTTCATTGCAATTTCGTGTAGAAGGTCGATCTCCCCCTGTGATATTTGCATTTCTGCTCTTCCCTCCATTACACATCAGGATCAACTTACACATTCTGAGTAATTTCATCGTCTTTAAGAGTTTTACGTATATATCCAATATATTCTCTCCTCTGGCAATTTCTACTAAAGGATCCATCCTATAAGCTAACTCTCCAATTTTCTTCTTCCACCGACTAGCAAAGGCGCCTAGAGTTCTAGGAGTAAATTTCCTCTCTAATTTCCCATCCTCTTCCTGATTAGCTGTATTGGGAATGATCCCTAACTTTCTTCCCGAGATTCTTTTATTTATCTACCATCCCCTATCGAATCGATCTCATAACATCTTACCGGTTTGCCTTCCCTCCCGCTATACATCTACCGACCTCTACCGCGTTGATCCCATAACCTACTCCCCGTTTTTCCTCCTCCCACCGCACTCATGTCTCATTGCCGCTCGAGTGGACCGGTGCTTGGCTTAGCATCGCAGGCGCTCGTCTCCTCTCATTAAATTGGTATTTAATGAGGCCCGCCGAAAGCATCGCCGAGTCACGGGCCCTTGATCGTGGTTTGAACGTGAGGATGTGACGGCTGCGTCTCACGCTCCTGCACTCGCCACGAGTGTGCAGTTTGCAGAGACCGTCTCACGCACTCTGGCGGTCGAATCGTCTACTGACTTTCAACATACGCCTGGAGCATATTTGAAGATGTATGATAATGTATGATGTATGATGATGTAGGTATGATAAAAGTGAGCTGATCATTTAGGATCGTTGTTAGACCAACGAACTAAGCCAGATATGAGTACAGAACCAAACTATCACAATTTTATTTAGAGGCTTAATCAGGCCGGCGAACTTCATATTGTATCATGGTTACTACATCCAATCAAGACAGTACAGTGAAGTTTAAAATATGCAGGAAACATTTTTTTTATCTCTGAAAAGACCCAAGGTACATGTATTTGTTATCTGTTACCTGATGTTAATTCTGATGTACTTGTTAGAAGCTGAACAAAACAAAAAGTCTCAAAACATTTTACGTCAAGGTGACTGTAAAATTGTTACTGGCTTTGTGGCCAAGTGTAACTTTATTGAAATGTCCGGATACAAAATTAACTATTCTTTGTCAGCATTAATTTGACTGCAGACAACACAACAATATAATCCCTATTATATTGTTGTGTTGTCAACAATTTTTGATAGTTTATGTCCCTACATAAACTATCAAAAATTGTGATTAATGACTCCCTCATCAAACATATTACCATTTGGCCATATCCTGTTTTACTACTTACCCATCCATCCACATGATGAGTTTACCTGTTATAATTAATGTTCAACATAGAGCGGTAATGAATGCTATAACTCTGAGAAGACGTCTTCAAAGAAATGAATGCGTTGATATAATCTCGACTAACAACTGCCATCTGGGGTTCTATTTCTACTCCGGAAACCGGACGGTTGCCTAGCACAAACGTATATTCATTAGAGATGTTTTCCTTGAACAATTATGTTGTCTCGTTCGTACAGTATGCTGTTAGTGGTCAGTTTCACAGTCTGTATTTTTGATAATCACATTATAACTAGACCTATTACAATTTTTAAAACCACAATTTTTAAGAGGAATACAAATTGTTTTCACGATGTACCAAATCTGAAATTACTATGAAACCGGCGTCCTCTTGGTATATTTACATTAAAATCACTACACTGCACCACCAGGTTATTTGTTACATAAGCCTTAATGACGAATCGTTCTGGAAAGTTCCTCACCACAATGTGTACGGTGTCTATCGTCATACATGGATTCATGTTTACACACGAGGTATTCGATGACGTCACTTAGGGATCAGAATCATCAACAGGGGTTCAAGGTCGATAACAGGTAGAATGTGAACTCGAATTTCCGCGGACCTTGTCGATCGTTAAGGACGCATCGGCGAGATGACGCCACCACCTCGTCACGACAGGAACTAGTTTACATTCCCTGTTCATCTTCAAGGTCACGGGTGGCTTGTTCAAGGTCGTCTAGGCTCAGCAGACAGCGGGTGACTCATCCGATGCTAAATCTTATGCAACGTCGTTCCGCAGTCGTTGGTGGATGACCTGTTCGTGTTTTGCTCCGTTGGCCGTGAATCCATTCTTGCATGAGGTATCGTGGTCGTTAATGAAGGCGAAATTAATTTAGAGTTTACGTAAAATGTTGGTGAACTCGAAAACTCATTAGTTCAAAATAATCTTGTTTTTCGCAAATTATTCTGCAATTATTGTGTCGTTTCCATTATTCTTAGCTATAAATTATATATTATCCAGTAACTAATGGCTCAATCTCTATCAAACTTATTTAGTTCTAACATAAGGTTGTGTGATATGATAAATGTTTTTGAAATATTAGTACCGGGAGACCGAGCTTCGGTCGGATAGAATAAAACTTGTATTAGATAAATTAAAATACCTTTATTCTGTACTCATTGTTAACCCAGTTTATCTAGTTTACATAAAACGTTTTAATATCTTAATAAATAGATGTTTTACGTTCCAACCTCTATATAAATTGGGTTGTCGATTGTTTCTGGTAATTCTTTGTTCGCGGCAGTCTTTACGGTACGGTATAGCTTGGTCACGTTCAATTTCGACGTTATTCGACATTCGTAGTTTATGAACTAAACCTATTCTTCATAATGTTTTCTATAAAATTATACCAAACAAAATATAGCAAACTATTCTTTAAAACGTTTCTTTCACATTCTTCTCATCTTAACGAATTTTATTATGAAAATAAAAACAACCTGAATCAGCTGATTTGGTTAACTGCAGCTACAGTTAAGATCCTTAACGATATCATGGGCACTTTGAGGGACTGTAGGACGAAACCCGGATTTTTCTCAGCTTTGAGACCTGCTCCAATCGATTTAAAACCATAAATTCTTGGACAGAAAAATGTTTTGCCTGGAGTGCTTGTTTTAGTTATAATATGTTATAATAATGTTTTAGTTTCATTTATAATAAGCTTGTTTTAGTTGTTATAATAAGATGAATTTGTCAATTAGTCTTATCATACTAAATATTCTGGTAAATTTCAAACTAATCCTTTTAACTGAAATCAGTGGAGACATAATTAAACTTATGACGGTTTTTGGACCGTCACTTTTTGCTGTAGTAAACAAGAATTTTACACTACGGAATAAAAAATTGCCTAATAACCTTGAATCTTTCTGAATAACAGAGACCAAGATACCCTGGGGAGGATGACACGTGAAACATATTATGTGCTAGGTACATCGAAACACATATCCATAATCACCCATAGTTATTACACCAGGAAGAATACATCCAGTCAAGTACGCTTTTTACCGTGGCGCCTGCAAGGTTGCTATGTCTGCGTCGTCAGTATAGGTAATTATTCTACGAAACAATTTGTGGGTAGTCCGTGGAAAATTTGGTGACGGGAACCTTGACAGTACCATGAACCCGAATGATTCGCCAACAATGGACCTGTTTTTAATTTGTATTATTCATTCAATCACTATTATTCGTCGGTTCCACCATTGCAGGAGATTCTACACATTTTCTTGTAAAACATTTATAAATAGTTTCCATTTTTGAGATTCACGTAGAATATTAAAAGATATAGTACATAGTTTGTTGAAATACTCTAACTTAACACATCAAAGTCACACATCTGATAAATTCATAAACATTAAAATCATACATTTTAATGTTACGAACGTTTAGGAAAAAGTTTTATCATCCGTACGAGTGGCATTCCTCAAAATGAGTTTATTTTTTCAGTAAAGTATTTTTTAGCTAAAATTAAAAACCTGATATTAAATATCACTGATATGACTTAAGCCCTTAACTCAAGCAAGATATCTTTTCCTCTCTTTTACTCTACTGAGTTACTCTCGGTGAATGTCACCACCGCCCATGATACCTCCTAGGTCGCACGTGTCGTTAGCAGGGCACTGACCACGCGACCGTGCTGCTCTATAATTAACAGATTTTATTTGACTGTTTATGCCCTCGGGCTGTAAACGTTAAACAGTGCTAACAACTCTAGGTGCCTCGTTTGGCAGCCACTAGTGTCTCCTCTTATGGGAGTAAAGAACTCGTTGACTGTGGAACACTGGAAGGTGTTCGATTTTAAAATGCAATCTCTCTGTGAAATACGTTTCTACTGATCATCTGTCAAGCTATTACAGTACGTTGTTGCCTTCTTTTGTAATACTGTAATGAGTCTGCCATAAAGTATTTTTCTAAGACCCCAGTTTCGTCTTGTCTGCGTACGGTACTTACGAGTCCGTACTCGGCCACTAATATAAAGAATATTGAAGAGCGACAGTGGCTACCTGGTGGCTAGTGTTGATACGAAACATTTGCATTAATTTAAATGGAGCATTAAGAGACTACACATAGTGCCATAATAGAAGCGCGACTGGTCCCAGTGTTGTTGGGACGATGTGGTCGTGCCACCAATCCGGTAGTTTGTAGAACCGTATCCCCGTACCACTGAATTTATGGGGTAGTGGGTGCTACTACTAACGCCACCAACAGTCAGTGTTCTGTGTCTAATGTTCAGCTCAGATTGTTCATAACTTGCATTATTCTGGTTTGACAATAGTTTCTATTGTCTTTGGTTTGAACCAATGCAAATGTATCGGTGCTACCGGTAGAACTTCCACGGGGCACCTGTTTGTAAAAGTTCGCAATGAGAAACAGAAAACGGTTTAAAAGATGTCCGTTATTTTAAATCTTACTTTAAAATACTTTATTAAACCTTTTTTGACTGACTTGTTGGTCACTCATAACTCCTATGCTGGAGTCGTTATAAGTAATGCCCGCTTCGCGTACAACCCGTGCAGCCCGGTAGCGGTTGGATCCCCGCTGTCCCTCGGCGATGTGTGTGCAAATGCAGCGGAAACTCGAGTTTACGACCCTCGTGGACCCCGAGGACGGCGATTAAGCGTTCATTAATCTTGGAAGCTTCTGCCAGCCATGTTTATACCTCATTATTTAGATTGACCAAGAATATTTCATCGTGAGATGTAGACTTAGCCCCTGGATATTTCAGTCTAGGTCATAAAATTATGATAATAGAGCTATCAATAAGCTTCTTTTATGCACTTGGCGCTGTAGAACTTTTTCATAAATTCTTTTGTTGGTTTTAAAGCTTATTTATATTTTCCTTTTTTTAAATATTTTGTAAAATAGTTATGGTTATTGTTATTATAAGATCTAACCAACCCCAAGACAAACTTTTTCATTTTGAGGTCGTCCCCATGTTCCAAAAACATCGTTGGTTAGACACTGTAGACTATATATGGGCCACAATCATTTCTCATTCATACTTGATTTAAAATTCTTAGGGATTTAATTTTAGAAAGGTAGTTAATAATGTACTTCCTCATAATATGCTAAGGTATAAACAAATTTATTGAACTCCCTTATTATTAGAAATATTGTAATAATAATTATTGCTATCCAGATTTACCTAGTTAATATAATATTACAATTCTAGTTTTCATATTCTATAATATAATATATATATATATAATATATAAATATAGAATAAATTACATAAATTATTATATAAAATATTTCTTATTTTAAATATATTGTAATATAATTATTGCTTACCTAATTTTTTTTATCATCTCAAATAGTTGATAAACGAATGGAAACTATTCAAATAAGCAAGGTTGCTGCAACGGTTACCTTACAAGATAGACACACTCCTGTCTCATTTTGAATTTTTTTAAGTAAATCATTTAAAATATATTATAAAGAGACAGAAAAAGGAAAGTATCTAAATTTCATTATAAGATTAGGATAGTTATAATTACTTTAACGTAAACATAAATGAGAAGAGAAAACAAATATTTACAGCTAAACAAACAAGGTTACAGAATAAGCATAGCAATAATTCCAAACATACTCCAATCATCATTTGTAAAGGCGTGACAGAGAGATATCGCTAATTAAAATATCATAAGGTAATTTACTAATCAAGCGGCTTGCTGCCGAGCGAATGTGGACAATGGGTTGTTGAGAACAAAGAGAAATAGCACCGGCCCGAAGTTGACGCCCTGCGGGACGCCGAGACCCGTCTGTAGCTCCCGGCTGCTGAATCACCTACTAATTGGTGATAATCTATCCTCACGTCGGATGATTAATTGTTTGTGGTCATTGTACCTCGATACACCGACAGCCCAAACATACTACAGCCTGTAATTTGGAATGACACGTGTCCGTGCTCAGATTTGGCGTATCACTTCACTTGCTTTCCTCGTCTCAGTTCGGACGTAGTTCATCAACTGTGGTTGAAAACTGATACTATACTGCCGATGTTTGCTTTTCTCTCAATACAATATTACAAGTATTTTAGTTTTCCTCTTGGATTTCCATCGTTAAATTATGTTTTCTTGTAAGATGAACCGACCGTTTGTGTTTAGTTTTAATTACAAAAATAACAAATTAAATTAGCTCGAAAGTATCGATCAATAATTGCCATTTTAATATTTAATTAAACAATTTTTTCACAACTCAACACCAGGTGAATTTTCAAACATTTCGAAACCTAATTATAATGAAATAAAAATAGATAGTACTAACCATCATTTTCTTACTCTAAATTTCCTACTATGTGGTAGATGAAGTATCTGTAAACAAAAAAAACTCGTAGACTATAAAATGTGTTTTTTACCTATGAAAGTGCCGAGTATTTTAGAACGCCCTTGATCCGGTAACGTGTGATTGTTATTGAACGCGGATGAATCATTAGGCTATTTCTGGCCGAAATAACTCCGTACGAAGTCCAGATCCGGTTTTCCAGAGGACGTTGACTGCGACGCATCGCGATCGCGACATGGCTGACAGCAACAGACACCGCGTCTGCTCAGTTTTTGCCCAAAATTGTTATGTCGGTCGTAAATTACCTGGGTTCATTCTCCACTCATCAGCATTACAATGTCATCAGCGTGCCGGATGGCTGAAGGTTATCAGTTTTTTAGAGGATTTGCATACTCCCTTTATGCAGGTTAAGAGAAGAATGTTGATCGTTTTTCTGGAATGGTGGTCGTCCTAACAACACGAGGCTCGTCAGTTAAGTTCTGACTCCACAATAATTATTAATAATTTGGCAGTTATATTACTGAGTTAATTATTAATCTAACCATAGGTCGACTTTAAATAGTACCAAGACCAGGATTTTACCCGTTTCGTATAAAAACGCTACTGGCATTGACAAACAATGTAAATACAATGTAAACAATGTAACTGGTGTCAGTGAACTGACATTTACTTTTTCCCTCTAGATGTAGACTGGAAAAAGAATTACATTTCGTGTGATTACATTATATTAATTTATTACAAAACATAGTCTTGAACCTTTATGAGTATAAAAAATACATTGTTTAAAAATACTCATGAACTCTCTTACATTTCCTTAATACAAGTAAGCAATTTTTTATACGCATTGAAAATAAATTTGCTTTGTTATTAGTAGCCTATTGTATTTCGTTTTTTACTATGTTCTCCAGATAATCGCGTGGGACAAGGACGTAGCATATAGCAATGGAACTATCGAACTTCAGATCATAAAATGGCTGCCAATCAATTTTCCTCGATGCGGATTCATAACTCCGATGATCGTTTATTGTTTACATTAGTCTCTGCGTAGCGGTAAACGCCTAATTGGTCGAGAGGACGTCGGCTGGCGGGTGGCGGCTGAGTGGCGTGCGGAGAAGAACCGTTAGGCGATTGTTGGGCCGGGATACCGATAGATCACCGATCCCGTCAGAGAACCTCGCCAATTGAATACGCTGCGGCCCTCGGCCCCCGGCGCCACTATACGCTAAATAGTGTTTCCAGCTCAAACGTTGGTCTCAAGCGTAGCACGTGATGAGGAAAACTGCCAGTTTTAGTGGCAACGTGAAGAAATGTGGACACTTCATATTAGGCCTATGTTCTAGATGAGCTCTGTCAAACATGTTCTTCAACTTAACAACGACCTGAATACTAGACGCCCTGCAGTCTACACCCCGGGAAGCAGACCTCCCTATACTCCGACATGTCAGCTTATGTACTTTTTGCTAAGAAACGATTTAAGCTAGAGATCTGAAATTTTTACTACAGTTGTACTGTTTATTTTTCAACATTTTGTGTAGTGGGTTTTTGTAATGTAGTGAGGGTGGGTGTAGTGGGGGAAATAAATTAAATGAAAAAAGGAAGGAAATGAAGTTAAATATTAAAGTTCCATATCCATATTTGATTTTTTTATAAGCGTATATATATATATATAATCTCGCTGGTTGTTTCATATGTGTGTGTGTTTGTAAAACAGTGAGCCACCCAGTCAGTTACCAAACTAGATAGCACATTTTAAAGAACGACTCTCACTGAGATGGCTCTACGCTTCAGCGAGATGGAGTTGCCGCTAAGCGGGGTTAAGCTGCAGTGACACGCCGGTGGCGGCTGCGGTTGTGCGATACGTGACGATATTTGTGGTTCGATCCCCGTTACCTGTACCGCCCACCGGACAACCCGTACTGTTTTAATGCTCCGGAGATTCCCTCGAGTTACGACCGCAATCCTTTCGGCCGATTCGATTTTAATTCTTTCGCGCCGGGACTATCAACTAAGCCCATTAAATTTGATTGCTTTTTTGCAAAAAGGATTACTTAGATAGCGTAGAACATTAAGTTTGGTTTATAACACTTCTGTTATTGCCTTCGATTTAGTAGGCTGTAAAATGGATGAAAGAAACGTATTGGATGGAGGAATTCAAAGAGTTTCTTGTTTGTAAGTGGAATTTTTAGTGGTAAATACGTTCCGGTATGTGTTTATAACGACTTGAACACCACCTCAAATTAAATCCATCACGCTTCGTTTTATTCTAGTAACCCACTTCAAGGTAAAATCTAATTTCCATGGCAAAGCGCTACCGATAGATCGACAAACCGAGTTGAGCCATCCCAGATTTCTTGCTAATCCCTTCATGACATCACGAAACACTAATTCATTGGGATGTTGAGGCTGGTCCTGGCTGCAATCCGTAGAAGGAAGGAGAAAAGCGAAATGCGGCTGAAGCATGAGGCAGTGTCCAAGTGACACTGTTTGGAGCTCACGTTCGAGCACCCGCAGGCTCGCACAAAAGAATACCGTTGGCAGGAGAAACTAGGCCTAGATCCAGACAAACTGACCCACAATTATGTAATCCCCACGAATCCATCGGTCTTCATCAAGGCCGTCAATGTTATGTGGATTGAAAATGAAAACTCCTTCCGTGAACCTCTCTAAGGACTTGGGGTGCCTGACAAGTTGGGAGCTACATTGTGGGGGTGCCTTACAAGTCGGGAGCTACATTGTGGGAGTACCTTACAAGTCGGGAGATACGTTGTGTGGGGATGCCTTATAAGTCGGGAGCTACGTTGTGGGGTGCCTTACAAGTCGGGAGCTACGTTGTGGGAGTACCTTACAAGTCGGGAGATACGTTGTGTGGGGATGCCTTATAAGTCGGGAGCTACGTTGTGGGGTGCCTTACAAGTCGGGAACTACGTTGTGCCCATGGCGTCTCGGTGTTGTTTCACTTTCTTCTATGAAAAGATTTTTTTAACTGTTAAAATTGAACTGTTAAACTATTATAGCTTTTGTAAAACTTCTACAATTCTATAAGTTTTAATAAGTTCTATACAATTTTTAGTATTCTGTACAGACTATAGCCAGCGTTCGTGCATTAAGCCCCCCTACATCACGTTTTTTTAATTCTCAACCTATTCTATAAATGATGTAATGTTTAAAAGAGTTGAAATTGTTCAAATGACTTTTCAGTTTTTCAAAGTAAAATGGATAAAATATTGTCTCTTAAAATATTCTGTAGCACAAATTATGAAACGGTAATTAATTCAATTTGACTTTGTTACTCAACACAGACTTGTAGTCCTCGGTAAAAAATGAACAGCATTTAAGAAAGAAAGGTGGAGAAAGGATGGCCCTGAGAGAATCACGATTTCTTGAGACAATACGGAGGAAAGTGGACCCAAGGCTAAATGAGGTGGCTGAATGGCGGTGTAGGAGTCAATGAAAGTGAGGTAGCCAACGTGGGAGTGGTCATTGATAAACGGACGCGACGCCCGACAAGAGACGTTGGGCAGCGTGCCATCGGGCTACACCCTACTGAAGCCACTTCTGACTCACTTCAGCCCATACTGTATCTGTCAAGGTCTCGCTTTGGATTCAGAAACATAGTGGGAAGATGGTTGCTTTTTCTGGATACTCTACTTACTTTAACAATAGGTCAAAACCACAGTTCAACAAAAATTTGAAATTAAGATATCGCCAGTAATTTTATTGTTGACATGCCATATAACTCATTAATTTATCGGAGAACTTGTAAATACTTTATGATGGATTCAAAAGAATATAATGATCATTACTAGACGAGTTTATGGGTCATAAATAGCTAACTATGACGGTAAAATCCGGTTCTAACGGCAAACTAGATCTCGTGCTAAATGCGTGGTGGCCGCCGTTCGCCCGGGTAACTGTAGTTTTATCGGTGATAAATTCTCCGAAACCACAAAGCCCGCTGAGAGACGGTTCTCCCGGAAGTTACCTACTGACTTTTCAACCAGGAAGCGTTCCTCGGACGTATCAGCTGTTTATGACGGCTCATGAGGTGTGGGATCTTGGCCGACGGCTACCCCAGGTTTACGGTTGTATTTACGAGTACCCGCGTCACTCCTTGACCTTACCCATCGGCTTAGTCGAGGAGACGCCTCGGACAGGTCGGAAGGTCAACGTTTTAGAAGCCATTGAATGGTAATTTTACAACGTTTCTAAATTACAATGGTGTAAATAATTTGCTTTCTTGGTTTATGTAATTAATGGGGTTTCTTGTCTGTAAAGGGTGGCTGCACACCAATGAAGCAAATCTTGTATATACCACAGACTGTGGCTTCTATGAAGTCGAGTTGCACAATAAAGTGGTGAATCAATCAACTCTCTTAACATTGAGGAATATTGTATTTATTTTGAAATTTGACGTGTGAAGAAAAATGGCTGTAGACAAAAATTTGGATTACGATAGCTACCTGTCCTTCCTAGGTTAGTTCCTAAATGAAATATCTTTTAATAGACGGACTTTTTTTGTTCATCCAAAAAATTACCTATAACTGCATTTTGTGTGAAAGAATCCTTTCATACTCATCTTACGTAAAATCTTTCTTTTTATTCTGTGCCATACTCTTTTTATATCTATAATAAATTTAGTGTATACAGTTGTGACTCGATGTTCCAAACAATGAAAACTACAAAATAATGGTAGTTTGGCTGTCAGCCACCCACGGGTGGGCTAGCGGCGTCAGCCGGCGTGCCAAAGACCTTGAGACGCAGCTTCCCAGCCCCTTGTCACTCGCACTTCGTCCTTGCATCATGCAGACGGTCCCTCGGGATATCCAGGTCGCTCCAGGACCGTTACCGGCGACCCACATCCTTTCAACCTCCCCACTCCCGGCAGCACTCGTCTAAACCAAATTTAATAACATTCCTTTCTCCGGCAAACGTAAATACAATTCGTCTCCCCGTGCGCTTGCGCGGCTCCTTTCCTCCATTTCACCTTCTTCGATGCATCGTGTTGCACTGTGAGTGTTGTTTGAGGAAGCAGAGATATCTTATCTTGGGTGAGCACCCTAAGCGCTTAAATGTTGTTTAGGATGTTTTAACATTATTTTTGTTTATTTATGACATTTATTATTCTACTTATAACAACGTATTACCAGAGTCCGTAAATTTAATCTAACCGTTGTTCTTTTCAGGGATTCATCGTGTACCTATTTTATTGGTTCGACATTACATCCAAATCATAATAGTTTTACACTTCCTACAAATTATAGTGATTTTTAGTGTACATTGCAACGTAATTCCTTTAAGCAAAAAATACATTGTACTTAATGGAATTTTAGTGATGAACTTCTCAAATGTTCACCTATTTGTAGCATCCAGGTCTTGGTAATGTGTTCTTTTTTGGGACTTGTATTCGATCAGGTAACCATTCATAGCCTACCTAACTTCCCACTGTCGTCACTGAAATGTTATTGGTTTAATCTCATTAGAAACATCACGAGGGATTAAGCAACGTAACATATATATTAAAACATAACCTCACCGCTTTAACAACGCCCTCACATTCGGTTTCGTGAAGACTTTAATGGTTTCCCAACCGGCAAGACGTAAGCATCGATAAGAACTGTGTTGACACCTACACAATTATCGTCACAATTAAAGGTTTCTCACGATTGATTATCCAAACATAACCTCTCTCGCGGCTGACGTGACTGCGACTCTGGCGGCAACAATTATCGCGTGCGCGGGAAAGTTCGTTGGCCTTCTCGGTTTTCTCGCTGGCCAGTACACGGTCGCGCAACCGCACACTGTATGAGACCGGCGCGACGCGATGCGGCGCGCACTTTACGATGCGCTTACTTTACATAGCCCGTGCTTGTGCGGTTGTTCGAACGGTGCATGATGTTTCGCTCGTGTTGCAGTACCGCAACGGGCAAAGGTGAGCTGACGGGCGTGCTGTTAATCATCGGACGACGTTAACAATGGCTCCTATATCATGTTCGTCGTAAACAGCCGATGAAACAGAGATGATAACTCAGCTAGTGGAGCCTCTTAATCATCCACATTCGCTGCTCGCCTTCTCGCTATTGTCTTGTATTGTTAGGCCTACATCGGACGAGCGGATCAGTTGAGTTTCGACAATCTTTGCTAGCACTTCTTGATCTATAGATCATGCTAGTCCAACCAGTGTCTATTGGTTTAAATAATTATTTAAATTATTAAGGAACGCATTATGAGACCTACATTGTTTTACTTTTAAGTACGGCTGCTGATACAATAATTACCTAAATTACATTGACTTTTCTTAAGCCTTCTCGTGAATATATAGGAATGATATGTAATAATTTAAGAAATTTCACATTTATTCTCGATTACGAAAAGTTGCTCTTACCGATGCATAATAGAATTTTAAGGACCAGATGAAGCCAAGTGATTGAATTATACCATGGTCTATGATTTCCAGATGATATACGGATATTTATTTTCATTAAATCACCACAATAGATCTTAAGTAAATAATTCTTTGTTTGAAACAGCCATACAATACTAATATTTAAGTGTTTATTCCCACTTTTACAATAAGTGAGTAAAATTATACAATGCGTGTTTTACTTTTCTATTCGTTTATACTGCTTGAAATAGTAAACTGTTTTACGTCAGAATTGATCTAGTAAAGTGTACGGAGCAGCAGTCGTGGTAATACATATTGAAACGCCAGAAGATCTTGGCATCTTGTTTGGAACCGAGATATTCAAAACGATAAAGTGAAATATGGGTTACGAACAAACCCCTTGCCAAACATATGATAGTTTAACAACATTTACGTTATTTGTTTAATTGGATTTAAAAGGGATAATGTCAACATAAACATTCTTTACGTCACAATCTTTTTTACGTACCCCTTACATTTCTTGGATCTAGTTGCTTTGGTTGAACCTTCTTAACCGGACTAATACAGTTTGCAGTTTTACCCGGACTGTTTATTCAGTTCATCAGATATTGGTTGGTTTCTATCACAGATGATGGTATTGGTAACCCCAGTTTATTGGGATGGTACAATAAAAAACTATCTTTGCCTTCACAGTCCCAGTTAACACTCTTCCCATTTAAACTTACTCGTTTGCAAAGATGTGCCACACTAAAAAGAAGATAGCAAAGCACAGAACCCTGAGGCAGCCCGGAGCGTGTGATCGGATTGCACGGTGGAGCTAAATCAACCTGCGGCTCGTTAAACATAGGAGGTGTGGCAAATCTCGCAAACAACCTTGACTTTGGCAAATCGGCGGTCACTGGACCGGTTAACGGAGCTGCCCACGCTAACACCGATACATAGCATCATCGGGAATATTGTGAGACAGTTACTCCATCACCAGCTGATCGCTTCGCTGCGAGCATTTTAAATCAGCTGATCGTAAATCTACACAAGCTTATAGGGAGTACAGCGGTCCAACTAGTTTTAAAGATACATAAATGTCCATATGTTCAATAATGTATTAATCACATGCCGTTGTCACTTGAGATTTTGATTCAGGGAGAAAAGTATTTTACGAGTGTGCCGCATTGGATTGTTTCGTGTGAGGTTTCATCTACAGAGTCTCGACACAACTCTCTGGCTGTACAACCGCGGTTCCTGGAACTCACCTCCCACGCCGCCTTCGCTCGTCTGCGGGTCCACCATATGTTGCCCCTCTCGTCGCAGACTGGAACTGTGGAAACAACTCATTGTATTTCTAGCAATAAATAACTCTCTAATCTGCTTCAATTTTATCTCGTTTTCTGATTTATCTCCTTCTGATACTATTCAGACCTATAAAGGCATATAACAATCGCCTTTTTTGTAGTTTCCTGGTGTAATTAGGCATAACCATTCACGAGTTACAGACGTTCTTGAATAATATTCTTTTAAAAATGCACCAAATTATTTAACGACCAAGGAATCTTGAAATAATACTAATTTTCGAATTCGGTGAAACCATCAAAATTATTCCTTCGAGTCAGTTACCGTTCGCATCGGAAACGAGGATAACGCGACGGCTACTTCATAATCCTATTGTTGCAAACCCCAAGTACTCCAGTCGTCTAATTTTGCTTACTTATTCTACCCATAAAAGCACACATGAACCACTTCATAAAGCATTTACTGCTTCTGGAATGGGGAAAAAAGGAAGAACACTTGTTGTACATTACCATAGCCATTGTTCCAGGGCATTTAACACGCACGACGCCACATATCCCACATTGACCCGACTACCAATTATAGAGTCATTATCCTTCCGCGGGGAAGCGTCCGGCAAAAACACAACCGATATTTTAGTATCATCGATTTCTTCTCGGAACTGGATAGTGTTCTACGGGATGCGAGGTATTTTTACGCAGCACTTACCTCACGGCCTAGGCAGCGATGTCTTTTTGCCCAACAAGGTGTCGAAGAACTCTATAACAAGTAATATATCAGTATAATTGCATGTACCCGTGTCGAACTCTTCATTAAAATTTACCTGCACGATCCCGTCGTTAGGGTTTTTGCGGCCCGCCGGCCTTAGGAATAATCCTCACGGAAGAGCCATTCAATCCGATCCGAGCGAGGACTGGGCCTAGGGACGCTCCTGTGGGAACCGTCGTCCGGACTCGGTGATGGGATTTTTATTGTGCTTAATTTGCGCCTTCTTTAGACCGTAGGGAATTTACAATCTTTTTATTACTGTTTTCCGTTCCTTTGATAGGTCAGAATTCCAAAGACACGCTTATTGAGTGGAATCGAGATGACCCAAGACATTGCTACACTGTACTTTTATGCAAACAACAATCTTACATGCTTCTATTGGTTTAAGTCATTCATGATAAAATGTAACAATTTAACAACTATAAGAATCGTTTAACTGGCTATACACACAGCATCGATTACTCAGACAGCATAGTTTGTGCTTCTAACTAATGAATTCCCTTTTTAGGTACAAAATTTAAAACTAAATTGATTAAGAACTATGAAATTTTAGTGCGAGTATCTTCATTGCTTGGCATCTTTCACTACTTTTCTTCTTTTACACCAGCCAGTCCAGACGTACGCGGCGCCAGATAGGAACCACCTTGTTTGTAACTAACTGACAATTCCTTGCCAACATTAACGCTAAGATTTTCAATACCGGTAGCACAAAGATTCTTTAATCCAACAATATGAATCGTACTGTCGTCAACAGTATGTGAACAATTGTTTCTTCAGTGCCCCAAGCCATTATTATTAAGTATCATGTAAACACGTTGTTCCTTAAGCTTAAAGAACCATAGTTTTAACAGAATTGGCTTTTTCTTAAGCATCAGTAACCGTTGTTTCCGAAACACTAAGAACCATTGTCGCCACTTCAGCATCAACATTTGTTTCTTCATTGCTGATGTAGAGGTGCTGACGCCTGACGCCTGACACCTGTCACCGATCCGCGACTAATCGCTCAAGATTGGCCGTCGCTCGTGACCCGGCGATGGGAACCGGCCTCGCGCTATGCTAATGCAATGCCTTCGTGCTCGCTAACCACCACGCTTAAAAATTATACGGATATCAATACACAATTATCTGCACTGTATTTTCCGTGTAAGAAGTAAACAATTTGCTGTGAAATGGTCCTATAGTTCAGTATGAGCGAGAACTAAGGGCAAACAATATATATCATACATCATACACATACGATGCTATACAATTATGTCATACATATTTCATACACTATCTTAAAACAGGAAACTAATCTTTCGGGGTATTTTTACCTAAATATAAATGTAGGGTGAGTGTGTTGAGTGTGAAATTTAGATAAAGTGAGATGTGTGGTACATTTCTGCAACCGGGTACAATATACAGGAATTAAACATTTCTCCAAAGCATTTTTCTCAAGAATTATCTTCTGGCCTTCTGGTTATCAAGGTTCATTAGCACATGTTTTAGTACTCGTATGTCATTCACCGAAAATATTCTTCGCTGCAAAAACTCGAGCCGGACATTAAAGCTATAAATCAGCCGATGCATCAACCTTGACCTCAAACATGTGCGATTGGATTCCACCCTGCAATTACTGGCCGGGCGCATCTGGGAACTCAACCATGCGAGAGAGATAACGCCTTCGGTCTCACGTCGTCAGCGTCGTAAACCTCAGCAGCGGGCGTCGACTCCAGATACACTAGAATTAAATAGGAAAGCATTTGTCAGCGTATGCGGCAGGACGCGTCCGTATACGGAGAAGTGACTTTTTGTTGCAGTAAAAATAACCGGGTATAGAGACCGGCTCTATGCGTCATCGGCGCTGTTTGATGTCACCTGAAGGGTCGTCGAGCCGCTGGGTCGCTGTTCGTAAATATTGCTAATCCGCGACCGGTTGTCTACACTACACGTCTTGGGTCACCTTTGAAATTGTTTCATGACTGTACTATGGCAAGCTTAACTTTGACTGATCGGTTGATTGTCTTGAAGGATCGGGTAAATTTTGAAATACTTTAGTGTAAGATTAGGTTTTGTTGTTTTTAAATCTTGACTTTATCGAGTATGACAAGTTTTCATTTGATTGGATGGAGGGGGTTGAGTAGAAGGTTTAAAGATCTTACTTAGGTCAACATTGAATGTGTTCCATGACAGGTTCAATTGCTTCTTTTTGGAAGTCTTGACTATCGACTACCAGTATGACAAGTTTAGCTTTGCATTTGATTCGCATATGAATAACTATGGGTGCCTTGGGATTATATACAGTACGTGTAAAGTTCATTAATGTAAATGGGTCCAAAGTCAGTTAGTTCCATAGTCATCCTCTAGAAGTCAATATTTCGAATTTAAATTTAAACCTGAATGAATATATACTGTTAGTATAAGTAGAAACCCTTCTATTTGAGAATGAAGATTCAGAGTACATAAACCTTATAATCATTTGCAGTCAATTTAGTGGAGTTCATTTTTTTCTCTAAACAAATACTAAACCATCAACACCTTGAGAGTCACTAGTTATAAGACTTCTCACTAAGGTTAAGTCTCCTAAAAGTGCTGCTAAATGGTCAATGAACGAATCCTAAAAATGTTTAGTTTCGTTTCTGGAGCTATTCCAAGCAAAACTGAAAATTATATTATAACCAACCTATCCGAATGATTCAGATTTCTTTTTAACTAATTTAAATATGACATAAAATAATGATATTTTTATTTGATACTCATTTGAACCGCAATCAATTTTGATTCCGCTTAATATTCTCGTCTGGGTCGCCGCCGGGGACTAATCTGTGGCAAACCTGACTGTTCGCTTACAACAGTACCTCTTGTAATTGAAACCGACTATTTACCAGACATTAGTGCTAATTAATAGTCAAATGATCACTGGCATTAAAGACACTAAAAGCATACCATTAGGATTACCATGCAGATAGTATACTATTAATGCAGATTTCAATCAGATTCGACTCAATATACTCTGATTCTTTTCTGTTTTAAAAACATATAAAAGTACCCTGTCTATCTTTAGTGATTTATAATTTAAATAAATTAAAGAATTCTTTAACAAAATTAAAATAATTTATTCAACTAAGGATTACGTGGAACCTCTAAGCTATCTAATCTAAGATTCTCTGTAGTGTAAAATGTTGAAATACTCTAATTTGTTTTCATTCCTGTAATGTAATTTATTAGAGATTATAGGATTTTTTCATATTTATATTCAAGTTTTATGAACAGACCTATTACACCCACCCTTTACTCATATTCACCTTAAAATATACCCACTTAGTTCTAGACTCGATTTCCATAAATAAAAAAGATTAAGACTAAGATTTTCGAAATCTACTTTGTCTTCAGTCGACACAGAACATAGATTAGATTACCTTTTGAAATGGAGACCTACCCAGGTAGGTATTTTAAGCCAAGTATGAATGAGGAAAGAGTGTAAACGACAATCATTACATATCTAAACATTTTAAAATAAAAATATAAATCAACAATATCATTGTATAAACAGTATTTTTCAGTCGTACCTAATATTTAATCTAGAAAATGAACGGAACTGCAAGACAGGAGACGACACTTCCTGACCATCCTTCAACAGAGTCAGGTTTGTGCTCGCCGTAAATGTAAAACAGAGCATAATAGGCAGTAAATCTCCGGTGAGATGGTTGATTGAGGCGCACTCTGTACGCGGACGTGGGAAGCGCTAACGAGATTACCCATTTATGACTTAACACCACAGATCGCGCAGTTTATCGCCGTGTGTGAACGTGAGCTGTTCCCGGACATGGCTGTCCCCGGGATATCACTTATCCCTGGGAGGTTCTGTGTTTTAGATTGACAAATATCGCCTTTATATTGCTTTTATCGGGATGGTTTGGAAATAATCGCGATTTTATATCCGTTTCGCAAAGGACCATAAAATTCTTCTATGTATCGTGTTTTATTTGGGTTTTATTGTTTTAGTCTCAGGGCTTTGACCCCATCACTCTTTTTATGTGTATTATAATTTATTAACTCAACTTTCAGAGTAGTTTTACAATGTAGGCAATATCAAACAATATCTTTTCAAATAATAAATTATATTCGTCATTCGTATTTCAGTTATTAACAAACTATCTACAAAAGTAGATTGTAAAATTAAATAAATACCCCTCTCGCAGCAGACCTGCATACTCAGCGATAGATAAAAGATAAAATTTAAATTTATTAGAATAATTAAAAATTACATAAGAAAAACGCAAAAACCCAATTTTTGAGTACAACCCCCCCCCCAAACTACCTGTTCCGATTCAGATTGACCGATATGTCTGGATTATGAACTCAACCGAGTAAATACACATATCTACCAAATCTGGTCTCGATCGGACCATATTTACGAGAGTTGTTTTTGGCCTCTGGGCACCTCAAAACAAAAAATAGCATTGTCCCGGGCGTAAGTATTTCCATGAGACCTACGGTAATAGCTTCTTTTCTATGGAAAATTCGCTAAAACTAGTAAAAGTTAGATAAAAACAATATCAGCACGTGGGGATTTCCATCAAAAAAGGATTATATTTACTTCCCAGTGGGAAATAGGTTAGTTCAGGAAAATGTCTAAAGGGAATGTTTTCAGTTCATTGGAACAGCTGTTCTTATGTTACAAATTTTGGCCGTCCAAATTGCTAACACCACCCCCCCCGCAAAGCTAAAACATATCCATGTCAAAATGTTATACATTTTAGTGGCATTAAAATGCATGAATATGTTTAATCACTTCTTCATAGTGTAGTGGTTGAGAGAGTCAGGTTTTAAAGTTTTTACTATTCCTATTATGGTGGAGGTACTGCAACCTCTTTAAGTGACTAAAATCATCCGCAATAATAGTTTAAAAACATGAATACTGTACTGCGGTTTGAAGATCCTGGTATCCCAACCCTGACCGAGGTCCCGTTGTCGCGGGTCGCCCACGCAGCTGCAGGTGCGCGCCAACGGTCCCAGGAGCCCCCGGCCACCGCGAGACGTCTGGCACACATGCTGGCCGTTGCTAGTTCGCCAAGGGCGTTGCGGAAGGAGTCGATAATTGAATTCCACTTCGATTGAATTCTGGAAAATAGTTTTCTGCAGTGTATGTCTAAACAGGTAGATAAGGAATTCGGTATGTGTAAGATTGATTCATAATTTGGAATTTGTAGTCAAGCCTATAATCTAATACTTGATTAAAATGTTTAAATGATGCCTTAACAAAATTATACAGTTTTGACATTCACTTTTAAGATACTTAAGTTTCGATTGTAGATGTGGTGGGTAGAACTATTTGGTAGTTCAATGGTTATCAACGCTTCGTAAAATATGATGGTCAACTGGTCCTTGAAAGTAACAAATTTTTGCACGTCTTTGTCATCCTAAAAATCTTTATAACTTTACACTCTTTACCTATATCCCCCTTATAGTGCATAAAATAAATGAATATACAATTTTTTATTATATAATTTGAATAACTAATAAGTTTCAGTGTTCACATAATATGTTTATTCAATTGTTAATATATAATATTTAGTTCCTCCAATTTTATATTCACCTCACACATGAATTCACTCTCGGTACAAGTACAGCTACAGCTTGAAGTAACGGTATTATATTTTCTTCCCAATACAAAATCTAAATATTCCCTTACTAGAATAAATCCCACAACTTGTTAAATAGTTTACATCCGTTATTTTTCCCAGTCCGAAGTGCTCAGAAATTTGAAACCAGAAGATTTAGATTCCTAGTTACAGTGTATCATTTGTCTCCGTAACACAAATACTCTTCGAATGTAAAACAATCCTTTGAGAGTGCCGGTACCGGGACTGGTTTCAACAGATTGTATAAATTAATGAACTAGTCCAATGTTGACGGAAACCTCTGCGCGGCGGGGGCAAAGCCCGTCTCGGAGTTGAACGACTCAGCGACGACCAAGTCAAGGACGGTGTAAAAACCAAGAGTCCACATGTTTGAAAGTATTGCCGAAAACTGGTTCTACCGTATTAGTTCGCCTCCGTTACTTCCTAATTCTTGCGCGGCATTCCATGCGAGATCTTCTTTGAGCTATTATGAACTCAGTTAGTTCGATAACCGTCCTGACCCACATCCGTGTTACTCGAGCCGGGGGCGACTCTTGACCTTCGTCGGATGGATACGGCGCCGGCCCATCATCAGGTTCATGTCAGCACTGTCGTCAGTGTGGGATCAGGATCACAATAGCAACACAATTCTTATTCCTACTCAGATCTCCAGTAATTAACCGTGGGTTGAAAACGCACTGAAAGTTGGCATTTTGACATTTTTAGATTGTCGTGAATCCCAGTGATTCAAAAAGATTACGAAGCATCGGACCCAGTATCCTCGATGTCAAGGCTTGTGCACGTCAGCGTGTTGAGCTATTGTTCTGTTCCTTATCACATATGTGGCTAAATACTCATAAGTTATAAGTATATTTCAAGTTTAAGCATACAGTATTTCAATCCAGTAATGAATCTCCTGACTTACTGGTTTAATTACCTGTCTATTACTGAACCTTGAAGAATACCTTTCAAAACGTTCCTCAAATTTACTTCCTCATATAAAACACAGTTTGAAAAGAAAATAATCCAAAACAGTACGTAGTGAAGGAGCTTCATACATGAACTCTCGAGAGCAAACAATCTTCATGAGACCAGTATTGAAAACTTCCGTTACATGCAGCGATCGCTTTGTGCGAGCGGCGGCGGCGGCGGGCGCCGATGAGGAACTGGATCCGTGCCATTGTGCCAAGTGCGGTGCCGAGGTCGTTGACGTTCCGGTGATATGTCTGAGAACCTCTCTATCCTACTGGTACTACTGGTCGACTGTCGAAGCTGCTCACTGTTCCGCCCTACATGCTACATGCCAGGTGCCAGGTGCCAGGTGCCGGGTCACGAGCTTGGAGCTGTTCGCTATTGAAATGCTCAGTATCGGTATGCCCAACGGCGGCTTCTAGGGAGATCAGTGACAAAATGTCAAGTCTAATCCCACACATGACCTGAAGCATGAAAATACCCATGGAAGTACGAGAGGCCAGGGTAAAAACAAAGCAAAGCAGGTACAAAGCAGGTAGTCGGAAATATCTGATATTTTAAACCTAAGGTTACCACAAAAATAAAACGTCTTGCATTATGAAAAAACGTTGTTTCCGTTAGTTATGTCGAATTAGAATAAAAAGTCATCGACGATAGCTATAGACCAAGAGGATATCTGTGGGCGAAATACGTATAGAGGTTATCAAACCAAATTCCACTCAAGAACTAAAGGCTCCTCACAAGGTAAATGTATTGCATATGATAGTTCTTGAAACTTGGTAAAATAAACATAACGAAAATGGTCACGATAACAGGGTTTCTTGAAATTTAAAGACTTTTGACTTCATTTAGTTAAATAAATTGTAAAGTGATTTTTCTTGATATTGATAAAAAAACAACATTATGTTTTCCACAACAACGTTACAGTTATTTTTACCACGATAATTAATTAATTGCCCAGTGAAGAAAGTAATTTGTTAGCCTCATAATATTTTCTCAGGTCATTGATTAGGATTGTCATGGCGAACAGACTGTAAGGGAAACGTGATAACCCTTAAACCAAAATGTCCAGGTAGTCAATATATACACATATATACTGTATATAATATATATACAGGAATATGTTAATTTGTAGAAAAACAGTTCAATCTGCCTAAAGTACTTAGCAAGAGTCATGGGTTATGTGAATTATGCACCATCATAACATGAGAAAACAAAGAAAGTAATGTGTACTATCTGTTCCCACAATGACCGGAATTGAAAGTTCACACGCATTTTTCACTAATTATTCTTACGTTTAACGGTAGTAGTGCCGTTATCTAAAGTGTTTGTTTTGTTACTTCCATTGAATATTTATGAATAATTAGACTAACTCAGAAATTTCCCTATTAATAAACTATAACAAGTCTTTAGGAAAAATTTCTGTCCCATATTTATTATCTAGTATCAAAATATATATTTTATAAATAAGGAACAACAGTGGTCCAAATACGTCTCCTTTACAGACATCCATTTATATAATCAACCAAGTAAAACGGTGGCTACCAGTATGTGGATACGATTCCGTGTGAACAACTATATGAACGGCTGGTTCCGATACATCTTTATCCACAATCCCACGCGTTATCAAGCCAGTCAGCTGTTTTTAAATCAGCTGTTAGCGCCAGTCTGACCGCCGGGCTCCGCGACTTTAATGGGGGGATAGCGCAGGCACGTGACCCCTGACCTCTCGGCCAAGGTACCGTTTATTATTTTCAGAATCTGTATTTCCAGTGCTTGCCCCGGGGCTTCCCATCTGTCTCCCTTTATTGGCTCTCCTTTGCAAATATCTTTGCGTTTTTGTCAGTTAATTTGCCTGATGATTTATTCAATTTTCCGCCGGAGGCAGTCCATGTTGTTAATTGAATTAAAGTACCATTCGTCCTTAAGATCATTTAGTATTCTAAACAAAATAGTATTTTTGGATCGACTAGTATTACTTCTACTACTTTTGTATGAGTATAAAGGTATGCAACTTAAAAGTCTAAAATTCATCAGGTAAAACCATTCAGCAATTGAAATAATGACGTGATATTTATTAATTCAATGGACTCAAGGCGTGGTTGTGCCGTTTGACAATTCAGAGTGACGAATCAATTAGTGGCACAGGAGGTTATGTTATGTCGTATGATCCGAAGTAAAGACCATACTATAAGATACTTTTATCTAGAAGAACAATTAATTGTGATATAATTTGGAAACTGGTGAGATTTTTGGTAGTTTTAAAACTCTGTAGTAGGACCCTTTTATGTCTGGGGTATATTTCAATGGTTTCAATATAGCACGTAACTGGCTGGCTGCAAGTGATTAATTAATCATAGCCACTAAAGGGGTTGAGATTTTATTTGTGCAATATTTTACCAAAGTGGGTGGGAACTCGTCAGTGTCAAATGCCAACTTGAGCTTTATAGAATGCTTGATATTTGATCTGATACATTATGCAGAGCGCAGTATATACTGTTTAGCCCGAGCTAGTGGAAGCGACCACCTGCACCGCACAAAGCCCACATTCAAGGCAGATTTATTTAAATGCTGCTCTGGAACCGGTAACGGCAAAACAATAACATATCTCAACCCATTGAATCCAATGCATTATCATACGGACGGTATTGGGCTTGTTGCTCTGTGTACATTCGTATACATTCTGACAACCTCTGTCACTTCGTAGTGCCTTTGACCATGTACACAACACGGTCTAGGGCTCACAACGTTTGTCTCAAAACTGTTGTACATTAGGAATAAACTATTGCATGATCAAACCTAGGCTACTTCATTGTTTTTGCTTTTTTAAGTCATTTACAGTAAAAATAATGTTTAACATAGTTGGAAGTGCGCTAAACATTGCAGTTTGTGGAGATCGCACCAAAAATATTCTACTGGAGCTTAGATCTGCCTTTTTGAACTTTATTATAGAGGAAAATAAACAATTATTGTTTTTTCTCAAGAGGTTGAGTAAGACTAACGAATATAAGACTTAGACTTCGATAAATTTTTTTGTTATTTACACTGCAAGAAAACCCATATTAGGGTTCGATTTTTGAAGGAAATCAATGTACTAATGTTACCTGCACCAATCACAGAAATGTGCCAGAGTTAATCACACCATTGCATATTATGGTTGGACGCGGGAAGAGGCGGTAACCTCAGTACTCCGCGAGCCAAGTGCAGCGGTGACTTGCGTTTCTCTACCTCCCACGGTCAATTGTTCGTCAATATCTCGTTGCTTCTTATTTGTGTATCATCGTCGACGTCCGCGCTTGTTGACCCCTTTAGCTCCCCCACTGACCTCCTTGACCGCCCTACATGATTTGTGAAATGTCTTTACTTCTCTATTTGTCCTGATGTAAGTGTATGTTGTTACAGAAGTCCATAACACCGGGCGCCATGACGGCGTTCAGCACCTCGGCCTGTTACTTCCTCTGGGCTGTTTTTCTTCTGTCTTCCATCGATGCCGGTGAGTCAAACACGCATGCACGTGTGTATTTTAGTAGTGACTGCCTTGTATTATCTCCGAGTGCTGTACCGCCGATAGCTCTTCACTTCGTCTTCTCCGTGATTACAATAACCTCTCAGCCAAACCTGTTCCCTCGCTGCATTTGTTCAGTAATAGTTTCCATTCAGTTTATGTATTAGTTCGCATTAACCACCAATTATCCCTAATTACCCTAAACAAGCGGTCGACAGCCGCGCAACAAGAAGGTACTTTCCATTTCCGGGGTCGACGCCCCGTTCATCGAAAGATTATCTCTTTTATCTTTACTAATTACATCATCTCCGATCCAATGGGGTGGGCAATTTTGTTTCCCACGATTTTCAGTTTTAGTGCAATTCCCATGTCTAATGGGGGACGAGCAAATTTTAATAGCCTAATGGGTCTATCGGGCTTCCATTAGCATACGGGAAGTGCAGGTTAAGGTGAGTGACTGGAACCTATAAACCGTGGCCGGTGACGAGTATCGACCCTCCACTTCCTCGACCTTGACCGCGCCCGCTCCTGGGTCTCCGCCACCCGTATTCTCCACCGCACCAGAGGTTCCATAACCCGTAGCCGGTGACGGGTATCCATATTCACTTCCTCGACCTTGACCACGCCGCTCCTGGGCTCTACCGCAACTAAGGCTCCCTCCATACCCCGTAGCAGGTGATGGGTATCGACCCTCAGTTCCTCGACCTTGACCGCACCGTTCCTGGGTCTCCGCCACCCGTATCCTCTACCACAACTATGGCTCCATACCCCGAAGCAGGTGATGGGTATCGACCCTCCACTTCCTCGACCTTGACCGCACCGTTCCTGGGTCTCCGCCACCCGTATCCTCTACCACAAGTAAGGCTCCATACCCCGTAGCAGGTGATGGGTATCGACCCTCCACTTCCTCGACCTTGACCGCACCGTTCCTGGGTCTCCGCCACCCGTATCCTCTACCACAAGTAAGGCTCCATACCCCGTAGCAGGTGATGGGTATCGACCCTCCACTTCCTCGACCTTGACCGCACCGCTCCACTCGTATCCTCCACCACTCGTATCCTCCACCGAACCCGAGGCTTCATAACCGGTAGCCAGTAACGGGTATCGACCCTTCTCCTCCTCGACCTTGACCGCATCGCTCTGGGTCTCTGCCACCCGTTTTATGTGAACCAGTCCATTTGCGGCGTTAAATTCGCTCATCCTGAGTTTCTAATTGGGAAGGGAGATAATAAAATTTGGCAATGACTGGACTTGCCGACACCTTAGGCAGTCCAATAAATTAAGTCCAATTAAGAGGACCTGGATGTAGATGAACTTGCGTCCGCGTGATAGTGACGCTTCCAAATCGACCTCCATTATTTTCGGTGGATTAAATTTGCGTCCTTAATTCAAAGTTAGTTTCGTGATTGAGCTCATTTATCGAACGTAATCTCTCGCCGATTCAGATTAATAAGAAAACATGTTTGGGAACATTTTTAATAACTGGATGAAATTAAATTTTGTAATAACTTAATCAATAGCATAAGTGATGACTTTTTTCATGTAACCATTTGCGAAATAATGGTAATTTATAATATATATTGGGTACTATGCTCCAATATTACTATCGATTATCCACAAATGCGTAATTGGGTATTTCAAACGTTTAAGACACGTCCTATAAGTTTAATCACACCTAGTAGTTTATCACCTATTATGTCAATGACGAGAGTGTTGGCCCTGGTTTGATAACGGTTGACTGAAAGTGAAGCGAAACTCGGCGATCGCGAAGAGGGAATGCGCGTCCGGTAATTGCTCGGAATCCACGGCCCTGTCACCGATAAGTCTTCCCGCGGCCCGGGATATTTATCGCCCGCCGGTTGGCAGCAATGCGCAGCCAACTATCCGGCGGATTATCCCGCGATGATGAATCCCCCCTTGTTATTTCTTGGTGACCTGGGACAAATGCGGGATACAGGACGTGGTGGCAAAGAAGCTACTACGACTTACAGGTTGGTTTCCCAGCGTTTGCGGATTCCAGCAATACATTTATACGCAGTTTTCAAGAAAAATATGCGAAGGATAGGTCAATGAACTTTGTAATCTTGACAGCGCTAGCACGTGTTATAGTACAACTTATTACAGAGCATCATTATTATTGAAATTTGTATCAAGGAGCTATTTTATTTTGTTTATTTCCACGCCAATTCATTCGTTCATGCTTTTATAGGAAATGGCCCTAATCCTGGTATTGTTATTCAAAACTATAACCTAATGAAGCACTCAATAAAAGGTTGTATGTGTATAATAGCTCCTGGTTTATTTTATTTGAAAACGTAATCGTAAAATAAGTCATTCAATATTAGAACACTCCAAGGTTACACTCTAGCACCATTACTATTTTCAATTAATAACTTAATTACAAGTGACATCTTCTGATTTCCTTCTTCTGCCTCTCAATATTCTACATACTCCTTTGTTAAACAATACCCAAATCTGATTATAACATTGACTATCCCAAATTTGAACATGACGCCGAGGCTACTACTCAGAAATACCGGACCCACCGTAAATTTTACGCGAACCGCAAGAGAGAGCCACTTCCAACCGATCTCGCCTCTTCAATAAACGTGACGGTGCGGCGGTCCGGGAGAGTGTGGAGTTTTAATTCTTCGCGCAAATTGTCGAGACACAAAAAGACATTTAGACGGCACGACGGAGCGAAGACCAAGGACTCACCAAGGCCAGTCATACTCGAGCGAGTCGCCGGCATCCTCGGGCGGAAAATGGGGTAATAACCACTCGTCGACATTCCAAATGGAACTGTGGACTCGGGTATTGGAGCGGATCGCCGCGGTCGAGGAATGGGACGCGAGAAACGGCCGGTGGGGGCGCCTCAGTCGCGTGTCAGGACCGAAAAGGGAACCTTGGGAGACTCCAGGAGGATGGTGGAATCACTTGCATCTGTTCGCTCTTCTAAAATATTACGCATTTGTCTAAAGTCCGTATCTGGTGCCTGCATTTGCGTTTTACATTGAGATCGAGGGGCTAACCACGACGCATGCTATGCTAACCTAATCATAATAACAACGGAGAAATTTTGATTAGACAATTTGAATAGAAAAGGTTACCAAAGGTTCAACGCACGCGTTATTTTTCACAACTAGTTTCGGTGGCTCCATGAAGAATGTTTCGTATAACCATTGTATTAAAACCTCATCCCGAAACCAGTTTCTATGGAGATCTAAGTTTAGAACGACCCGGACCGAGACGAAACTAGCCAGAAGCTGTAGATCTCAGCCAACCTATCATCTGGACCAATCTCGCATACCGGGAACGGTCCTAGAGTCCACGCAACTATCAACTACCGGTCGAAGCCTATGATTGTCGAAACAGCGAACAGTTACTCTGCACGGTCAAGGTCGTTGCACGACGGGAAAAAATACAAACGAGATATAAATCCGGATAAATTGCGGATAGACCATTAAGAGTGAGTTTTTGCGGTGCGATGGACACGAAGAGGTTATTAAAGGGAGTCACGTGACAGTCCTCCCAAATTAGTAATAATTGCGACCTCATGGGGGGCCGGGTCACGGGTTCGAGTCCACTCACGTGGCCGAAACACGGGTCACTGGGGCTCGTAAATTTGAAACAGATTTATCACTTCCGGTTGCTGAGTGTTGGATTCGCTGTGGGTGTTTTTGTGAGTATCTGCAGAGTTTTGGAGGTTGCGAAATCCTAATTGGAGGAATAAACATTTGTAACAATTTAAGTTTGAATTGAAAACTGAAAACACTATATATACATGTGTGTTGAATTGGTGAAATTATTTGCTTTAAACAAATGTTAAAAATGTATCAAATTAGGCGAAATCTTTTCTTCGAGTCCGTGGAAACAAACAGTACAAAATATGTAAAAATTGCATTCATACGGTGTTAATATTCTTTATTTTACAAATAGTCAAAACTTTCATTAAAATAATTTCATGTTATTTATTGTAATGAGGTTTGGGTTCCTCATGGTTAACATTTTTTAAGTCACAAAAGGTTACGCGGTTAAAAATAAGTTAGAGGAAGCATGTAAATTATTTTTCATTGGAAACATTTGGTATATTCATCCCTACTGTATTGATGGAAGAAATAATTTGTTTGCTTGAAAAGGTAGAATAACCCATTTTTTATAACTAAAGTATGAACCGTAGTATATTTTATAGACTTCTTGCCAAGTTTTTTAAGTCATAAGTGACTATTTTTAAATCGTCCACTCTCCTTGCTCAACATAATTAACCTTGCTTAATTTGGACGCTGTCCTGTTACGAATCTATTCCACATTTACCAGTTTTCACACGGGGTCTGGGAAGTTCCGGCGGAAGTCTGAAACATCGCTTGGCCATCGCATTGTTGTAAGGGCAACGGCCGTACATAGAGTAAGACAACGTGGACCGTTACTCATTACTCCGTGTATTTATAGACTTGTTCGGTGGCACCGAGGTAGAATCAAGGTTTTGTTATCAAATAATTACATCTCGCTCGTGCCAGAGCCAATCGTAGGCGTCGATGTAAACAACGCATTATATGGCGCCAGATTTGACCGGATACCGTGTAGGCCATTTCTGCTATGTAGGTGGAACTAGTTTACGAAGAATAAATAAAATAGTTGAACTGTCCGAGTCACGTAATTCGCCAGATGGGCCCTTCTTTAATAATTTTGTTTCTGCCATTGGATAGTCCAAGGGGCAACCCTACCCTAAAAGCCAAAATCGTTAATATTAAAGTAAAAATGTTTATGTTCTTACTTCATTATTGTCTAACAGAAAAGAATAAATTTAATGCCCTTTTTTGACCCCTAAATAGGGGCAGAGTTTACGAAAAAATGTTTGTATTTACTTCCCTGTAGGTAATAGGTTAGATCATGGATATGTCTAAAGGGAATGTTTTCAGTTCTAGAACTACTTCTACTAGAAACTTCCTATCTAGAAACTGTTGTATTATTTTAGTTTTAAAGCTATAGAATTTTATGATAAAAAATTTTACGTAAAAATTCAATTTCCTTTTTTCAATTTTAGATTTAGATTTTTATGAATAGGTTTTTGTTTACATTCTGCATTATGCATAGTACAGTTGTTTGTAGGCATATTCTTTGTCTACAAAATAAAAATAAATCTCTAAGTCTTTTAGAACTAGAACTGGGTTTATTTGAGTTAATCACTTTATTATTTAAAAAGTAGTTTGTAAATTTGTATAGATTACTTACACCAACCTTGCAAAATATAATATCTTTGCCTAAAAGTCATAACCAATATTATTAAAAATAGTGACGGTACTAGAGTGAACATGCAATACACAATTGAATTTTAGTCTAAAAATTTCATTGTAGGCATAATTTTGATAATAAATATAAAAACATTCCAGCTATGGTTTATTCACTTATTATACATAGTGTTGATCTGGAAATTCTAGAGAGTAAAATGTTAAGAAAAATAAATACATTTTTTTAATATGGGGTTTAAGGGTAGGATACCTTCTTAAATTTGATGAACAGAGTTTAAAAATAATTCATAGTTAGAACCTCTATGTAGTTTACTTGTGATAACTGATTAGTGTTGCTTAGTAATAACTAGATACTTAATTAATCTCTCATTGTTTCTAATATTATATTTTAGCGTTGAGTATGAAGAAATTTGTTGAATGGTTAATGAACTGTCGTAGCTACACACGTCTCTAAATGAGCTCATTTAAATACTATATTCCAACATTTTTCATTCATTTAAAATTATGATCGATGATTTCATTATGGAAAACAAAAAATAATTATTAAATAAAATGTAATAAAATAGCTAAAAAAGTGTTTCGTCTAATTGCATTATTTTATGTTTGGTTAGTTAATTTACAATATGATCGTAAGTAAGTTGAATAAATAAAATCCCTCTAATTATTGAGTTAACATATTTTTAATCCAAATTGTAAAGGTAGGTTTAAATCCTATTGAACTAAACGTTTTGCAGTGTTACCACAACCAGAAAACACCAACGGCAATAATAATGATGAAAACTTCACACGAAAGGTGCGAGAATGTGTTGCACGGTTGGCAGAATGTGATGGGATAACGACCTACACGATATACGCGCTGTAATGACAATTACTAACAATGTAAACAATGCAGGTTGTTGAGCGGGGAGCGCCTGCTGCTATGCAAAACACGAAGTACACCCGTGCCTCTCAATTGCCTACCCGGGAAATGTCACGGCGCTCGTCGCTAAACAACTGTAGCAAATTATTATGCTAGTTGGTTCTTTTGATGTTTTATAGTGGAATGTTATTTTTTATCAATGCTTATATACGTGTGGGATTGTGAATATGTTTCACGAACGTAATTAAAATTCTAAGAAATTAAGAAGGGGTACTTTAAAGTACAGTAATTGAAAATAGTTATGATAGCAACTTCGCGAACTTAAATAATATTACAGTAACAAAGTTAATTTTACCAGTCATTCTTTAAAAGTTAAATAATCAAAACTCATCAAAATAGCCCTAAGATGAGATGATCACGTAAGATACAAATGTCATTAAGAGTTTCTTATCTAGTGAAGCTTTTCAAATACGAAATACTTCACTTTTTTACTTCCTTCCCGCAATAACGGTTTTACATTTAAACAGTCACTGTAACGTTACTTTGTTTTGAGCCAGAAAACTTGGTGCCATTTTAAATGGCATTTAAATGGTATTATTAGACTGGGGTGGCGTCATCCTGTAATCTAGCTACTTGGAGGTCACGAATTGTGGATAGTTATGAGCGAAAGTCGGTGGATGTAGTGTTCTCTTGTGTGGATTAACGTCCGCACTATTGAATACTACGTTAATCCGCAAAGGCAATCCTCATAATTAGACCAGTTCGTAATTCAGAAGCCGTGGTTCAGATTCCACGTTAAACTGTAGGTCCCTTAGTTGCCATCGGCTGTTTGGCTATTAATTAACAGTCCTGTCTAAGGAACATGTCAGCCTTAGTCAGTAACAAGACTACAAGATCGCGCCACAATCATCTTACACTCATTTCTCATTCATACTTGGCTTAAAATACCTTACCTGGGTAGGTTGCCATTTCAATAATCTAAATCTAAATCTATAACATCTAGGGACCGACCAGTTTGATTCGAATTTGAACGTTTTGAATACCTCGGTGAATACTCGTATACAATAATAATAATCATTGCTGAAATTCAACTTCTCTAATATTATTATTGTCACATTCAACAGCTGTTCATTGACATTTTCATCACGTCATAGATCGCTGAAAATATCTTTAAAATAAATATATTCTGATATAAAACGAATCTATGTCTTAATTTTAAAATTCGTTGTTTTAAACGTTGATGTTATGCTTGTTTAATAGTTTTTTCATTGCTCGTTCGGGACTAAAAGTCCAGCATGGTGGTGGTAGCCCTACTGCAGACTCCTAAGCCAAATCCGTTGTCAAAAAATGTCACAAATGTGTAAAATACACAAAAACAAATACAAGTGAATAAATATTTCAAATTAATTGCTAAATGTCCAAAGTTTTCCCAGAGTTTCTCCCACCCGCCACTCGAAGACGCCACGCCATTGCGTCACCCTGCCCGCACCGCCCGTTATAATGACCACTATTTTTAGCCTCGATTTGCATAACTTGTTCCCTCTATCTTCACGGAAATGTGCGACCTGTCAAGAGCTCACCTCCCGCGCCGCCGCGCCATTTCCGCCGTCCCGCCCGTTCATTGCCTTTTCCTTTTTACTTGATTGGGAATAGATCAAATCATTAATTTAAAACATCGTAAATTTACGATCACTAATTAAAAGTTTAATCATTAGTTGCCATATCACCATAGGCGTCATTTCATCAGCCGAACTTGGAATCTGTCCTAATAAGTTAAACCATAGACTACCTTTGGTTAGTCTAAGGTAAAACCTTCAAGTTCGCCGCCAGCTTTTTATTGCTTGTAACGTCATTAAGTATTTTTACTAAATCAAGTAGGTACAGTTGTCATATTAACCAAACTCGAATGGACATCCCCGAATTTGATCCCGTGACCTCTTGCATCAAAGTTAAGACGCTAACCACTACGCTAGCAAGACATACTTAACCTAACATACTAGCAAAAATGTAATGTTTTCTTTTCAACGTATCCCAAAAAAAATTGTTTAGGTAAAATCTTTTTCATTGGTATACTTATAACAACTCACTATCACAACTCTTACTGTAAGTTAGGTAAATAATTATATCCATATAAATTTAACTAAACATAGTTTCGTAAACAACATATTTAGAAACTTTCCACTTAGATACTGAAACTTACATTAAATTTTATTACTGTTACTTTCTACACTCTAAGGCAGAATCTTCAAAATCCAGAAAACCTTATATTTTATAAATATATTAAGTTTATAAGCATAGTTCTTTGATTTAAATCGTCCTATTTTTGTCAAATGCTATGCAGAAACAAAACACACTATACAAAAGAAACATATTTCCATAATACAATTTTTTACGGATTAAAATTACGTAAACTTTACACTATGTTCGCATTCTAAGAAACGAGTGTGATTTCATTCATTTGAATGACAGTCAGAACTTAAATAAACAAACCAACATAATTTGCATGCTAATAACATGTGTTTGCTGCGCAGTGGCTAACGGCAAGGCTGCCAGTGCTGCCACCCGCGCAGCGTCAAAGCAAAGAGATGACGGAGAGGACAAATATTGGTTTTGGAGTTGCAATTTGCACGTCTTTGTTTGGCAACCTTGCCCGCCCATAAAGTAATTCCACCGACGCGCTTTCAAACAATACACGGCCTCCTGAAACTCATTACTGTATGGAGACCGGATGTTAAATTGGCAATTGGCATGGTTTGCTTAACTAACGCATTCTTGACGTCTCGTATTCTGTATTCTACATAAATTAGAATTTGAATAAGATGAGTCTGTTACTAAGGAACGATAATAATAATAATTATTATTATTCTTATCGTTCGCCATTGTCGCCACCCAATACTCAATGAATATGTAATGAAAGGAAATAAAATATCGTCAGCCAACACGTCTAAGTCAAAATTACAACTATATTTTATTTAAAGAGCCGAACCCAACCAGAGACGTCGTATCCATTCACTATACTTTATACGACCCAAGTCAAGCTGTATAACATTGAAATAAATGGTAATATATGGAGCTTTGTTACGAAAAAAGATAAAAAGGGAAAACTTACTAGGCATTAAAAAATTACAATGACACAATACTTTAAGTAGCTTTTATTGTTAATTACTGAAATAATTGAAAGTAATTATTTCGAGAGTCCGTTGCCTCCACAGTCCACAGTCCGTATCTGCCAGTGCTGAGGGGTGCCCCCCTCCCTCTTCCTGCGCCCTCCCCCGGAACCCCCCACGCTCACCCCCCCCAGACGCCTCAGCCATGCTCCCTGCCCTCCTCAATCTTCCAACCCTGCTCCTCCCCCCTCCCTCTCTCTCTCGCAGCCGAGGGTAGCTCCATCTCTCACCCCTATAATAAGATTGTCATATCCAAGTGGTTTATCAAGTTACCAGCTCCCCTATTGAGTCATATCTCCCGTAGGAAACGCCTGGTATTCTAACCCCCTTTTGCGTATTCACACATTTCCTTAATGGATCTTGTTTTGTCCAAAGCCATAAATTATTTTTAATTCATAAAACTGTAAATAAGTTTAAAAAAATAAATGTTTTTAATGTGATTAGTATCATTAATTATTAGGATAGTATATGTTAAGTTTGGAAAAAACAAATCTATTATAATTTACAATAGATTTGTTATTTTGCAAAAAGTCAAAAAAATTCAATTTATGTTTAAAACATAGCAGATGCTTTTCATGTGGTTATATTTTAACATACTAAATAAGTATTATTTTTATTAAAATGTTCTTGTTATTTTACAATGCAAATCTTTGTAGCTAAAAGTTTTACAGTAAAATTCCTGATTCTACACTGAAGAACTTTTTAATTAGTAAAACATATTTTGCACAGCGAATGTATAAAATGTTGTGAATATTAGTAAATTACAGATTTAAAATGCAATCTTTGATTGTTCCAGCCCCTGCACCAGTGGCAGATGGGGAACCGGCACACAGTCAAGCACTTGACATTCACAACAATGAAGCAGGTGAGAGCAGATATTCATATTCTTGCTTGTATGAGTAGTTTACTCTACTACTCATGTACTCCTACATGAGTGAAGGGTGTATGTGATGAGTGTAACAGGTTGGACATGAACAGTAGCTTTGTTTAGTTGAGGTTTTCCAGTGAAGTAATACTAATGATAATGATTTAATGACACTATTCATGTACATCGCTCTTTTTATCTTTACTAATATTATAAATGAGAAAGTAGGTATGTATGTTACCTTTTCAGCTTCTCAGCTGATCATGATGAAGTTTTGTACACATTTTCTTGAAGGTATTAACATGAAGATGAGATTTTTTCATTTAAAAAAAAATAATAATATTAAATCCCAGTTTAGGGCAATATTAGACATATTTTTTTCAAAGTTTTTGAGTTAATGTGATGAATAAAAGTGATTTAATAGAAAGAAATAACTATATTAAATGTTATTTTATGCATAACAAATGTAATAATGAAACCCATTCTATTATTTAATCTAATTTATCTAATTGTAAAATAATGCTGTATTATAATTTAGCTAAGATTTTTTATTTATTTGTTTAAGATTCAGGTTTATATTTTGTTGTTTTCAAGTATGTTGCTTCTTAACACTTTTTATACAATATATACCGTATAAAGTACGCCTACAAAGAAAAATGGCTGTATTTACTTCCCTGTGGGAAATAGGTTAGATCATGAATGTGTATAAAAAAATATTTCAGTTTATCCAAACAACTGTTCTTATGTTTCAAATTTAGATTGTTCAAATTGCTAACACCCCTCCAGAGCGAAAACATATCCATGTCAAAAATCAATTAATGTCAAACTAATTAACCCAATTAATTTTTATTTCATGCACAGTTTTCTCATATGAAAAATTCTGATCTCATTGTCAGCTGTTTTTGCAAGTTTTTGCATAGCAACTCATTCATTTAACAGCCTTAAGTTGACTTTAATTTTTTGACCATTCTGGAAATATTCATATTTTCACAAAAGTGCCACATAAAATTATTATTCTTTAAATATTCAATATTTATTTAATGTGGGATGGGTTTTATAATGAGAATATGAAAAATATAACATAACTTTACAATCTGGACACCCTTTTAGCTGCTATTCCTTTTTTTATATATTTGCATTTTAAAAGTTCTCGTAAAACGTGTTTTGAATGTTTAATTGGATTATTTATTGCATTAGGTACTTAAGGATATTATTGAAATCTGAGATTCCAGAAACTGATGAATACATGGGGCAAAGTGAACCATAAAATAATTTCAGGAGCTAATCTTCCTCAGACAAAGTTTAGGTAATTATAATTATTGATGAGAAAAAAATTGAGAAAATATTAAATAGCAGTTCTAAAAGTGTATTGTGTCTAAAGGTTCGTCGAGATGTTACTACAACTTCCAGCACTACGAAGAAGGCGACCGCATCATCACCAACGAGCCCTGCCTCAACTGCACCTGTCACAAGCGGATGCTGATGTGCTACCTGCGTGTCTGTCCCTTCACCAAGCCCGTGGGCCAGGACTGTACCGTGGAGAAGAAGCCGGATCAGTGCTGTCCTGTCATCACCTGTCCTGAAGGTCGGTACCAAGCCTTGATTGTAGCCAAGAAGACTCATTGATTGAGCCAAACACATAATACACAATGCTTAAACAACATAATGAAACCTATTTATAACCATAAAACCTTGGATCACTATCTTATGAGCTCTCACATGTTTGTGAATGTATTTTGAGTATCGGCATCAATGAAGTATAGGCTATTATTCTTGAGCCAAGACTCCACACCAAATTTGAAGAAGAGCCATGTTGCTGAAAGCTTGCTAAGGGCCAGAACTGGATTGTTGTACCTTGTCAAACTCTAGTGGCATAGAGCTTTTTGAAGCTGTGCATTGTTTCTAAATATTATACTGATAAAGCTAGTGACATGTTTTGTAGTTTTATTGGTTCTTTAAATTACCAGAAGAGAGTTAAGGACAAACATCCATATTGGCAGACCAAGACAGCTTAGATCTTTATGTACTATGGCAGGAAGTCAGTATGTACAGGGATCGTTCTATAATCTATTTAGAAGTTCAATATGTTAAACCCGAAGGGGAATAAGGAAATTTTGGTTTACCAAGGCTCCTGATATTTCCCGATATTTTAATACGGCCATAAGCTAATGACTTTTGTATATCAAGGATGTCTTGGTGTCTTTAATACTTGATGAGTTTTGAAAGATCATTAGGTAAATATGTATTATTGGAATTTTTCAAACAAGTCTTGTTTTAAAATTACACAATGTTTCTTTCTGGCTGTGAAACATATCTGAAAACTCCTGTTTTCAATTGACTAATACATAAATCAATATTAAAACATCATTTACCCATAATAAAAGTACCAATCACCACTTACATAAGTATAAAAAATAATTAGGATAATAGTTAATATAAATTAACTTAACCACACAAATACTAAACGTACTCAAAAACACTGTAAAAATACAGATAATACACTCCGCCACTGAGTTAGCATGATGTGAACCTGATAGCAAGCACCCAACATGAAACTCACACAATTATTAACTTGGTCAATAAGATGAGAAGTATTATCGCCAAGATGCGTTTTTGTTTCAACAATACTCTAGCTTACATCAAAACTATTTTATTCTGAAAGATATTTTAATTACTATATTTATTGATTGAGGCTTATCCAACCCTAATTACTTTTTCCACCTTGAGTTACTTGTCATCTATTTTGGGAATACGAATAGATCTCAACAAAAATATGAAACGTATTTACACGTTTTACAAATATTCACCACAGTTGTTGGTGTTGTAAAGCCTTTGTGCAGTCCTAGTTTGATTTAAGTTGTAATTATTAAAAAAATGGCATCATCACCAACCAACGAAATTTATTAATGTTATTTTTAGCGAATTTCCCATAGGGAAGAAGCTATTACCGTAGGTCTCATGGTAAGACTTAAGCCCGGGACCATGTTATTTTTTCGTCTTTAGGTGCCCAGAGTTCAAAAACAATAGTCGTTAAAATTTATATATATATATATATATATATATATATATATATATATATATATATATATATATGTATATATATATATATATATATACGTGTCTGTTAGCACGATAACTCACGTAAAAATGGTCCGATCGAGTCCAAATTTGGTAGAGATGTGTATTCCTACAAATGCTCGGACGAGTTTGTAAACCAGACATATCGGTCAATGGGAACGGGTAGTTTGGGGGGGTTTTGTACCCCAAAATCAGGTTTTTTGCGTTTTTCACATGTATTTTTTTAAAATTTCTAATTTTATATTTCACCATTGGAATCAGCTTAAAAAACTACACAATTAAGCTCCTTAAAGTTTTTCTCTATCTCCAACGGTTACCAAGATATTAAAAAATCTAAACACAGTACGTTGTATTGTGGGGCTCCAATGTTAATCTATCTTATGGAGGATAGGGAAAAATTAATATTTCCCATATTAATCAATATTTTTTTATGAAACTTGATATTTAGCTTCATGTAGTTGAGATCTATCCTTTTATGCTTAAAAATCATAGTTTATGTGTTTATCATGCCAGCAAACCTGCATACTCTTTTTCCATATCAATCATATAGGGAATAGGCAAACACCTTTATTTATGGACAGATGTTGATGAAACTTGGTATAATTGGTTAAACTAAAAATTATTTATGGTAGAAATGACTTCTTTCAGTGTTCCTCACAGCAGCAAACCTGCACACTCTTTCCCATGTTAATCTTATGGAGAATAGGCAAATAATTCTCATGTTTATGGACAGATTTTTATAAAACTTGTCATATTTTATTATTATTATTATATTATTAATTTGGAAATTCGCTGAGTACGCAGATCTGCTGCGACGGGGGTATTGATCTATAAATTTTAGTTTTAAACTTTATTACTCTGCTGTTTAATATTGAGTATTTTAGCAATGTAGCCTACTTGTATTATAGAATGTTGTAGCATAAAACAAGGATTAAAGCAATCATTTATAATATCCATTAATTGTATGTTGTTTTTATTTTACACTGAAATTTTGTAGTAAATTTTGGAATTTAATACTCCCTAAAAAATGGAATGGATAAGCAAATATATTTTTAGTTACAGTGTCCTGTTTTTTCAGTGCCAGTAGATATTGTGACGAGCTCTACGACAGAGGCCTCCTTGTCGTCTTCCTCCGCCATTGGATACGCTAGCAAGTTTGGTTGTATGCTAGAGGACAACACTTTCTACCCTGATGGAGTCCAGGTTAGTGGAAATTTGGAAAAATGATAAATATATTTTTAAAAATATTCTACTTCAATATAATAATGGTTAACTTTTTAGGACTCCATGCTGTATCATATTTTTAATTCTAATTCTTTATGACTCAAATCTCCATAGCTCAAATATGGAGAAGGTACATAATAGAATTAGACGTTCAACTTATTTATGTGTTATTTATGTGTCATTTATTTTATTTGCTAATAATAGTTTAATGTGATGATTTAGGAGTCTCATTCAAGAAATATTCACAGCATTATATGTAAAGTTATTCTCCTCAGTTCTTATATAAAACTATATGAACCTCATTGAATATATGAACCATATTTATTTCTTATAAGTCTAAATAAAATGTACTTCCCTTTAGGAAATAGCTTAGATCATGGAAAAAAATCCACAGGTCTATAACGAATGTTTTCATTTCCTCTGTCCTCTACAGCTCATAACATCTGTCTTTATAATCAACTGACGTCACTTCTATTTCAAATTTTAGTCAGACAGATTGCCAACCCCTCCCCCCCCCAGAGTTAAGACATATCCATATTAAAAAGATAGTTGGAAAACTGTGACCCAATACCTCATCCAGGGCTGTTGATGATTTTTTTTATGTAAAGCAAATAGTTTCATAGACTAAATAATCTGAATGCAAATAGAAAATAACTTTTCATATAGTTATGGGTTTAAACTTTCAACATTGAATATGATGTTTAATAAGATCAATGATCATTTAATATTTTTTATTGTATTTAATTATAAATGACATAATTGTATTACATTAGGGAGGCCCTGCCCAAGCAAGAAGAGATGACTGTAGCGTAAATAAATTATGGCCTATGGAATGTTAATTAATTTACTTGTTTGGACATATGAATCCTTTTCATTTTTGTTGACAAAACGTGATACATGGCAACTGTTGAATGAGCATTTGGATCGTTCATCACTTTTAGACTTTTTTATCACAAAAATCATACTAACATGTGGATTTCATAAATGTTTTTTGGACTATGATAACAGTCTGTTAACACTTAAAGTCATTTTTCTGCACTTTGAAAGACCACATTTTAATCTAACTCTGCTTATGTAACAATATATTTTAACCGTCAGATGCCGTCAGACCCAAAGAAGCCATGCGAGCTGTGCTACTGCATCCGCAACCACACGGCATGTGTCAGGCAAGAGTGCACGCTAAACGTGGAGGGTTGCCGCCCCGTGTACCAGGATGGAGTCTGCTGCCCTGTCAGATATGATTGCGGTAAGTATTCAATAGATTGTTTTCACTGCCAGAGTTAATCGATTTCGATTGTGGTGTCTGCTTCATACATTTTTTTGTACCAGATTTTTTGTCCTTGTTTTCAAGGAGCATTCTGTAGCTTATCTAAGTTTCATTTTGAAAGTGGGAATGCTACTTTTACATTTCATAAGTCCATTCTACACCGACATCCGCCACTACCGCCACGGGAGTACTGCACGTGGACGTTTTACCTCGAGCCAGTCCACACCAAAATTACCGCTACCATGCAGTAGCGGTAGTTTTTTTGGTGGTGGTGGGGGGGATCCAGCTCTCGGCTGTCACTTCAAATATCGGTCACTAGTGATTAAAATGTCGTCTGATGTACTGGACCTTGGTTGAAACGCGACTTGGTGAAAATAGTGTTCCGTGGGTGGGCGACGACTCGAGTACTAATGAGGAACTAATATTCTTATACGCGTTGGCTAGTAAGGGGTCCAAGTGGGTTCACCCCATAAATGAGAAGAGAGAGACGTGTGGGGAGTTCCACCATCTTGTGGCAGATTTGGAACTGGACAAAGAAAGGTTCAAAACCTACTTAAAGAAGATGCTAAACCCAGAAGAGTTTTGAAATGTTGTCACTTGGAGAACTCAGTTGGAGAACATATTAAGAAAAATGATGCCAACTACAGGAAAGCAATAACCGCAAAGGAGAGATTGGTTGTTTGCTTATAGGGCAATAGGGTCCAGAAGCTCCTTTGCGCATGCGCAAGGCCAAACGCCTGCAGCGGTAGTCTGAAAAAATCGCTCAGCATAGTGGCGGACACTACCGCACGCCCGCGGGCGCGTGATAGCTCGGTGTGGCTTGGCCCATTTGATAACACGGTGAGCGATTTTGAAAAGTTCGCGTCCGCCGCAGTAGCGAGCTCGGTGTGGCATGGCCTTTAATAGTAAAGATCATCCACTAAGAATGGTTCACACAAGGTAGAAATTTTACAGAAAGATGGAATTGATGATGCATTTGATGATGGAATTATTTGATGCTAAAAAGTTATCAAACTGAGTAAGAAAAGAGTTTGTAGTATTGATTGATTGGGGTTGGGATATGTTAGACACGATTCTACAATATTCCCCCATAAAAGCAACTTACCTCAACCAAGCAACTCTACTAGCACTTTAATCTAAATTTAATCTAGCAATTTCTAAAATCCAGTTATATAACAAAACCAAAGGGTACCTACTGGCCACAAATAACTTAATCCTGCAAATATAGCCAAAAGTATTTAATATACAATTAACAATTTAAATATCTTAAGGTGCTTTTAGAGTGAGAAGACATTCTTGGAATATATTTTTGATTTTCTTAATCATCAGAAGTATACCATAAAGTAGATAATGATTTTTTTTTTGGAATGGCTGGTTAGTCTTAAATGCCACATTAAATTTAGAAGTTAAATCTCTTGGATAAAATTTTAAATTCAATCTATAATGGCATTTAGAGTGATTACTGAATGGAAAATATTGGGGGTTTATTAAGACATTGGCTTGGTTGAAGAGAGGAGATATAGTTGAACAGGTTTTTTTTAGATTAGATTAGATAATGGAAATCATTGAATGTTGAAGAAATGGTGTTTGCAAACAGTGATTGGCCAAAGTCCAAACTGATTGGTGTATATGTGAGCTCCATACAGATCACAGTTTGGATCTGTATTCATACTGAATACAGATCATTATGGAAATTAGGAATAACCTGAATGGAGGTTATGGAATTGGGTTGGTTAGATATTGTTTACTTTTCCAAACTGGTCCCACTAAATCCATGTATAAAAATGTATTTTATTTTGCTTTTATTTATTCCAATTATATTAGATAAATGAACTCTTTTACTGGTTTACTAGTATTGTTTCTATAAGTACCCCAAGAATAATAGTTTTTCCCAATTCATCTTTAGGTTATGCTAGAATAATAATAAGAATAATAGAATAATAATCACTTTTTAAATTGTCTGCACATTTGATATAATTTGTTGTGTGGTCTTAGTACTATAAAACTGATTTAACCCTCAACGTCCTGGGTCCGGTCTCACAGACCGCTTGAGTTATTTATTTATTTGAATTTAAGGGTTTCAAAAGATGATGACCCCCAGCCATGCCAGGTAGTTTTCCCTCCCCACCATCAAAATTGATTCCTATTGTCACTTGTCTTTCGGTCGTTGTATCGTTTATAGATTTGTTTGTCGTCAGCGGTCTGTGGGACCAGACCCAGGACGGTACGCTTTAGATTCAGGACTCAGCCCATTGTCTCGTGTGTGTGTTTTGGACTCAGATTTCAAAGAGATGTTTGAAAACTAGTACGAGGATGCTTTTTTAAGTGAATTTGATAATGATCACACAAGGACAAACAAAACAAACAGTAATCTATTAATTTTTTAAAACAATTAAAATAAATACAACAGCTGATTATTATAGTAAAGGTAATATGTACAAACATTGTGGTTATTTTTTTTTGGCCTGCATATAAACACATTGCTTTTAATCAGACAGAAAATAAAAATATAAATACATAATCCCCAAAAAACCGTAAACTATCAATGTGTTGAGTAAAGCTTTTAATTTTGTACAGCACATATTTACTCATAGTTTTACATTTATAAATGATTCAGATGGCATTGGATAGTAAAGCATATTGCTAATGGAAAGTAAACCAAAAACCCCCAGCTCAAGAAATCAAATGTTTTGAAATTTGTAAACAAACTTATTTCCCATAAGGTTAACATTAGAAATTTAAAACACCATAAAATGGATTTTTTGAAAATGTTATTTACCTAAAACCTTCCTGGACATAAAGAGCAACTTCCTAAAATTTCATGGCGATTGGATGAGTAGTTTGGCAATGCATGAAGGACATACATATATACATTAATTGTTATATATAGAGAATTAATTAACAGCTGACTTATTAATGGCGACTGGGCCGGAGCTTACAGGGTATTCATATCTTCATACCTTATGAAAAACAAACAAATCAAAGTTTTTTTTTAAACAGACAAACTAATAACTCCATTTCCTTCCAGATTACCAGGAGATCAGTACAACGGAGCGCCCTGCCACTGGAGGCCTACTGCTTGGCACCACAGCTAGTCCATCCCAGCAGTGCCGCTACAATGACATCGTGTACAATGACGGAGAGCTGATAGAGACAGACAAGCCATGCGAGTCGTGCTACTGCATGCGCGGAGACATCGTATGTGCTGTACGCAGCTGTGGCGAGCCGATGGAAGGCAAGAACTGTCACGCTCTTCCTCCACCTGAGGGTCAATGTTGCCCCACCATCTTCCAGTGTGGTAGGTTTACCTGCTCGACCTCACTTTAAAAGAGATGTTTTACAATCTCCCTGACTTTCTTTAGATAAATATAAAAATTATATATGTAGAGGATATTTTGTATCATCTTTCAAAAAATTTCTATTAGTTTTGAAAATTCATAAACAGAATTAGAAACAAATAGATTTTCATATATAAAAAAATATATATTTGTTTTATAAAAACATTATGCCACAGTCAAGAACAAAAATGTTGATTCAGTGACTGAATTTAACAGAAGAGGATGGTCTCTACTCTGATACTAAAAAACAAACTGTGATGAATTTTAAGACTACAGAAATAAATTATTTCTTTTTAATTTGTATAATTAGTTCCTAATGTGCTATGGTAATATTTATACCTTTTTTCAGAAAATGGCACAATTTCCATCGACAGTATAGCAACTGAGAGCAGCATAATAATGAACCCCTCACCAATGGAACCTGACGTGTCGACTAAGGGTCCAGAGCCACAACCCACTGTGGGAGAGCTGTCAGATGATAAAGTCGAAGAGATGGAGCACAAAGGTGAAGAAATAGTTTCTTCTACAGAAGTGTCACCAAGTGATTCACAAAAGGAAGATGAAAACAAGGAAGACAAACATGAAGAAGAGAAGGCAAACGAGTATCCTGGTGGGCATGTACTTTCTGAGCCAGCTGATTCTGATGATTTAGAGGATGAAGAATCATTAGCTTCCCACCCTCATGAGGATGATGGTGAAAGTGAAACACAACGTCCTGAAATCAGTGAGCATCTGTCCACTTCTACACCAGAAATGTCTGACAAAGAAGTGACTCAATCCAGCACTGTATCTGAAACAAATAGTTCGGAGGGGTCAGCAGCTACGAATATCGAAAAAGAACATTCTGAAATCGACCAAAAAGTAGAGGATGGTACAACAGGAGAACAAGAATCAACTAAAGACAAATTAGATCCTGAGTCAGAGAGTGCTGGAACTGATGAAAATGTAATTCCAAGTGAATCTACTCCTGAGAAAGAAGATAGTGTAACTGAATTACCTAAGCAGGAAGAACCATCAACCAATAAACACGAGGATGATGTTGCACATGAAGAATTGGAAATAAATGAGAATGAATCGCCAGTACTTGGTGGAGAATCTGAACAACCTAAAGAACCTACCTTGGAACAGACTCCAGTTCCTTTTGATACTAATGACAAAAAAGAAGAAGAAATGCCAACAACTGAAGAAAATGCACCCTCAGCACCTGTTGTTGGAGAGAGTGTACCATCTAATGCTGATGACACAGAAAACAGTGAAGGCATAGAAGTAGATGAAACAAAGACTGAACCAAATGAAATTGGTACTGAAGATATTGAATCAGGAGTTGAGGAAAAGCCCCATTTAGAGAAAGAGGGTGAGAGTTCAACAGTTCAGGATAATGAAATAAAATTTGAGGAAATACCATCAAAAACCCCTGAATCTCTTGACCAAGTGAAAGATCCAGAAGTTTCTTTAGAAAAAGTTGACACAAGTGCTAGTGAACTACCAGAAGCTTCTACAAATGATGATTCTACATCTTCTACTGTTGATGAAGAAGGAAATAGTCAAGAAAAGGAGGAGGTAGAAACAAAGCCTGAAACTGCTAGTGTAGATTCTGGTGAGTCAGCCGCTCCACCTGAAGTACTAGGTTCAGAACATATTGGTCATTTCCACAAAGAGCAACCCCCTCCAAGAAAAAATGATGCTTCTGAGGAAATTGAGCAACGACCTCAACATCCGGAGGGTAGCATGACCAAAGCAGATGATTCAATTCCTGATGAAGGTCAACCACAAACAGAAGTCAGTGCAACTGACCTGCCTATTAATGTAGATAAACCAGAAGAGGCACATGAACAAAATCCAAGTGACATTGAAAATAAACCTGTAAATGAATCTGGGAGCAGTAACACACGTGACGGTGTGGATGAAAATGTAAACAATGAGGATGTACATGAAGGTGATGTTCAGTTTACTGAAGTTCCTCAAACTGACCTACCAATAACGAATAAACCCTCTTCAGAGCAGCACTCAGAAATGGAAATAAACTCAGCTAGTGAAGTCCCTGAATCTCCAGGAACAGGATCAGGTGCTATTGTTAGTGTTAGTGAAAATATTGACATTGCAACTGTTGAATCGGTACCGTCAGAGAATCCATCAACAGGAGAAGAATCTGTTCCTACTGTGGTGGTCATGGAACCAGAAAGTGAAACCTCAACTGATTCTTTACCAGAGGAAAGTATTCATGGTGAGGTTAAACCAGAAGTGGTTCCCACTCAAGATGACATTCATGACCCAGGTAGTGGATATGAAAATGAGCATCAGTCACTTCAAACAGAACAACCTATAGAAACAGAAAAAGGCACTGCTGAACAGTTTGAAAATGAAAAACAGCCTGAAGGTGTTGAGAGTGAAAATTTTCCACCAGAAACCACTCAAAGCTCACCAACAATAAATGTTGTTGAGGATAGTTTACAAGAGGAGAAAACCCCCTCAAGCGATGAAAAAGACAACACTTTTTCATCTGAGAAAGGGCCAGACAATATAGCTGAGGATGCAGTCACAAGTGAAGTTCCTCACGAAACTGATGGAAAAGATACTGTGAAAGAACCTGCACCTTCTGAGATAGAGAATGAATCTTCTCCCACCTCAGAAACATCTACATCTGGAAATGAGGAATCATCTGGAGAAACTCATAGTGTTACTACTGAAAATGGAGAGGAATCAGTAAATGAAATAAAACCTAACGATAAACATGATGATGAAAAACCAACAGCGCCACCAACAGCAGAAGCTACTGATACATTGATAAAAACTAGCAACGAAGTTAATCCTGACGAAACAGAAGATGAAAATAAAGAAGAGTCTGTGACTGAATCAAACCCATTAGAAACCACTGCTACAGAGTCAAAACCAGCAGAATCCACTATTACAGAGACAAAACCATTAGAAATTGCTGAAAACCCAACGCCAGAAAGTGAATTGCCTGCTGAAGAAATACATCATGATCCTGTTGAATCAGAACCAACTGAATTTGATGATAATGACTTTGAAGACCATGACTCAACATCCGATAATGAAATAGTTGATGACCATCTAAGTGGCCACGGTGGAGCAATTGGTCACGAAATACCATCTGCAGTTCCTGGGCCTGTTGGAGTTATCCCTGGGGAAGGGGATTGTCTAGTAGATGGGCAAACTTACACTAACAACTCAGTTATTCCATCCAAAAGTCCATGCCACAAACAATGCACTTGTATCAGCAGTATAGTGCACTGTCAAGGAATTGACTGCCCGGCTCCCCCACCTGAGTTAGCCAATTGTATGCCTGTGCACCAGAGCGACATGTGCTGCCCAGTTTACACATGTGGTGAGTTTTGATGTTACATGCTTACACTATAAATGTTTGAATAAATCTATCAGGAATATAAACCCAAGTGCTGGGATTATAAACAAAATACTGTATGGACAAAAAAACAATAAAAAGTATCATTACATTTATAGAACACATTTAAAAATTCAAGCTTTTAAAATTGAATTTTTTTTGTTCTAATGCATTTTTCTTTTTTTCATTTAGGTAATTTGGCTGAGTAAATATCATTATCAGACAGATTTTATCAGTAATACAAAAAATCTCAAAACAAGAAAAATATGCGTTTCCAATACACAAAACCCATTTAAGAAAATTTAATTATGAATAGAATATTCTTGTTCATTTACTTCAAACCACTCTGATGGGCGAAAGAAAACCAGATGAGTGACTTTTTGCTATCAATTAGCAGCTTAAAAACTTTCTGAGCTAAATTATATCTCTTACATATTTTATGTTCTACTATGTGCAGTATGATTTCATCTGCAACAAAACTTTTAAATTCAAGGTCAATGTTTATGGTTATCATCCAACTAACTCTTGGACTTGATTATGAAACCTTGAATAAAGTTCTATGATTTTCTTTTATCTTATGATATTATCTCTATAAATTATTTATGTTGCTTTATTTGCAGTATTTTTATTATTATTAATAATCATTATTCATCAAAATATCAACGATTTATCTATAAAGTTGTATAATTCAGTAATTTATTTATTTAAATATTCAGATAAGGTTTTATAAAAAGTCAAAAACTATCAATTTCTTTATTGCCCTTGAAGTAAAATGTTACAAATTTCTTTTTAGTTATACTAGACCAATCACTCTGGAATACAGTTGTATTTTTTCAAAATTTATATTAATAAAATAATTCTATTATTTTCAGATGAAAACACACCTGCAGCTCCACCAGTGAAAAATGTCATTAAAGAATCTGAAGACCACTCGACACCCTTAGGATCAGAACCAAGTGAATCTGATGTTATGGAAGAGTCTGAACAGGTTATTACTTCTACAGAAAAGATTGAACCCTCAGATAACACAAATAACAAGAGTGGCACAGAGAATGAGATCAAGGATCCAGTAAAGGTTGAAGAAACAAGTTTCCAAAGCAGTGACAGTGTTGCATCAGTTGAAGATCATCCAGTCAGTTCTGATCAACGTAATCCTGAAACACCGGAACCGACTGCAGCTGGTGTCAATGAACAAGATATCACTCCGAGTACTGAAACAACAGTTGAGGAACATAATGAAAATTTAGGTGATGAGCAATCGGTTGAAAATGTCACAGCTAAATTAGACTCCACAGAAGAAGATTTGAAAACAAAGCCTGATACTGAGGCTGGTTCCTCTGGAGATGTCCCAGGAGAGGTGGAAAAGGGAACACAACACACTGGATTGACTGATCAAAGTGAAAAACATGGAACTGACACACAAGAGTCAAAACCTACGGAAGAGATAGGTTCCGAAGAATCCTCCTCCCAATCTAATGATGAACATACTGTTTCAAATGACAATAACTTATCAGAGGCAGTAGAAAATGAGCAGGCAAAAGAGCCTGAAGTCCCAGGAACAGAAACCCCTCAGGCAGGTATTGTAGGCGAAACAAATAAATCTGATGGACAAGAAGAAGAAGATAATGGAAATAGGCAGACTCAAGAGTCCGAAGCTCCAGGAACAGAAATCCCGCAGGTAGAGGTTGCCGGTGATGCACAAGAGACTCAAGAACAGGAAACAAATGAGGACGGGCAATCACATGAGCCTGAAGCTCCAGGAACAGAAACTCCTCAGGCAGGTGTAGAAGGTGAAGAACAAGATAACGAAGGAGAAAAAGTGGAAGTGAGTGGAAATGAGAATCCACAAGAGACTGAAGTTCCAGTAACAGAAATCACTCAGGTAGGAATTGAAGGTGAAAAACATGCAATTAAAGGGCAAAATGAGGGTGCTAGTGAAAACGAGCATCCACAAGAGCCTGAAGCTACAGGAACAGAAATCTCACAGTCAGGAGGTGAAAGTGACGCTCAGGAGACTGAGGGGCAAAAAGAGGAAGTAAGTAGCAATGGGCAGACACAAGAACCCGAAGTTACAGGAACAGAAACCCCTCAGGAAGGAGTTACAGGCGAAACACAAGAGAATGAAGGACTAAAAGAGAAATTGAATGGTAATGAGCAATCACAAGAGCCTGAAGCTGCAGGAACAGAACCTACTCAGACAGGTATTGCAGGAGATATTCAAGAGACTGAAGGGCAAAAAGATGTAGAAGTTGCACTAGACAACAAAGGAGAAACTGAAACTCAGGTTTCATCAGAAAATGCAGATGAACACACATTCACAGTTACTCAAATTCCATCCGAAGAAAAACAACCTGACAAAGAACCTGACTCTCCTTCTTCTGAGTTAGCTCCTGAACACCCAGAAGATACCCAAAATGCATCTGAAGAGGCTCATGTGTCAGATGATGTTAATACAGAAACTAATGTAAATACAGAGACAATAACAAATTCTCAGGATAAAAATAACATAAATCAAGTCAATGACGTAACGCAGGACCAAAGCGAGTCAGAAATATCGGTGACAGATCAACCTGTTGTGGATGAAAGTAGCCAAAACGGCCAGGAAAATGAAAGTGAAGGTGCTTCTCAATCTGGAGTAGAGGGGATGTCTGAGCCAGCCACTGATGCTAAACCACAATCACCTGAAGACGGTCAAAAAAGTGAGGACTCAGCAACTGAGACTGCTTCTACAACAACTGAGAGTTCACTTGTAGATGATAAACTGACTTCTGAGGGGGAGGTATCACCAACAGATACTAAGGATGAAAGTGTTCCTTCAGAAGTGAGTGAAAAGGAAGTTGGTTCAGAGCAAAATCCTTTGGATAAACATAATACTGAGGAAGTGAAGCCAGATAATGAACAAAAAGTAAATGATGACAACATAGAAGCTGCAACAAGCCAATCAGTTGTGTCTGCTGAATCTGAAGAAAATCAGGAATCAGAACCTGAAGGTGTAACAGCGGCATCACATCCCGAAGAACAAGACACAAAACCCCATGTGGTTCCTGCTCCAGAAGGGGCTGTTCATGATGGTTTAGATGAAATTGAAGGTCAAAATGAAGAAAAAACAGAGAGCACATTAGAAGGTCAACACGAACCATCAACTCAAGCACCGTCCTTCGATGGGCCATCAACAAAGGGACCATCAACCATGGATGAGCATGGTGAGGAAATATCTCCAGAAGGAACAAAAGGTCCAGAGTACGAAGAGACACCGATTGAGGCAGTAGAGGCTCCACAACCAGATAACTTACTTATAGATAGTACAGGTGCACCAGCTTCTTCACAACAGGAGGAAATTCATGGCCAAACCCCAGACACCGGCTTAGAAAATCAAGAAATTATGCCAGATAGTGATAAGCATGGTTCAGGATCTCAAGATATTTCAAAGCCTGGTTCTCAAACTAATGAAATACAGGAACATATTTCTGAGCTACCAAACGAAAATGTAGAGCATCAAGCACATGACACAGAACCCCAAGTGACTCAAGATGACAAAGAAGAATCATCACACCAAGCGGGTGATCATGAGGAATCAGTCACAGATACTCATTCCGAAGAAGGCATTTCCCACAGTACTGAAATTCCAACTGAAGAAAGTGCAAATGAAAATAAAGTACCGGTTCATGCAGGAGGAGAATCTAATGATACAGAGGAAGAATTGACAACTGAACATGTAGAACTTGAGGCTGCTCAAGAAGAAACTGAACCAGCAGAGAAGGGACCCGAACCAATCCATGAGTCTGAACCAGCCCAGGAAAAACCTACATCACCTATTGAGGAGGCTGAGTCAGCTTCCGAGGACTCTGGACAAGTTCATGAGGATTCAGAACCAGGTCAAGATCATCCTGAAACTACTTTGGAAGGTTCTGAACCAGCCCATGAGGAGCCAGGAACATCTCATGATGAGAATGAGCCAACTCAAGAGGAGTCTGAACCAGCTCATGAGGATGATGAAAAACCTAATGTGGAGCCTGACCATGTCCATGAAGAACCTGAAACATTTCAGGAGGACTCCGAAGCAACTGAAGGAACTGAACAAACTCATCATGAGAATGAGTCTTCTAATGGGGAGGAGACTGAACATCACGAAGAGACTGAATCAGCTAATGCAGTATCTGTTGGTGGAGAATCAGATCATGACCATCAGATTGTAACCTCTGTTAACGAGGCTGAACAATCTACTTCAGAATCTAGCCTATCTGAAAATGTGCCTGAAGAAACAGGACATGTAGAAGACCATCAAACTGTTGAAACAGATCATTCTGCTGTTGAATCAGATCATTCTGCTGTTGAATCAGATCATTCTGCTGTAGAATCAGAACATTCTGGTTCTGATTCAGAGTCTGATCATCAAACTCACGAGACCGAACATCCTGATGAAAATACTATTGAAGAAGCGGAGCAGCCAACTCATGAATTAGAACAAGGTGCACACAAGCCTGATCTTACACAAGATGCAGGTTCAATACCTCCAACACATGCCATAGATCATTCAACTCAACATGGTAAACCAGAAGAGCCTGAACTGCCACCAGAGGATCAGTTCACACCAGATGACATGGACTATGATGTCTCTGAAGATGGCGCATTTGGTCCTGGTACATGTCGTTACGGTGGGAAGGTATACGTCTCAGCCCAACAAATCCCTCGCGATGACCCTTGCGATTTCTGCTTCTGTTTCAGAAGCGATATTATCTGCTTACAACAGAGCTGTCCCCCACCGATCCATAGGTGTCACCAGGAGCCAATCCAGGGCTACTGCTGTCCACGTTATCAATGTCCGGTTTCGATGGCGACAAGTCTCAACATAACCACCACAACATCAACCACAACAACAACGCTCCCTCCGCACTTCTTCGCTCATGCATATCATGGTGCTGCGAGGCAGTCTGGTTGCTTCCACCGAGGCCGGGCGTACGAAGTTGGTGAGGAGATCGTGTCAGCATCGGGTCCCTGTTTACAGTGCATGTGAGTATTTGAAACTTACAACTTTGAAAATTGTATGTTTTGATATTAAATTGAGAAATACACAATATAGTACATTTTTTGTACACCAGAAGGGCAGGCTACTTATTAACTAGACTTATTTGTTGATTATTGAATTTTTATTTTCTTTTACATGCTCTATGAGCAATTTAATTTTTTGTACTATAACATAATAATTTATTTTACCCCTCAAAATACACAAATATTTTGAATTATTATTAAGATCCCTCTTATTCTCACATTTTCATATTAAGAACAACCAATTTAGTTATTGTTACTCACTTTTTTATTTTTTACTTTCAATAAACTTTCAATTTCCAGAAACAAAACAATTTTAATAACTAATCATTAAAAAATAATTCCCCTTTTGTGTCTAAATTGGAAAAGATAAGAGTATTCTTGATAAATTTATAAAATTTTATTTTATGATCTATTATGGTCCACAATAACTCGATTAAAAATGGTCTCAAGACCAAATTTGGTAGAGACGTGTATTCCTACAAATGCTTGGACGAGTTCGTAAACCAGACATATCGGTCAATGGGAACGGGTAGTTTGGGGGGGTTTTGTACCCCAAAATGGGGTTTTATGCGTTTTTCACATATAATTTTTAAATATTTCTAATTTTATATTTCACCATTGGAATCAGCTTAAAAAACTACACAATTAAGTTCCTTAAAGTTTTTCTCTATCTCCAACGGTTACCGAGATATAAAAAAATCTAAACACAGTACGTTGTATTTTGAGGCTCCAATGTTAATCTTATGGAGGATTAGGAAAAATTAATATTTCACTTATTAACCAATATTTTTGGATAAAAATTTATATTTAGCTTTATGTGGTTGAGATCTATTCATTTATGCTTAAAAATCATAGTTTATGTGTTTATCATGGCAGCAAACCTGCATACTCTTTTCCCATGTTAATCATATAGGGAATAGGCAAACTCCTTTATTTATGGACAGATGTTGATGAAAGTTGGTATAAATGTTAAAAATAAATGTTTTTGAAGGTATAAATGCCTACTCTTAGCGTTCCACACAGCAGCAAACCTGCACACTCTTTCCCATGTTAATCTTATGGAGAATAATAATTCTCATGTCATCAACAGATTTGACCATCTTGTATATTATTATTATTATATTATTGATTTGGAAATTCGCTGAGTACGCAGGTCTGCTGCGACGGGGGTATTTTATTTTTTACTTTCAATAAACTTTCAATTTCCAGAAACAAAACAATTTTAATAACTAATCATTAAAAAATAATTCCCCTTTTGTGTCTAAATTGGAAAAGATAAGAGTATTCTTGATAAATTTATAAAATTTTATTTTATGATCTATTATGGTCCACAATCACAGATTTTGCTCAAGAATCTATCCTTTCCAGAATAGAGGTTGAACTATAATTGTGGCACTGTACTCGTCTTGATAATGATGTAATAAAGATAATTTTGACTTTGACTTTTAAAAGGATTTTAATTAATTCTATTACTAAACTAAGCCTAGTTGAAAAATTGAAAACTATATAAATGTACAACGATCAATTACCTTTAGTTAATTTCATGAATATTTTGCTATATTTCAGAGAATTCATTATACGAGTAATTTTAGCTCACCAATAATATGGTGAGTCATTTCACATGAATTTTTTTCTAATCAAATTTCCTAAAACTTAAAACCTTGTACGTCAACATTTTCAAATTAGCATCAGCTAGAATAGATATTACTTCAACATGAACTAGTGAACAAAGAGTGTGCATGAGCCTTCATTGATTGGGTTTGTTTTCCGCAGATGTGGCAGCGATGGCCAGATGCGATGTGACCCGAAGGTATGCAACCCGGAGCCGATGGTCAGGAAGCTGATGGAGGCCGCTGTCAGCCATCGCCGTAGATGAAATCCCCCCGCCTAGAGTTAATGCCAAGACAATTCCATGGGTGCCAAAAACCACCTCACGACAAATGTGATTCGTAAGTGGAGCAGTCGCTCCCCTAGTGTAGGTTCTGCTGCCATGGACTCTGCTCAAGCCGCGAGGACTTTGCGAGTGTACGGAATGAATGGTGCTAAGCGACAGTGAATTGTTTGTTTTGACGGTATTTTTTTGTTGATGTTTGTAAAATAGTCATAATTTATCTCTATTCCTTGCAGACTTCGATATTAGTCGTATTAAGCTCATTGTAACTTAATTCTCATAGTTATAGGTAGGTTCTGAATTTCCGCTCGGTAGCGATTTTTTGCCCGCCTGAACCGTTTGATTGGTAGAATTCTGTGTTGTAATATTTAATATTATCGAGTTTTATTTAATTTAGCATTAGGTCGGATTTCTGCCTCTTGAACGTTCAGGCTGTGTGTATATGATTTTCCTTATATTTAAGTCCATCTAGTGTAAGTTGCAATTATATATATATATATAATCTAAGTGAACAGTGAACCTAGTATACAGTAATTATTGTGATTTAGAGGATGATTGTGAGTGTGTGTGAGTGTAAATGTAATATTGTCTGTGTATGAGCCACTTTTTACTTTTGTAAGAGTAATAAGATGTCGAAATTAAAATTTTATAAATTTTATAAATGTAAATCTCTGTTTTATTCAATTTCCTATAAAAGTGTGATTAAATCCCATCAAAATGTGAGAAACAAAATTAGATGAACTTCTCATATTGAGAAATGGTATTATAAAAAACCGTCATATTACTGATGAGATACATCATTTATGAATTACCTGCTTCTCAATTTGAAATGACCTATTATACGAGTATAATACCTACAATACTATACTATATAATATAATACCTATAATAACCTATAATACTTATAGTATCACCTTGTCTACTCATTCTTGAAGTATAATGAATATTTTGATCCATAAGGGGAATTCATAAAGTTTTGTTTAAGATGTAGATTTTGTTAAATTAGTCATAAAAATATCAATTGTTGTGATCCTATTTTTCCACAGTATGATATATAAAAAGTTACCATTATTCAAATTTTACATTAAACATAAGTATGTACTTACTGTTTAAATTTTATGAATCTTTAGAATTCTTCTATCAGATTTGATTACAGTCTTCACCATGCCAAAGACATAAGATTACAAGCTTAATAATGGTTCAACAAGGCAAAATTATTTGTTGGTAATGTTAAAACACTGATGTCAAAGGAAATAACAAGTTTCGTTCCTATATAGCTGTAGTTATCTGGTGTCACCATGTCATACAGTTGACAGGTTGAAAACTGTTCTTATCTTGGTGTGTGTTTGGTTATCTTCAATCAAGGGGGGGGGTATTTAAAATAGGTTGATTAGGTGTACTCCATAAGTATATGAGTAATGGAATAAAATTAGTTCTTGAAATGACATTTTATGGGATAAATGAATTAAGTGCATTTATTGTGATGTATGTAATATGGAGTAAAAATTATTTGTCTCTTTACTTTTGATAGCTTGTACACCCATGCATTATAATGTTTTCTTTCACCAATTTTTCTGATTTGGTAACACCATTTATGGTTACTCAGAGAAATAAAATATAATAATCGGTAAGAAGCATGGAATGTTGTAATCCAATGTATGGAAAATCAATCAGAATATTGCATGAACATTCCATAAATTTTTTAATAGTTAATATTTGCTTTCAGGGAATTTCTTAACTAGAATTGGGTTATTAATAGTGATGATAACTATGGAATCATCATGATTAGACCTAGATCTCTGTCCAAATTGTTTTTTATATCAATCTAACATATAGATTTTCTAAATAATAGCTAGCTCACCTCCTCAGTGAACTTCGTCAGCTTCTCTACTATATATCATAAAACAATGCAGAGTGTATACCCAGTGTGCAAGATACTGGGTATACACTCGGTAAAAAAAAAAAATGTTGTCCCTTTTTACCCTTTAAGTAGTAACGACGGTTTAAAACATCATTATTTCAGGGCTGTTAAGGAGTAAGGGTGAAAACTAAAAACATACCTCAAAAGATTAAAAATGTTTTTTTAAATTTTCACTAAACTACATTGCAAAATGGAGTAAAAATATTGAGAAACTTGTTTTAGGTTCAAAATGCCCTAAAATACACATTTTGGAACTTTTCAATCAATATTTCAATTTTAAATCTTCAATCAAAGTAACTACAGAAAGCACAGAGTGATGTTTAGCAAACGAATAATTCTTACCTACTGAGATACAGGCGTCAATAATAGGGGAGTGTAGAACGCTTTCACTTTCATTCAGTGCTAATAAATAACAAGTCAAATAAAACTTAATGCCACGCCACCACTTTCTCCGCCGAAACTTCCCACGTAACCACCCCACCCTGCCTAAGGAACCCTCCGCAGATTACCCACAACCTACCGAATACCTACACCAATACACATGTTCTGCGTATCTACGTGTTTTTAATTATCGTTTTATAGCTGAAGAATCAATCTGTGTCATGTTTTATATATGTGGATATATGTGTGTGTGTGTGTGTTTGAACAAATTTCGTCAAGTGACGTTTTAAAACGTCGCTATACTCTTTTTTGCAGAGCTCTTAAAAAAGGATACTCGGTAAATATGGTACCCTTTAAAGGGTTAAATTTCCTAAAACTCTAGATTTTTTATGGGAGGAACAAAATCCCTATTAAAATTTAAATAGGGATTGTTGACTCCTTCCAATGCTTTGAGAATGTTTAGGTGCTGGATAAAGGCCCCCCCAGGCTTAATTAGACCCATTCCTCTGTTTTCATTTGATGAGTAAATCATCTAAGTAAATACTTATCAAAAAAAATATTGAATTTGGAATATCTGATGGTGGTTCCAGTATTTCTTTCAAAACCGATCTTACAATGTTATCAATGTCATAAAAAAATATTTTCTTAGTTTATTTATTTAAGGGAGCTGTTTAAAAGCTATACACTAAAGCAGGCTAATATAATAATTCAAAAAAAGTTCTTGATCTATTTTGGGGAAAGGTGAGGATTATACTTTTTAACGAATTTCCCATAGGGAAGAAGCTATTACCGTAGGTCTCAGGTAATGACTTAAGCCCGGGACTATGTTAATTTTAGGTAATATTATGTGTAGTTGTATTTAGGCGCCCAGAGGCCAAAAACAATAGTCGTTAAAATGTATATATATATATATATATATAAATTTATATATCTACGTGTTTATTTCTGTGTTTTGTTGAGTTAATTTTAATTTTATACTTTTTGATTGTCACCTGAAGATGCGGAAAGCGAAATATAGTGATGAAATATAATTATTTCTAATTTATTTATATATATATATATATATGTGTGTGTGTGTGTGTGTGTGTGTGTGTGTGTGTGTGTGTGTGTGTGTGTCTGTGTGTATCTGTGAACATGATATCTCTCGTAAAAATGGATTGAGACAAAATTTGGTGGAAACTTGTATTGCTACATTTACTCGGACGAGTTCGTAATCCAGACATATCGGTCAATCGGAACGGGTAGTTTGGGGGGGGGGTTTACCCTAAAAATGTTTTTTTTGGGTTTTTCCCATGTAATTTTCAAAGTTTATCTTACACCATTAGAATCAGCTCAAAAACTACACAATTTAGTTCCTTAAAGTTTTGCTGTATCTTTAATGGTTACAGAGATATTAACAAATCTAAACACAGTACATTGTATTTAGGGGCTTCAATGCTAATTTTATGGAGGATAAGGAAAAATTAATATTTCCCTTACTAACCAATAGTTTTGGATGAAACTTTGTATTTAGCTTCATGTGGTTGAGATCTATACCTTTATGCTAAAAAAATCATAGTTTATGTGTTACCCACAGCAGCAAACCTGCATACTCTTTCTCATGTTAATCTTATGGAAAATAGGAAAACTCCTTTATTTATGCCCAGATATTGATCAAACTTGGTATATAGTCAAAATAAAAATAGTTTATGGTAAAATTTTATACTTTTTGATTGTCACCTGAAGATGCGGAAAGCGAAATATAGTGATGAAATATAATTATTTCTAATTTATTTATATATATATATATATATATATATATATATGTGTGTGTGTGTGTGTGTGTGTGTGTGTGTGTGTCTGTGTGTATCTGTGAACATGATATCTCTCGTAAAAATGGATTGAGACAAAATTTGGTGGAAACTTGTATTGCTACATTTACTCGGACGAGTTCGTAATCCAGACATATCGGTCAATCGGAACGGGTAGTTTGGGGGGGGGGTTTGTACCCTAAAAATGTTTTTTTTTTGTTTTTCCCATGTAATTTTCAAAGTTTATCTTACACCATTAGAATCAGCTCAAAAACTACACAATTTAGTTCCTTAAAGTTTTGCTGTATCTTTAACGGTTACAGAGATATTAACAAATCTAAACACAGTACATTGTATTTAGGGGCTCCAATGCTAATTTTATGGAGGATAAGGAAAAATTAATATTTCCCTTACTAACCAATAGTTTTGGATGAAACTTTGTATTTAGCTTCATGTGGTTGAGATCTATACCTTTATGCTAAAAAAATCATAGTTTATGTGTTACCCACAGCAGCAAACCTGCATACTCTTTCTCATGTTAATCTTATGGAAAATAGGAAAACTCCTTTATTTATGCCCAGATATTGATCAAACTTGGTATATAGTCAAAATAAAAATAGTTTATGGTAAAAATGCCTACTTTCAGTGTTCCTCAAAGCAGCAAACCTGCATACTCTTTCCTATGTTAATGTAACGGAGAATAGGCACTACGATATTGATTGATCAATCTTGTCATATACTTGTATTATTATTGCCATATCATTGATGTGGAACTTTGCTGATCACGCAGGTCTGCTGCGATGGGGGTATTTATTTGATTTTATAGCTATATACTTGTTGTTTTTGAGTCTAATGTTATTCTATTTTCAAAATTCACCTTGATACTTTATAGTATTGGCATTACACAATGAATTTAATAGCTTGCCATCTAACTCAAATTATTCAGCTTTTAAACTTCCTTTTTTAACGTTTATGATATTTATTTGCCTTTTTTGTATTAATCTTTATACCAATTTATATAGCTTTTAAGCACCCTGTTTGTCTTTCAAATAGAACAATTTTTAGCATTTAGTAAATAATTATTTATTACATTTTTAACAAAATCATTAGCATGATAATTTCATATTTTTAACACTGTAGGCTGAGTCAAGACGAATTCAAAAATTAATGAAGAATAGTACAAAAGACCTTTCCTCTGTATGAGTCTAGTGGAGATGTGATCCATTAAAGTGAATGACATGGTGAAGGCGAGGCAATCATCATCATCATCACCTCCAACACCATCATCATCAAAAACACATCAAGCATTGCCGCATGGAGCTTCCAAAACCCCCATACTGACTCAGTCCAACCTGTTCTGTTGACTAGTGACTGTTGCTCCAGCTTGTTTCTCCTATGATCTTATATTAAATGTGCAGATAATTATTTTTTAGAGGTATGTAGCCTATGTTGTTATAGAAAAGGAGAAATTTGGCCATCATTTCAACAAACTAATATCTAGTATCTGAAGTTTTACTCATGTTTTTTTACCTGGTCTACTTGGGGTTTCTACTAGTGTGGCCATCAATGATAAAATTTTTAGATAATTAAAGAGGATTGAAAATATCACTGCATGCAACAGCAATTTTGGAAGCCTTTATTTGCTCAATGAGAGGTGATAAATGAACTAAAATTTGTGGTTTTCTGCACATCAATTATTATATATTTATTGAGAACAGTATGTTTATTAAATGGACAATACCCTCATTGCAGCAGACCTGGGTACTCAGTGAATTTCCAAATCAATAATATGACAATAATAGTATTATATACACCATGCTTAATCAATATCTGTGAATAAATATGAGAATTTGTCAAATCTCCATGTGATTAACACGGGAATGAGTATGCAAGTTTGCTGCTGTGAGAAACACTGAAAGTAAGCATTTTTACCAAAGCCTAATCAATTTTTGTTTTGAATATATACCAAGTTTCATTATCCTTTGTCCATTAATAATGGAGTTTACCTATTCTCCATGTGATTAACATGGAAAAAGAGTATGCAGGTTAACTGCCATGATAAACACATAAACTACGATTTTTAAGCATGAATGGATGGATCTCAACCACATAAATCTAAATATTATATTTCATCCAAAAATATAGATTGATAAGTAAAATGTGAATGTTCCTTATCCTCCATAAGATTAACATAGAAGCCCAAAAATACAACGTTCTGCGTTTAAATTTTTTAATATCTCGGTAACCGTTGGAGATAGAGCAAAACTCTAAAGATTTAAATTGTGTAATTTTTTAGCTGATTCTAATGTTAAAAGGTAAAAATAAAAAAATTTTATTGCTCATGAAAAACGCAAAAACCCAATTCTTAAATACAACCCCCCCCCTAAACTACTGATTACGATTGACGACCGATATGTCTGAATTACAAACTCATCCAAGTAAATGTAGGAATACACGTCTCTACCAAATTTGGTCTCAATCAGACCATTTTTACAAGAGTTACAGTGTTAACAGACACACACACACACACACACACACACACACACACACACACACACACATATATATATATATATATAATTTTAGTGACTATTGTTTTAGGACTCTGGGAACCTCAAAACAAAAATATAACATGGTCCTGGGCTTACGTGTTGTCATGGGACCTACGGTAATAGCTTCTTCCCTATTGGAAATTTGCTAAAAGGCTTATAGATTCAATAAAACATATCATATATAAGAAACAAAATCTTGACCCTTAATGATTTAAATGAGGAGTCTATTATAAATCTCTAGACAATGGCCATACTACTCTACTCTCTACTCTGATGTTTTTGAAAAATAACTTTTGTCTGAACGTTATCTAGAAATAGATCACAATAAAATTATTCACCGCAGAAAGAAATGCTTCCTGACTAATTCATTAGGTTAGTAAATTATTAATTTATGCACCGTACCAGATTTTATTGCTACAGTATATGGTATTAATCATTGATTGAACGTTTCTTACTATATTATTCATTGATTTTTTTTAATTTTAAAAATCGTAATAAATAAAATTACCTTTTCTTACCACATCATATACAATAAACATTATCGGAGAGAAAATATAAATCATATAAAAGTAATGTAATAGTACTGTACATTATTACATAGTATGAGGCTCTTGCATCCTTAAGATAATCATAATTTATGTTTAATACAACGATATAAAACTATTAACTTATATTTATTTATACATTTTTCAATTGTTTCAGTTTTATTCTCTCACAGAATAAGACTGTTTTATTTTGAAAATTGAAGCAAGGTGCTTTACCTTATATTTTTAGCTTTTATTTAATAAAAACTTAAAATAAATGTTCATTGAGTGGTATATTAATTTTAATAAACATCTGAGACATATACTAAATGTACCGTATTCTTAAACGAAATACCTAAGTTTTATTTAAAAATCTAAATAGTATTACGAAACCATTATCAGAATCAGCTGAGCAGAGTGATGGCATTTTTAGTCGTTATCTATTGATTAACAAACAGGCTGACTGACTTCAGGAGGAAAGGGACTTTTTATGACATTTCCCAATTTGAACTTAAAAATTTATCTTAAACTTGAAGAAACAAACACATAATATGTCATTAATTAGGATTTCAAGTATTGAGTTATCATTACATGACAAATAATGATAGGGTTATGTTCGAGGAAAATTGGTTTTAAATTAAGAAAATAATATTTTATTTCGTGTTGGGAATTTTCTTATTTTTAAGAAAGTTGTTGGCAACGCAGCCTTGCAGCTTACCTCCATCTATTTTCTTCCCCCTCCACCGTGCACTTGCTTAATGATGATGAGCTCAAATGTGGATGTAAGAAAAGGACCCGAAGAAATATCAATAAGTGAAAAATTCTCCTTTTTAAGAGTTTTGTCGTTTTCATTTAGAACTAAAGAATATATCCAGTAGTATGTGTTTTCATATTGTTTAAATCTTGCATTCATTAGGATTCTGCAGGTAAGATTTTTCTCAGAATAAGATTCCAATATCAGATGGCCTAGCCTACTTGCAAGGCTAATGATCTTTTTGGTCATACTGGGCCATTTCAGGCTTCCAGCTACCATTTTATTTTTACTTGTCATATCAATTTTATGTAGTAATTTACTTTTATGTGCCATTCCAAATTAATTTATTATTGTTCTAAACTAAAATAGAAAATCACCTCAAAACTAAAGGTGGAAAGGATTTTAATATTGTTATAAGCTTACTGTTTCTAAAACCTTGGTCTCATAATTTTCACCATTTTAACTAAAACCTTGCTGTACATGGTCTAAGTTGATAAACCACCAATCATTTTGGTATATAGGTTTATTCATAAATCTAAATAAATTTAAAAAATCTAAAATATACTGGACAATCAATGTTAAACTTTTAACATTTTAACATTTGTTTTAAGTGATGCCTTGATAAGACCATTTTGAAGCTAGAGAGATAGGTTATTATATGTTCAAACCTGATAATATAAACTAAACATCACTTCAAACAACAGGTGACAAAAAATCTGTAGTCAGGCTATCAATAAATTTAGCTACCACCCAAAGCAAGAACCATTAAACATGTGAGAGAACAACTTAAAAGAATAATTTTATTGCCATCAGTAATTTATTTTTATACCATTATGAATAGTTTTAAATTTTAGCATAACTACTTTAGACCTCAATTCATAAGGCAAAATATATCAACTACTTCAATAAAATATGACTAAAAAAATCAGCTGTCAGTATTTGAGTTGATAAATAGGTTAGACTAAATAGGCCTAGAAATATGAATTTTTTTTCAAAATTATTAAATTAGGTTTTTTAGCTCTTTTCTACCCCCAAAAAATAGTTTATAATAAGTTTATAATAGGTTTTTTTTGCATTTTTCTCAATGTCATTTAAAATATTTCAAATTGTATCTTTTACCATTAGCTCAAAAAACTAAACAATTTAGTTCCTTAAAGTTTTGCTCTATCTATAACGGTTACCAAGATATTTAAAAAATCTAAATACGGTACGTTGTATTTTGAGGCTCCTATGTTGATCTTATGGAGTATAAGTAAAAATAAAGATTTCACTTATCAATCGTCTATATATTTTTGGATGAAACTTGATATTTAGCTTTATGTGGTTGAGATCCATCCATTTAAGCTTAAAAATCATAGTTTATGTGTTTATCATGACAACTAACCTGCATACGCCTACTCTTCCCATGTTAATCATATAGATAAAATAGGCATACTCCTTTATTTATGGACAGGTGTTAATAAAACTTGGTATACATGGTAAAAATAAAAGATTTTCATGCCAGAAATGCCTGTTTTTCCACAAGCAACAAACCTGTATACTCTTTCCCATGTTAATCTTATGGAGAATAGGAAAACTCATTTATTTATGGACAGATATTGATCAAACAAAAAACTAAATTCACAAATTCAATAAGCGAAACTGACAAAAATTGATTTTTTGGCAAGTTTTAGGTGCAAGATGTTAGAAAATTACAGTAAATTAATATCAAATATTAAAATGTTGTTATACAAATGAGCCGTCTTCTGTTATTGGTCATCGCAGCTGTTGCGGGAATGTTTGTTTCTGATTGGCTCACGATCTCAGAATACATTCCGCGATAGAGTAAGATGCATTAAAATAAAGCCCATTGCTTTCTGAAGCTTTTGGTGTAATTAAGCCGGTTCACAAAACTAATAAGCTTAGTTCTATAAACAGTGATTTTCTGAGAGTCTCGGAGCGAGACGCTGGCATGTCTCGCGCGGGCATGGCCGTCTGGATCCAAGACGCTCTGCACTCCAAGAGTTAATATGAGAACACTTTTCAAGAAATTTTACGACTTAAGAACCAACCATTTGCAACATAACCGCAAATAAAACAGCTGCGGCAGACGACGACAAAACTATTACTGTAAAAACAATCGTATGAAAACTCAAAAAACAGATAGAAGGCAAAATAAACATCATAAACTGATTGGGGAAAGTTTTTGGAACAAAACTATGCAAAAAGTAAGCCAGTACATTAAATAATAACTTAGTTATAACCGATTTACAGAGAGTCGCTGTCATCGACACCGGCAAAAGAGTTAATACTCATCAGACATTTTACAGCCTTCATGCAATTTTACAATAATAGGCATGCATTTTAAACACGTTGTTAAATCATCCGAGGTATGGTTTACTAAAATGTGTCCACGTAAGAAGATTAATACACGTATAGGCCTATTGTTTTACTGCAATAAGAAGTAAATATGTTACATTTTAGCTGTATCTATCTTGCTACTGTTACTCCTATGATTATCAAAATATTACCCCACCAAGTGTAGGGCCTAATCAGCCAGAAAGACGGCTTGATTTTTTTTTATTTTAGGGCACTTTGATACTGCTTGGCACAACTAAAATCCTGGTTACATGGTTATTTAGGTACAGTATCCATCTAAAATACGAGTCATGAGAGATTGTAAATGTGAAATGATGTTATATTATTTATGCCATGTTAGTTATTGATAAAGACGAGCTACTTGATTTGCTAAAATTATTAATCAGTAGCCAAATATAAAAAGGCTGATGAATCCACCATCAAATATTGTTATTAAATTTTGTCCAAGTTTAGAACAGTGACCTAATATTACTAATATTGACTCTGATGTCAAAGCATTTACTAACAAAGTTGACTTTAAACATTCAAATATTCTTAAAAAAATATGGCTTCAAATATTCTTTTAAATCTTGGTATTTTTCTCATGATCTGAAATGTTTTTAAAGTCAAGTATTTTTTTTACATTAGTTATATCCTAATATACTAGATTAATAATTAGTATAATAATTAGATTTATAATTAATATAATAAATTAGTTATATACTAATAATATCCCAGCTCTAACAACTTATGAATGAGGTTAGATATATTATTTTTGTAAGTAACTTCTCTCTTCACTGACAGCTTTGTATAACTGAAAATACCAACAATATAAATGAAATAAGTTTTCGAACACTTTTAACCTTCAATCTGTGATCTGCAGTTCTAGCATTTTGTTCGCTGTTTGAAATTGGATCTGTCCAAACCTTGGTCAAGTAGACCTCGATCACACAAAAAGTATGTAATACAGTGTAGGTTTTTGTTAATCTGGCCCAATGTCGGGATTAAAAGGGCTGGATTTTGGAAATGCTGGATTAGTAGAGGTTAGTTAAAAAATATAAATTCAACAATAACATGTAGTATAAGTACAGTATTATTATATTATTTCTTGCAAAGACGTATCTAAAATAATGAAGTTTATTGCAATTATTTTTATTATGCTGTTTGACAGTGCAAAAGTTGTAACAATTACATCATGTCTATGTAATCTGAAATTACTAAGTAATTTAGTATTATAACATAACTACAGGAGTAGATCAGCGATTTGCAAATAATGGGTGGGTGTCATAACTTCATTAGGAGTGTACAACCAGTCATTCCATAAGTCAAGGGGGTGGGACGGTGGCGACATCCTGTAATCTAGCTACTTAAAGGTGGATGTACGAATTGTGAATGTTGTAAGAGATGGTCAGTGGGTTTAGTGTTCTCTTATGTGGATTAACGTCCGCACTAATGAATACTGCATTTATCCACAAATACCATCCTCATAATTAGACCACTTCACAATCTAGAGGCCGTGGTTCGCATTCCACGTTAAACTGTAGGTCCCATAGTTGCCATCGGCTGTTGATCTCTTAATTAACAGTCCTGTCTAAGCAACATGTCACCCTTATCCTCATAGACTCATTATTCTCATAGAGTAATAGAAATATTAATTTATCATCGTTGATCAATACAATTTAGTTTCCTCATTTGACACCAAGAAGCATCGGTTGATCTAGTCAGTAACAAATCAAATCAAATCAAATACATTTTATTTCCAAAAAAAATATATATATAATTTTTCAAATACATAACAGGTAACGGAAAAAAAGACAAGACAAGACAAGACTACAAAATTGTGTCACAATCATCCTGCACTCATTTCTCATTCAAATTTGGCTTAAAATACCTTCTTGGGTAGGTTTCCATTTCAATAATCTAATCTAATAATCAAAATAACCGGACAATTAAGTGTCTGGGAAGAGGTGAGGACTGTGACTTTGGAGCTATAATAGACTCAGACTTTCATACATTTCATAGCATAAATATTTTGAAGTCTCTATACCAAAACAATAACAATTACATTCTGAGTGGTCTTGTTCAATTTGTATTTAAAAAATGGAGTCTTACTCCTCCGCTGAAATATTACTAGGTTTGAAGTAAAATATTTCATCTTGAATATTTGTTATTAATTTCAAGTTGATTCTACTTTTTGTACTTGTTTGACAGTACTGAAACAAATATTTTACTTATTGGTGGCTTCTAGATTGCTAAGTATCCCGATAATTTTCTACATTAAGGCCTATATATTTTGTACAAGAAGGAAGATAAAAACAAATTTCTATAATTAATTACTTATGCAATCAATTTTCTTTGTTTTATGATAAGTAGTCTAACATGTCTTAGAACTGATAAAACATATTTAAATTTCATTAGTAAAAAGCCACTTTTTGATAAACTAAAAGTTTAGTGGAAACACATCATAAAAAATTTTATTTTTATGTGGAACTAAAAAAAAAGATTTTTGAAAAGGATAATAGTATATTTGTTTTATTGTTATAACTGTATAAATTCATTTCATGCTTTAATTTTGACAACATTAGCATATACTCTCATATTTATTAATCAAGGGTATTTCCGTATCTAGAATTACAAGATTGATATTTTATTGGTGGGGCTGAGTTCTGCTATGGACCCTAGAGTAAGCATTTCTCCCCTATTGGGAAATTTGCTAAGAGCTACGCCATCCCTTATCTGTGGTCTCCCTTCCCACCCACTGCACTCAGGCCAACGTTTGTGTTATTAATATATTAAACCATCACATATTCTTTTTGATTATTACCAACACCTTTTAATCTTACTTTGTTTTTACAATCTTACCTTTAAACTGTTTTGCTATTACTATTGTAGCTTTAATCATGAGTTTATTAAAACCTATCATTGGGCATATTCTTTGATTAAGTGTACTCCAATTAATTTAATAAACTCTATAAAAAATTATGGATAAGCATAGATTTCTGATATTCATGGCCCAGAAAGTGAAATGTTGAAGATGCAATGGAGTGCAATGGTAAAAGACTTTTTCAAACTTCTTGGAGGAGTGTAATTCAAAAACTTAGAATGAATATTCAAAATTATATCTACTATTCAAACATGAGTCCGAAAATCTATAATATAATATCTATAACATATATCTGGAATTATCTCGTTTGATGAAGCAACTCAGACTTTTAACCCTGGAACTGCCCATCAAATTTATTCAAATGCCAGTTGGTGTGTTACCATGGAGATTACAAGATTGCATGTAATTTTTTAGAAATGCGTAAGAAATATGTTGTCAATGATAAGAGTAATGTATTATACTGTATATAATTTATTTAGGAAAGAACAAGGAATACTATTGGAACACAGTATTATTTTATAAAATAATTGTGCATTATATTCACCAATTTTCTATATGTGTGTTGATAAAAAGTAAAAACTTCAACCTAAAACTAGATCATGTGCAAATTAAAAATCGATGGCACAGGATTTCTAAAATATAAATTTTGTAGCAAACTGTACCCACTTTTAGATAATACATTTAGTTTAACGAAATAATATAATAACTTACAAACACCACCGTCGCAGCAGACCTGCGTACTCAGCGAATTTCCTAATCAGTAATATGATGTATGACAAGTTTGATCAATATCTGTCGATAAATATGAGAGTTATTTGCCTATTCTGCAAAAGGTTTGCTGCTGTGAGGAACATTGAAAGTAGGCATTTCTAGCATAAAAAAATTATTTTGACCATTTATACAAAGTTTCATAAACATCTGTCCATAAATAAAGGAGTTGGCCTATTCTCCATAAGATTAAATTGGAAAAGAGTATGCATGTTTTCTGCTGTGAGGAACACATAAACTATGATTTTTTAGCATAAACGTATGGATCCCAACCACATGAAGCTAAATACAAAGTTTCATCCAAAACTATTGGTTAGTAAGGTAAATATTAATTTTTCATTAACCTCCATAAGATTAGCATTGGAGCTCCTAAATACAATATACTGTGTTTAGATTTTTTAATATCTCTGTAACCGTTTGATATAGAGCAAAACCTCAAGGAACTAAATTGTTTAGTTTTTGAGCTGATTCTAATGGTGAGATATAAAATTTTAAAAGTTACATGGGAAAATGCAAAAAATCTCATGGGGTACAAACCCCCCCTAAACTACCTGTTCTGATTGACCGATATGTCTGGATTACAAACTCGTCAAGCGAATGTAGGAATACACGTCTTTACCAAATTTGGTCTCGATTGGACCATTTTTACGAGAGTTATCGTGTTCACGGACACACACACAAAACACACTTTATACTATATATATATATATATATATATATAAATTTTAACAACAATTTTTTTTGGTCTCTGGTCTAAAGACAAAAAAAACATGGCCCCGAGCTTAAGTCTTTCCATGAGACCTACGGTAATAGCTTTTTCCATATAGGAAATTTGCTAAAACGGAAAAAACCCAATTTTTTAATACAAAACTCATACAAACTACCCGTTCCGATTGACTGATATTTCTGGTTTATGAACTTGTACCCGTTCTGATTGACTGATATGTCAGTTTTATGAACTCGTCCGAGTAAATGTAAGAATACACGTCTTTACCAAATTTGGTCTCGATCGGACCATTTTTACAAAAGTTATCGTGTTCACAGACACACATATATAAATAAATAAATATTAACGTATATATATATATGTATATATATACAAATTTTAATGACTATTGTTTTTGGCCTCTGGCCACCTAAACACAAAGGGCTTAAGCCTTACCATGAGACCTAGGTTAATAGCTTCTTCCCTATAGGAAATTCGCTAAAATAACTTAATGTTTAAAAGATATTCACAATTATTCTTACGGCCCTAGGTTTATATGGTGATAGGCAGTTGAGGTTTTTTTTTCAAAAATAAAGAAGAATGTCCAGCATCTAGCTGTTTTTGTTAGAGGTAAAAAGGCATAAAATTTTCAGATCTGGTACCCTAACAAATCAATAACTTACTAATAAATCGTACTCTCAAGCCAGTTGTCAAAAAATTTGGATTCTGCTTGAACAGTGTCATCTAAACCAACTACAGTTGTCAATATTAATGGAATTAAAAGTGATGTGCTATTTGACGCTGGCAGTTCAGAAACATTATCAGCAAGTCTGTAGCAGACAGAAGAGAAATAAAAGTTATCTAATCAAAGTAAATGTTACAATGGTCTCAACTATTATCAACCCGTTCCTTCTAGGTTTTGTGTGCTTGATACGAGAATCCAGGGATATATACCCAAAGCATTCACACTAATCTTGCTAGGTGGATTATGTGCATATATCATTCTATGACATGACATATTTAAACAAACATGCTAGTTAACAAACCTCCTTTGTATGCAGGCTTTCAGTAGCTAACACTTCCCAGTTTGCTTGTTGTTGAATTCGACTTTGGATTGTGGACCTATAACTGTAAAATCTTAACATCACTTTGTTGGATACAATTTATTCAGAAATCGAACAATTACTCAAGGAAGGCAAATACAGCCAAACTATTCCTAAGGCAAGCCCAGATATTAGTTGTAAAAGGTGAAACAAAGTAGAAACGAATATGTATCGATAATTCACAAACAATAATTGACTCACCAAACTCACTGCCTGCCCATTACCTAGAGTTGAGGATATTGTTAACGAGGTTTCAAAATTCAAAGTTTTCAGAACCCTAGATTTTAAGATTATATATCATAAAATACCAATTGAAGAGGCAGAACGATCTTAGACCGCTTTTGAAGCCTGTGGGCATTAACATTTTTTCGCAATCTTTTTCAGATGATAGATGTTATATCCTTTTTTCAATGACAGATTGACTCCATAATACAAGAAAGATAGAAGTGCACTGTAGCATATTTGGATGATATAACAATTGGAAGGAAATGCTATACTGAGCATGATATAAATTTGGAAAGGTTTTCCAGTGCAACAAAAAAATCACAGTTTGACCAATGAACATGAATGAATGGAATTGGATATAAATACAAGTTTGCATAGAAGGAAATAAAACTACTGGGTTATCTAATTAAGAACAATTAAATTCGATTTTGATTAAAATTTGATAGGTTATAGTGCAAAGAGTACTAAATAATATGACATGACCCACATTTCTATAAAAATTACGGTTCAAAAATTATGGACTTTTAAATGTCAGAAAAATCAATTTTTTAAGATTTATGAAAACAACATAGGTAAAGTACGATTCGACTGCCATCATTGAAACCGCCTTCAAAAAAATGATTAATTTGAATTATTTGTCTACGACTAACGTTACAGAGAAAAGTTAAAATTACTGTCCATCATAAACGCAGTATGTTGTCTTAGAGGGCCTAATGTTACTGTTATGGAACATATTAAAAAAAATCAATATCTACTTTCTCCCTTAGTAAATTTAAAAAAGACAAATAAAACCAAGTTCTACAAATAATTCATAACATTTAATAATTTATTGTTAAAATGGAGTTAAATTCAAAGTTATTTTATGTTTTGTTTATTTTGATTATATCATAAAGTTTCATGGAAAATAAAAGAAAAGAAGAAATAATTTTTACATTTTACGAATAAATCTGTCAGACAACGCTGTTATGTGGACATTTATTTTTCTCAGTTAGTCGTACAAATAATTCAAAATACAAGTTTATTTTTTTAGCTTTTCAATTACATAATTATACTTTCTTTTATGCTGAAAATTTAAAAATTTGATTTTTTCGACATAAAAAGAATGAACATAAGAAGGATATTTAGTTTTTATAAACTTCAAATTTTAATCAAAATCGATAGACCGTTTTTGAAATTTATTTTTCACGTTTTTAGGGTTTTTAGTAACAACCCTAAAAATTTAAAAAAAAGAAAAAACGCCTGGAGATAGAATATAACATACATGTTCATCAAAGAAATATTGTGATGTACACATCCAGACAAAAAACACACAAAGGACAAGATCAGTAAAAACTTTTTTTGGATTCAGGGACCGAAAACGGTATATCCATACAAATTAAAATTTAAAAACAATATTTTCTTATGACTTTAGTAGAAAGAATCAATATCTTTTTTCATAATCACATAAACAAAATTAGCAGTTTAGGGATTATAAAATTCAAACTGTTATTTTAACATTGTTTCTCTTGTTGTTATTTTCAGATATTGGATGATTATTTTTGAAGAAATAAATTATTACATGATACTTAGATAAACATAAAAGTATATGATAGTTTTATTACATGCTGTCAGTCCACTGATAATGTTTATTTTTTTAGTAGGCTAATTTCAGCATCAGTAATATGCTTCAATATTACTGATGCTGAAATTAGCCTATTAAAAAAATCATTACTTTAGGTCATTATTAGTTTTAATTTGATTCATCAGTTTCTATTCCCTAAAAATTTAAACATTTTGTTTGGCTGGGGCAAATTAGTGAACTGATTAAAGGAAGGTTTTTTTTATAAACTTGTAGACATCTAAGGGACCATTTCAAATACTTATTTTAACCATGTTTTTTAGGGTAAGATGGCTGATGATCAACAGTTCTGCCTGCGGTGGAATAATTTCCAAACCAATTTTACGTCTCAGTTCAAAGCATTAAGGGTGGATGAAGACTTTGTTGATGTTACATTAGCATGCGAAGGAAAACGAATCAAGGCTCACAAATTGGTTCTCTCAGCATGTAGTCCGTATTTTAAGGAACTTTTTAAGGTTAGTAGTATAGTTTTGGTTTTGATTAGGTTGTATATATTGTTCAAGATAACTTTGTGGAGTTATCATGCTTAGGTAGTTTATGATGTTTGTAAGTACAGTATTTTTTATTGGTCAAACACACTAATACTCCTATTAATATAAATAATAATAATTTTATAATACTACTTAGTATTGTATACAGTAGAACAATAATTAATAAGGACAAAAAAAATCATTAACAAAAATTCTATTAGAAAAGTTTATAGTTTGAAATAAAACAATCAAACATTTTTTTAACATTGTATATTTGTTAGGTTATGAAGATATTATTGATTAAAAAATCCTAATTTTTGTTAAATGTCAATAATGTGTTTGGAATCCCGAAACAAGCTATTACAAACTTTTACAAAATTTTATTTTAGCCGCTATTTATCTTGCAACGTCAATTGTAGGTTCGCTTTTGAAGACATACACAACGATTAACATGAAAAGCAGACGACGAATAGAACAAACCACCAGAAATACACACAGATGTCAATGTTGTGATTTATGATAGTACTAGTAGTTTTTATCAATAAAAATAGTCTGAGACAGAAGCGAACGTCGTTTCCTGGAAAATCGACAAATGACTTGTTCACACAAACACTATAGATTTCCGCTGTAAAAACTTCGAATTATCCAAAATATTTTGAATTAACCAAGATATTTAACATTGTTTTTATATAAAATTCTAGGGACCAAGACAAAATTCGAAATAAAGAATTTTCGAATTACAGAATTATTATAAGTTATGTATTATATTACTAATATTTAATGCTATTTAAATTAATGTTTGAAATAACATTTGTTTCATTACATATATGATGTTTTATTAGGATATTTCAAAATCACCATTACAATTCAAATCTGTAATATTATAAAGAAGAGGTGGTTTCTGTATGTTTGTTTGTGGGTTTGTTGTGGCAAGTAAATGCGAAAAATACTGAACTGACCGGTTTGAAATTTTACAGAAAGGTAGATCTTAAACTCATGCAACACATAGGCATATTAGTTCCCTTAAAATCCCCTCGGGCTACGCCCCATGAACGTCCTAAATTTCAATGTTTACATTTTCAAAGAATGAAAACATAAAATTACTTGAATGTCAACAGCTGTGAATACTAAAATTTGACAGTTCGGGATGAAGAAGAAATAAAGTTGATTATTCAGATAAACTGCTGGGTCGAAATCAGTGAATGGTAGATTTTAAGTTTTTTCCGACGACTGTCTATATTACATTAATCCTTATCCTCTCCCAATATTTGATAGATATTTAAATTAATGTTTGAAATAACATTTGTTTCATTACATATATGATGTTTTATTAGGATATTTCAAAATCACCATTACAATTCAAATCTGTAATATTATAAAGAAGAGGTGGTTTCTGTATGTTTGTTTATGGGTTTGTTGTGGCAAGTAAATGCGAAAAATACTGAACTGACCGGTTTGAAATTTTACAGAAAGGTAGATCTTAAACTCATGCAACACATAGGCATATTAGTTCCCTTAAAATCCCCTCGGGCTACGCCCCATGAACGTCCTAAATTTCAATGTTTACATTTTCAAAGAATGAAAACATAAAATTACTTGAATGTCAACAGCTGTGAATACTAAAATTTGACAGTTCGGGATGAAGAAGAAATAAAGTTGATTATTCAGATAAACTGCTGGGTCGAAATCAGTGAATGGTAGATTTTAAGTTTTTTCCGACGACTGTCTATATTACATTAATCCTTATCCTCTCCCAATATTTGATAGATGTTACTTTGAAATGTTGTAGACTCCCGTGTTTTGTCATTTTGTAAACAATGAAGAATTAATTAACAGTGTATCAGTAGAGCCAAACCTTTCAGCCTTTTTAACCTGTGCGAAGAACGGGTACTTTGGCTAGTCAGTTATAAAATCATGTGTATTTGTTAAATATTCTCTGTCATACAGTTATACTACAATGTGTAAGAGATGTTAATTAAATTATCAATATGTATAAGAGGAGTTCAATAGTTGAATTGAATAAAATCAATGTTATTTTCATATACTGAATGTTTTAAATGACATAAATCTAATCCTTGTAGGTATAGATCCATAAATTATATCTATTGCAGATATTGTGAATTTTATTAATGGATTGAATAGCTCTATTTTATTATAAAGTAATAGAAAGTAAAGTTACTTGAGAAAAGTGAATGTTTTAAAATACAGTAATTTATTAAAGATAAATGTTCACTTTTTCACAAGTTCCCTTGTTTAGTTAAGATTTTATGTTTCGCTAAATATTTGCTGAGTAACTTATTTTTATACAGTTTTAAGTGTGTTTGTAAATAAGAATTAAATAATAGTGTATCAGTTAAAATCCGTAATATATAAAAGGAAGCAATTGTATGATGATCAAATGATCAATTGAACCTTTTTGTAAAAAATAATCAGTATTTGTTAACCTTCATCCACTCGCATGGCTGCAATTTGCCGCCCATTCCAATTTGTTTGTTTTTAAACTTTTTTTACTCGACTGTATTTAACAATGGTGGGTACTTGTATACCGGTAGAAGATATTTTTTTTAATGTTTCAATGATTTTTTCAATCAATAACATTTATTAATTTACAAAAGAATAGGATATAAAAAAATCATTATCTTAAGATATACTGGTACATTGTTTTAACGGTTTGTTAACGGTACATTTATAGTTGTTTTTTTTTGTTTTAGTCCACTTTTTACCTACATTTTCATCTAATCTTTTGTTATATATGTTGCATATAAAACTGCAGTTATATTTGCAAACATATTTTCCCGCTCGTGTATATTCACGATCCAGGACACAGTGAACTAGTGACCATCCCTGAGAGCGAAATCAACTAGAGAAAATCTACTTATGTTCATAGTTTTTTGCAGGGTAATCCATGCAAGCATCCATTTGCAAACATATTTTCCCGCTCGTGTATATTCACGATCCAGGACACAGTGAACTAGTGACCATCCCTGAGAGCGAAATCAACTAGAGAAAATCTACTTATGTTCATAGTTTTTTGCAGGGTAATCCATGCAAGCATCCAATCATCTTCATGCAAGACGTAGAGTACGAACACTTGATGAATCTAGTGGAGTTCATGTATGCTGGACAAGTTAACATCTGCCAAACTAAGTTGCCAAGTTTCCTGCACACAGCGGAGTCACTACAGATCCGAGGGCTGTCAGCCCAGTCTCAGAACAAGGTGAGTGGCAGGAAATGGACTTGAAAATTCAAAAAAGTAGGAAGTAGAAGAGGGGAGAGGGTGCAGAAAAAACATTTGTCGGGTTGAATTTAAAGGAGGTGAGGGAATTTGAGATTTAATATCACTGAAAGGATATATGGACTGTCAGCTTATGCTACCAGATTTAAAATACATGAGGGTATTTGTCTTATTTTTGCTAGGCCTAGTATCAAATTTACAGGAATATTAATCTGTCAACTATATCACGTGAACACATTTTTGGAAAGCAGTTCAAAGCAAAATGGCTGTCCCCAGATTTTAACTCATAACTTTGTGCACCAAAGTCCAAGATGCCACTAGGCTAACAAGATATCCATTGTATTCTCCCTGGAATACAGGAAACCGGACAAGTTGTCTGGGACAGTGGTGTCGTCCTGTAATCCAGCTACTTGGAGGTCACCAATTGTAGATAATTGTGAGCGATAATGGGTGTAGTGTGCTCTGTGTAGATTAACATCCGCACTAGACCAGCATAATTAGACCAGTTCGTAATTCAGAGGCAGTGGGTCAGATTCCTGGTTAAACTGGAGATCATTTGATATGCTATTGACTGTTGGGCTTATAATTAACAGTTCTGTCTAAGGAAAAGTCAGCCTTAGTCAGTAACAAGACTACAAGAATGGGCCACAATCATTCTAGACTCGTTTCTCATTCATACATGGCTTAAAATGGCTTGTGGTGCAGTCACCATTTCAATATTCTAATCTAATCTAAGGTTGGACAAAGATCAAACAGGAATTTAAGAAATGGATGGTAGGAATGAGAGAATAAAATATGAAACAGAATTGTGCCATAGACTGACTATAGTGGACTTAGACTTCCTATGCTATTGTAAATATTGAATATGGGATTTTGTACCTTCACTTGGCCATTATGGACTTAAACCCTACAACTGTTGGGTGTTTTAGTTAGGGTGTTAATAATCAGTTACAAAAACCAAAAACGTACCCCCCCTTAAACATACACTAGTAAAAGAAGCAAAACAGATATTCTCTTAATCCCAATTAAGCCTACAAATGCCGTCAACTTCCACCCATGCCGGTCACCATTTATTTAAGGTGGATCAATGTGAAATTTTACTTGCATTGTTTAAAACTTACATTTACATTACATTACATAAAGGGGCGGAAACAAGTCCCTAGGTGCGTCAGCCAAATTGGCTTTTTGCGCACACCCTCTGATGGTTGTGATGTAAGTTCAGGTTTACTCCAGTTTCAAGAGTCAAACAAACTGCTGCAACCTACTGACCAGCTCCTCCAGTGGCAGGTGTCTTCCTCTCTCCATGGATCCAAGAGTTTTAGCCCTTACCTCAGAGATTCAACTTAACCTCTAATACCAGGACTTGCTGCGGCTCCATGTGCGCTTCCTGTGGAAAGGGTTTGTCGACTCTCAGAAGGACCTGTACCGACCGATCTGAGAAGATCCTTGAACTAACCTACCAGCATTTCGACTCCTTCACGCACTGAGAGAGCGGCCATCTTACCTTTCAATCAGGTGCACGTGATCTCGCTGCAACAGACAGCTACCACCGCACCTGTCTCCTGAAAGATCTTGGAGATCTGGAGCTGGTGATTGTTTGACTCCCGACTCGTCATCGATCATCAGGTCTCCCAGCATTACCTGTAGCTTGCAGCACTCCTCATCAGTCAGTTTGATGTCCGGGTATGCTGCAGGCACAATTGTCATCTTCCTCGATATGAGTTGTTTCCTGTAACAAATTGTTCCCTGTTGTCTCACCTTTAGGGGTTGAATCACCAGCCGTTCCCTGCTGAGTGTGGTCACTGCGCCTCTGGCTTTTTGGGTCTTGCCTGGGTAGTGGAGTCAGTATTACCTGTACAGGTAGAAGATCCCTCGGAGGTCCTCTTCCTCTTAGGATGCAGCTTTTTCCATTCATTGAAAGGAAGCCATTCACCAGTTGCCGACTTTTTCTCAAAAGCCAGCCTGCGGCTCTCACCTGGAGGCAATACCCTTTTCTTTGATACTGGAGCACCCACGTTGCTCGTGCTACCTTCTCCCGCCTGGACTGACGTAGAGCCGAAGCCCTATCAGATCCCTAGGAGACAGGAGACGTATTCAACAGGGCCTTCAGCGGAGCCTGAACCATCTTTTGGACACCGTCCAGAACTTTCTCCTGGTGTGACTCACTGGCTTGAGAGGGTTGTGACCTACCAGTCTAGGAGCTGCATGCGAAGGCACACTCCTCTCCCAACTCCGGCACCTCCATCCTCTCCTGCAGTATTTGAAGCTGATTGTTGCCCTCCCCAGAATCCGCAGACACGTCCTCTTGTGAAGAGGAGTGAGATTGACTACCTAGACAGCAGTATTGACCCACCTGGGGTAAATAACTGCTCAGCTGCTTACATACCTGTTTCGGTAGCAATAACGGTGGCTGCCCCGATGTACACCTACATCACGCCCTTCGCTACCAAGACCATGAAATCCAAGACGCACCCAGAATTGGTACATGAGGTTGGTGCTACCCCAACCCCACCGGCCTTTTATCGTCGGCCAAGTCTAGATCAGCTGCCTTTAGCAAAAACAGTACCCCTGGTAGGCTGTACGCATAGCATACAGTACGGCTAAAGACCCGCTCTAGGCCCCCAGTCGTTTCACAGCGGTCTTGCAGAGGCAGTCTGCCACTTGGCACTTGCAACTGCCTGAGGCGCTTGTGCCTCAGAGCAGTTTTTAACTCCCGTTTAAAACTTAATTAACAATGGACAGTGAGCAGACAAACGTCCCCTAAAAAGTGAAAGAACATTTTTGGAGGCCTTCAGAATCATATATTTTAAATGTGTAAAAAGTTTTTTTTATCTAAGTAGGTTGTGTCATATTACCTTACTCTTATAGAGTTGGCTGATGAAGTTTAGTCTCAATAAATTGTATTTTTTATAAAATCCCATCCAACTACGAGGGTTGTCTATAAAGTAAGGTTCCCATAGCGCTGCAGTCGACAATAGTGCTGCGACGGGGGTTCGCGCGGTTTTGTTGTGTACCTGGGTTCCCCCACTCCAAATCCCCACCGCAGCGTGTCTGTGGCGCTCAGTCGTGGCCTGGCAGCCGAACAAGATGGAACTTCCCATTGCTTGGCCCGCCAGGTATGAGCTGCGCTCAATGATTCATTTTTTGACTGCCAAAAACCTTCCGTCCGGGGAAATTCATTCCCAGCTGTGCGAAAATATGGAGAAAAGTGTATGAGCATGTGATCATTTTGTGATGTGTGTGAGTGTATGAACATGTGCGCAAATGGTACAGGGAGTTCAAGAACGGGCGTACTGACGTCCATGACGAGGAGCGTTCCGCGAAAATTCAAGCAAGCGCAAAGTGCCGGCAAGGAAAGGCGTATTGTTGTGCGAATTCTTGCCCAACGGTGAAACAATCAATGCTGCCCGCTACTGTGAGACACTGCAAAAACTTCGCCATGCCATTCAAAACAAGAGGAGGGGTATGCTGTCCAAGGGGGTGCGTTTGGATCAGGATAACGCTCGACCGCACACTGCTAACGTTACCAACGAACTCATCGCTAACTTTGGATGGGATATCGTCAAACACCCACCCTACAGCCCAGACTTAGTCCCCAGCGACTACCACCTCTTCCCTGATATGAATAAACACCTGGGTGGAACGGATTTCGGCGGCCGAGAAGAGCTGGAAGAAGCGGTTCTCAGCTATCTGCGCAACATGGCGGCAGACTTCTTTGACTCGGAAATTCAAAAGCCGGTACACCGCATGCAAAAATCCATTGACCTCGGTGGCAACTACATAGAAAAATAGGAAAAAGTCTGAACTTTCCGAATATGTACGAGTTTGTGCAAATAAACACGTTTTTCTCTGAGTAAAATCACTGGGAACCTTACTTTACGGACAACCCTCATATTTGATTTAAACAAAATTTTTATAGTTAACTTGAAATTATGTTTCATTAGTTAATGGGGTAGCAAGCTCCTTTTACCTATTCTTTGTCCGCCCACAAAGACAAAAGGTCTATGTGTCAGACAATTCAAGAAGAAATAAAGGTGAGGCTTGAGACAGCGCAGTCTGTAAAAAACCTTCTTGGTATTAGTTAAAGACGGTCAAAGAGGTTTACTACCCAATGAGTCGCTGACTAACATTTCTTAATAAAACTTAACATTACAGTTACCTCAAACCTCAGATGACAAATCTGAAGAGCTGAGGCCAGGACCTTCGCTTGGTGACAGCCCAGAGCAAGAATCTCGGTGCAGCTCTCCGGAACAAGTTGCAGATGACGAGGGAGAAGTGGAAGCGGGAACACCCTCCAGACGCCTCCGTGAAACTACCTCATACAACGATGTACCTACCACTGCGCTCATTGAGGTGAGACTCTCATTCAATCAACTTATACTGGGAAATCTTCAAATAATGTGTAGCCTATTGGACAACAAATTCAAAAGTCTTCATAATAATAATTTTATATACTCATTATTGATATTTTAGTTTTCACCAGATAGGTAACATCTCAGAAGATCATGGATTTGATTTCCAGGGTCAGAGAGAGGAGCTGCTCTTCACCCTGATTGTTCTTATCAGTGTCACAATTAAACTCATATTCGTACCTATAGATGTCATCATGCTTCTTTTTTTACATTTGGGGAATAATTTATGCACACAGAGAATTTTTGAAGATGTTGAGCAATGGTTACCCACTAAATGTCTCATCAAAACCTAGATATAGGCTTGTTCTTTAGCTAATTTGGAGGCATAGAGAAAATATATGTATATATTTTTTTTATTTTACATCTCGATGGTGAGCAGGTTAAGGGGATTAGCTGCAGAAACGACCATGACAGTCACACTAATACTTTAGAACATAGTCAGATAATTCTAATTTAATTGAATTGAATTTATGGCCAAGAATGGCAAATTTTTATTTTCATAGGTATTTTTTCTCTGGTGTACTTTTTTGTATGTACTTGAAATTCAAACCTTTTCTTATTGAATATCGTAATATTCTATTCGACTTGAGATTTCCAAAAAAATTTGTTGTTGAATAGAATATTTAAAGACTGGAAAATTAAAAGTGACATCTGCTATAGTAGTGTTAAAAGTTAAAGGGTTCCCATTTACCTGACGGAGAAAGATAGGGATATGTCTATACTCAATACCATTGATTCTTGGCCATTAGTATGGGTTTTAAGAATCAATCTACTTAAGTTGATACCAATACCATTCAGTTGACAAACAAATAAATTATCTTTAGAAAAATTTGTGTAACAAATTTTTTGTAGGTTGGTGTTACAAACCTTGAGCCACTTGCCTTATCCAAAGGCAAGTGGTATATAAGAGAGAATCATCACATATATAATTAAAAAAAAGATTTTAATAATAAAAGAACAATGTTTATTTGGATAGATTAAAATAAATACTTTAAATATAACTACTTTAATTTTCGAATTATTTTAACCCTTTCAGTGCCAGGTGTTACTCCCATAGCGTGCGCAATAAATGCCAGGTTAAAGTAGTTAGGTTAAAGTATTAGTAGTTTTTAGCTGTTTGAGGAAAACTTACCTTGTTTTATTATTTACTGATGAAAATGGATACTTTTGGTTTATAAAAATAAGTCAGGTAAATGTAACAGATAAATTAATATTCTTAATCTTTTTATTCATAAAATAAATCATGAAAAAAGATTACTTAAATATAATGAATTTTTCAGTTTGAAGTAAAAAAACTGCCAGTAGAAAATTCCTCATGCTTAAAATTGAGTATTTTTGTTGAACTATACTTCGTTTTGTACATAAATGTGAAAAGTTCAAACTTTATCTTCAAAAATAAAGTTTTTGTAATCAGTTTCGAAAATACCCTGAGTTTTGGTTTTTGCATAAGTTACTGAAACGATTAATCACATTCAAATTTTTATACATTAGTCATAGAATTTGAACTGAGTCTATAGCTGTGTAAATGGATTTTCTGACTATGGGGATCAAAATCTGGATCACTGTCTGTGTTGTCAAAGCCTAAACTTGACAAGTCATCACTCCCACTCAAATCACTCATGGAAAAATTCCTATCTCATCACCTTTTTAACACTCTATCACTTTATCATTGGCAGGTGAATCAATACACTTCATTTACAAAATAAATTACAAACAATAATAATAACTTCAAATTTCTTAAGTCTCTTGGCTAACGAAACAAGTAAACAAACTACAGAAGTTGATGTGGACTGCAGCCAAAAATACTTAGAATAACATTTTAACTTTAATAATTATATTTAATGTGCTATTCATATCCTAAACACATATATAAAAATTTTTTTTAATTTAATTTTTTTGGACGTCTATATAGACGCTGGCTCTTCTTGCACGTTTTGCCGACGTCCGTATATACGCACGTTGGCACTGAAAGGGTTAATTTTATAAATGTGAACTTAATAAGAAACTGATCAACAATTAATTGAATTTATGTAGTGATACCAAATTTTAATTTTTATTGATTTACTATTTTTAACTCAGTTTTCTATTTCTATTTTTATTACTACTTTATTTTCATTTATAGTTTGAGCATAATAACAAAAATGTATCCATACATGGTTTATGTATTTCATATTCTTTACTCCTTTATAATAAATCTATTTTTTAAATACAGTAGACTCCTGATTATCATTGAGCGGATTAACCGCGTTGCAGCTTATCCGCGATTGGAAATAATTTATTAACAACCGCGGCAAGCTAAGTTTAACGCATGATTATGCAAAGAGACTGTTGGACTTGGAACGGGAAAATTACATTTTGCTGTGCGATCTCATTGTACTAAGAAAATTCAGTCAACCATTGTTATAATGGAAGCAAATACCTTTAATCAAAACTCAATAATGGACTTTTTCCTCAAAGCCAATTAAGATGGCAACATCAAATGTAGACCTGTAATACATTGTACTTTTCTCATTTATTTGACTGTTTTTTTTTTACTGATATGAAAATAATGTCTACGAAATTGTTTGTTTACGAAAAGGTAATCTTTTGCTATCAGTAAAGGTTAATAAGGACTTATTTAGCTATCACCGTCATTTTTAACTATTTCCTGTATATGTTAGGTTAGGTTTACTTTTTCCGCAATTTTGATTATACGTGATCCCATTACTGCGGATAATCGGGAGTTTATTGTAGATTAATTTGTTTTGGTAATAATAGTGAAACATATTTTGTATCTAGACAAGATGTGGGGAGCTTGCCGGTCTAGTGGTAGAGCGCGGGGCTTTGGTGCCCAAGGTCCCGGGTTCAAATCCCGCAAATCACCAATGGCTTTTCGCTATGTGATAATGCCGCACCCCACACAGGGGTGTACAAAAAGCCGTTACGGCTGAAGTGCCTTGGGAGTAATCCGCCCCTCCCAATTAAAAAATTAGACTAGATGTTTGTATAGCAAATCACATAAAACTTTATAGCACATCACATACTGTACTTAAAAATGCAAATAAAAATTAAATTTGAAATTGGAGAATTTTATGGCAACTTGCAAGGAAAATTGTTAAAAAAAATAAATAAATATAACTATGCAATAACAACCTTATTATGTAATAAAATAACCTTCTACTTCAAAACTAATTTTTTTAAGTACTATACTTTTAAGCCTACTGGTACATTTTCTATAAAAATTTTGATTTTACATAAAGCTGTTGATGTTTTGGGAATTGATTTTTCAGGTATTGGTATTGAGAATTGATAAATTTTCGTATCAACACATCCCTAGTTGAAAACAGATAATGAGTTTGCATTATTTGCTATACATCGACGAGCCACACACATGAAAATGACACAATGACGTTCATAGGCTGTTATTGCATAATCATGTTCATGAGTTGTATATCTTTTAATTAATTGAATCAGGAAACTTAACTGAAAAAACAAATATACAGAAAATCACTGTATCTGATTTGTTTAAAAACATAAATAATTTAGCTTGAAAACATAAATAATCAAATTTTAATAATGCTTTAAGTTACTAATGATGCTTTTGAACAGAAACATGTTTGACGTGTACAAGATGTAATCCTGATAAAGGAGGAGAGAAAATAGAGTAAAAGGTTGAGTAAATCAATAAACACAATTCAATTCAGTTGATTAATTTGGTCATATTAGAGACTAAACAATTTATAGCAGGAAGATACTACATTTTTCTGTTTTTCATTAAAAGGAAGTAAAATCCTACATTCAGTTAAAAAATATTCTATATTCTTCCAAGTGAGTACATATTATATTTTATTTTGTTGAAACCCAAAAATCACTATCCCATCACGCACGCATCCAATAAATACCTTTTTTATTTTTTAAGAAGATTGCAAAGTTGTTATTAAGATAATAGGTAATACAATGTTGGTCTTATGGTTGGTATTTTCAGACAAAAATGGAACCGATGGACTATTACAGCGACGGAGAAGTCAAACCAAACACGTCTCTTAGCTCAGGTCCTGACCACACACTCACAAGAAGTGGGTATAGTTTGCAAGGTGAGCATATCATTTTTTACCAACAACAATTTTTGTTAATTTTTTATAAAAAAAACTTTCTGATCAGCCACTTAGCTTATTCACGTAGACTATAAATTTTGTAATATTCAAACATTTCGTCAACATCAAATTAAATAACTTTTTCCAGAGTCTGAGTAATCTGAGCTAATTGGGAACAAACCCTGTTTGGATTACCAAGTTGTTCAGATTATCCAGAATTGCAGTGAAAAAGCATTAAAAGTACAGTACTAATAAAACCCATTATTTTAGAACCAAACTTCGTATGTAGACCAATTAACTTACGTCTGTTCACGACTAGGTTTGTCCATGTCACAGTTCATGTAGGTTTATACACTAGATCTTTTGCCTGAACTGCATGAAGTATTCCTGCAGAGACGTTTTATCTGTTATAGACTCATCATTAGCTATATATATAAAACACAACACGCGTTGACAAATAAATATCAACAATGATAAAACAGTGCCGTTTGTAGACCTACTTTTTACGCAATCGCAGTCATTGCTGGAGATAAACTCAAATGTTTGAAAAGTAATTCGCCGAAAAATATAGGTGTGCGGATAGTGAATTTTTTTTCGGATTCGATATCTCTAGTTTGAATCGAATCTGGATGGGATAATAGAGTTCGGATCGGATAATTTTCGGATTTGGATACTCGCAATAAAACAGTGGAATCACACATAAGAATAAATAATCAATAAAAATTTTATCAAAGTTATTAAATTGGACATAAAAAATCATAACTTCTTCATAGGCTGAAAAACAAAACTAAAATTTATACTTCACTGCATTAAAAATTAACAAATTTTAAGATGGCATAATTCACGAATGAAATCGACAAAAACCTCATAATTGGCCAATAAATTACATCAGATCTTAAAAGTTAGTTATATAAACCATGGATAGATTTATAAATAATAAATGCATAGTTATCTTTATTTCACGATTTAACTATTTTATTTATTACAATGATAAAAACGAATCGCCATAGACAAAGAACCTCTTATTTATTTATTTATTTATTCAACCAAGATTTGACAGACGACGTTGGCTTGTTGTCATCGGCTGCTGTGTTACAATATCAAAACCTGTTAAATTATGGTACTATATTATAATCTAGTTATTTAATCTTAAAATTATATAAAAATGCACCATTTAAAAATTATTGACGCTTGGAATGATCAAACAAAGAGAAAATGTAGAATGAACACAAGTGGAAAATATGTTGGTTATGTGAACACTGAACGACTGAAATACAATAGGCTAAATGTAAATTTCGCAACACTTAATATTGTATTTGTATTTAATATTACTCAAAATCGGAGAATTTGATAACGAAAAATAGTCCATTATATGAAAATAATTCAAGTTTAATTTTATTGTCTACGTAGTCAATCAAAATTAAGTTGTAAATTATTTTTGATGCAAATACCATCGCAAACTTAGGTACTATGATGATTGAGCTTTGTTGCCAAATATTAGATCAACAATTCAAGGTTTTTGTAGCCAAAATCATATTTTTTTGCGGAATACAGTAGAACCTTGATTAACCGTCACCCTCGGGACCGAGACCATGACGGATAACAGAAATAATAATAGCGCTGCTACAACTTAGCACCTCAGTGTTTGGCATGACAACATCGCAATTTACTCACTGCCTTGCATGTTATAACGTCGACATTGTAAGTCCTAATTAATTTTCATGATTGCTGCGCAGTATTTAATGTAAATTTATTTTAAATGCGAAAAAACAAAACTACGCCAGTTCAAGTGAAAAATACTTTATTAAAATATTTTATTAAGAAAACAACGAAATATCAACTGTTTATGTACTTTTACTCTCAAAACTTACGTTACCGGTATTTAGTTTTTAAAATAATACATCGTTTTCTTTTTTAGCAAATTTCCCATAGGGAAGAAGCTATTACCGTAGGTCTCATGGTGAGACTTAGCCCGGGACCATGTTATTTTTTCTTCTTTAGGTGCCCACAGTCCAAAAACAATAGTCGTTAAAATTTATATATATATGTGTGTGTGTGTGTGTCTGTGAACACGATAACTCTTGTAAAACTGGTCCAATTGAGACCAAATTTGGTAGAGACGTGTATTCCTACAAATGCTCGGACGAGTTCGTAAACCAGACATATCGGTCAATGGGAACGGGTAGTTTAGGGGAGTTTTGTACCCCAAAATGGGGTTTTTTGCGTTTTTCATATGTAATTTTTAAAAATTCATAATTTTATATTTCACCATTGGAATCGGCTTAAAAATCTACACAATTAAGTTCCTTAAAGTTTTTCTCTATCTCCAACGGTTACCGAGATATTAAAAAATCTAAACACAGTATATTGTATTGTGGGGCTCCAATGTTAATCTTATGGAGGATAGGGAAAAATTAATATTTCCCATATTAATCAATATTTTTGGATAAAACTTGATATTTAGCTTCATGTGGTTGAGGTCTATCCATTTATGCTTAAAAATCATAGTTTATGTGTTTATCATGGCAGCAAACATGCATACTCTTTTCCCATATTAATCATACAGTGAATAGGCAAACTTCTTTATTTATGGACAGATGTTGATAAAAGTTGATATAAATGCTAAAAAAATTAATCAAACAGATAATGATCAAACTAGTCATATATTATTATTATTATGTTATTGATTTGGAAATTCGCTGAGTACGCAGGTCTGCTGCGACGGGGGTATTTTTCTTTCCCTGTCGAGCTTTTCAGGCGGTCATGTTTCTAATATTTCTGAGAAGAAGCACCAGTGTGTAATAATTTTTGTTAATTGTCGAGTACCAATACTACACGTTTCCCTTTCTCAGCCATAATAGAAGAGCATTACACACTACGTATAAACAGAACTGTCAACAATAAACGGTTAAGCACGTAAAAAACTAGTAGGCATTGTATTTGAAATCGGCAATAACTTCAGGTCACTGTAGCAAGCACCCTACTGAACTGAAATGAAACAGTAGCAATGGAATGCAGAAGACAGTGTAAGGGATTAACCAGCTGGGTCACTTCATTTGCCGCCAATGATTCATGCACATTGCTGGTGTGCAGTACAGTCATCACTACTCATCATAGAGCATCAACAGACGATCCGGCTCAGCGCTGACGCGGAAATATAATTTTTTTTGCGCTAGTGGGGTGGGGGTTAATAGATACTGATGGTTAAAAGGGTGATGGTTAATTGAGGTTCTACTGTAATATCATACAGCAATCCGATACTCGGTGCAACTATCGATAACGCTATGCTTTGTATTTTAAAATGCAATATCATGTTGAACTTAATCGGTTACCTAAATACACAGTTGAAAAATCAAATAATCATACCGCATCCTAAGGGACCGGTCAATGACATTTTTACATTCCTATAGGATATGAATTGCGTAATTTCATTATCTGCTTCAACACTTTTGTTCCATCAAAGATGTTCCGTATCGCCGACTTAATCTCAAACGAAAGTTTTGCTTTTACCTTTGGTTTTTAACGCTCATTTTATACAGTCCATCCAATAGTTTGGATATTCATAGGACTTTACTGAATACTTGTTTTGCATTCGGATTGGAGCCGGATATCAGATCTGACTTTTCGGATATTTGCATACCTCTACCGAAAAGTGATGATAAATAGTCGGACCAAGAATCGAGTCTATTGTGATGTACTGTGAGAGTAGCTAGACATCGCCCTAGGCTATCTCGAGCAACAGTGTACTGCCACATCAAAAATCATGATGGTTATGAGACAATGGTGCAACGTTGCATTTGCTAACAGGTTTTCTTTGTTATGTCAAAAGACGATCTGAATAGTTTTGTTCCAAAAAGTAATTTATTAAGTATAATTAACATTGTGTACGTATGGCTGTATAGTTAAAGATACGGTGCTGTAGATTAAAATGTTATAATTCAGATTATATTGCTTCGTTTTTAATTGAAACTCAGTAACCTTTTTCCCCATCAAATAGTTTGGATTAGCTGGACGTTCGGATTACTGGGACTTTGGAGAACTGATAAATATAGGAGTACTGAATTCGTAACAGATCTGCTCCATAGCATAGTACCTGCGTCTTATCTTACTATGTCAATACCCTTAGAGTTAGTGGGATGACCTTCATATTGCTATCCTTTTATACTTTTGGACGAGTCGGTAATCAAAATTTTGGATAAGAGAGAATCTACTGTAAATATTTCAAGAAAATTTACTTAAATACATCAGTGCATTAAATTTTTCTAGAACACAGACTATTTAGTCTGCTAATAAAGTTATCTTGTCAATTACAGGAGCATTTGATGCTGCAGCAAGCATTTCTGCGCAGATTTCACAATTGCAAGAAGCCTCTCAGGAACAAATGCAAGGTGAGTTATGGTTTTGTAAAGTTGTCGCATGTCATTAATATTACCAGGCAAGAGAATGCTGTCTGCACTGTCACCCACTTCTCGAAACATCACTGTCCAAAGACCATGAATCACCAAATGAAATAGTTTGGGCATTGATTTATATATAAATTTTTCAGGCCAGTAATGTAAATGGCATTCTTTTGGTCCCTTTTCTTAAAAAGTGCTGAAACTCTTTAATTAAAACAAAGCTTTAAAATTTCATTTAACCTAATTGCTTATTTTGGAATTTTAAGACTATTAAAAACGCAGTGTATGTTCCAGATGTGGGTGAAATGTGCAAATCGCATTCTTCGGAACCCGTCCCTGCCCCTCCGCCGCCCCCTGTCCCTACCAGCGACCCGTTCAAGCCCCATTCCCTCGATCCACGGCCATGCCCCGAGTGCGGACGCATCTACAGCAACATATCCAACCTCCGTCAGCACATCCGACTGATACACTATCCAGAATGCATCACCTGTCCTCTGTGCTTCAAGCCGTTTAAGAATAAACTCTACCTCCGTCGGCACGTCATGAGCTACCATGAAATAAACCTGCCCAACCAGAACGATCGGAGGTACAAGTACGCCAATGCACTCAGTAACTCGGTGCCTGTATTCACATCCAAGGCTGAAGCGCCTGAAGGTTATTACGACCGTAAGCTCACTAACTCGGTTTCAACTCTTTCCTCCTCGTCGGACTCTCGTACAATACAGAATTATGGATTTGCCGATGTTAACAGGATCGTGAAAAGAGTTAAGGGTCTGACTGAATCAAAAGTTCCTAGTAGTTCGTAATTTAGTATAAGCAAGGGATATTTTACTTTGTGCAATAAAATATTAGTAATAGTGTAGGCTGAACATGTCTCATACTCTTCAAATCTAAAATACTTTAATCAAACATTATAATTTTCAAAAATCAGGTCTGTTTTTCGCACACATATTTTTACATGTAATATCAATTCTCAATGGAAAGCTTCTCTACCAATAAATAACATATTTACCCTTATAACTTAAATTATACTTAATTCATGACTTAAATCAATATCCTTCCTAAAATAAAATGCAGCTATTTATTTATATAATTTTCAGATAATTTACGTAGAAAATGTAACTCTTACTTACGATAGTAGATGATCTTAACATTGCTTTACCTGAATGAACAAAGTGTAATTAAGGTTAACATTTTTAAATATGGAATGAAAAAAACTATTTGAGTATCTTTATGAATGTAATTATGTGTGCTTTTGAAGTACTCTGCTCCGAAATGAATTTAAAGAGATAAAGATAACTTTAGTATAAGAAATTATCTTTAAAAATCATCACACTTTTTTCATTACCTTAAAAATGCTGATATTATTCAAATAAGTCTTTGTGATAAAAATGCAATAGAGTGGTGTCCATATTTATTTTTATACACGTAGATTATTTTTATTTATTTTCTATGTCCTATTTGTTACGTGAATTTGTATTTTGTTTCTTAATAACACTTTAATTTATATTGTCTCATTTTGTTTTGTAAGTTTCAATATTAAACATAAGTATGTAAGTTAATATCATAGAGTTTTATTTTTCTCACCCAACAAAAAATGGCATAATATGCTTATCTTAGAATACTTCTAAGACAACACTAAATGCTCCCTTAATCCATTCCTGTCAGAATTTCCACGAGACGCCCGAGGCCCTCCTGTCCCAATTAAAATGGAGCCTTTGTTATTTCAACTACGCTGGAACAGCAGACACTAGTGAGAAATTATAAATACGATGAAGGCGGTTTGACGTGAGTTTCACGTCATGCCAAAAAAGACACTGCTGCAGTTTGACGTGAGTTTCAAACAATTTGTTTGACGTGACTTAAAGCATATTTGTCCTTAGTGGTGTTACCATCTTGATTATGTTATTAGTAATAAAATGCCATCTAGAAATATTTACGAAAAAATTATTGATTTAGGACTTAATACATCACTTTTATGGTATTGAAATAAAAATGAAGTAATTGATTTATTTATTTTCAGAAGCTATGTAATGTGTAACTCATCTTTCCACCTCAGGATTTAAATAATGTGGAATGTAATAAATCTGTTGTATGGTTATATGAAATAGTGACTAGTTTTCAATCTTAGGTGCCTAAACCGATGAATAACTTCACAGGTTGAGTACGTCTTAAATATAATTTTACCCTATCTTAACTCATTTCTGTTATATATTTTTGTAGTGTAGCATTTCAGTTCATACTTTACATAGGGATTTACAAAAAAGTGAATTAAATGACAAAAAAATCCAAACAAATAGTTAATGACAGGACAGAATATTTCGATTACAGATTTCCGATTAATTCTTGACCAGCCTATACAATATCATTCACCTTTGAGCTATCATAAAGGACGTTCTCGGAAAGTTGATTCGCCTTTTCGCCTGATGGGCCGCCATCTCCCAAAATACATGACCTCAGCTTCGGTGAACAAGAAGAACCCGCAGCGTCAGTGTATCGTGTGTGGGAAAACGTCGCTGCAGGAGCGAAGGCTCAAGGAATCACGATTAATGTGTGGACCTTGCAACGTCGGGTTGTGTTTAGTTCCTTGCTTTGAAGTTTACCACATGCAAGCTATCTTCTAGACTGTGAGTAGAGCTGCACAAGCAGTTAAGAAGACAAATTTAAATCTACCTTTTCAATTTTGAATGAGTGTATGAGATAAAATATCTATGAATTACTGCAAATTTTCTGCTGGAAGTTCATTTGACATCAATAAAACACTTTCCAAGCCTTTAATACAATAAAGTATAGCAAAATATAAATTTAGTAATACAAGTTTCTAACTTTTTGGAAAGCCAGAGGTAGAAATTCACGCAAAGATAACATACAACAAGATTAAATTTTGTCTTACGTTTTGAGTTGGCATGAACCTGAGATATAATTCAGACTCATTAGGTAATAATAAATAAGTAAGACATGTTGTAGAAGTATTGGCTTAGTGAAGATTAACCTAATTTAATAATGAGAAATAAGAATTTTCTTCCTTATGGTCGAAAATTCTTATCAAGACTCAAAGACAAATTAGACCAAACTAATCTTCTTAATGTAGTGATCAACGATTAAAGGTATCAAATATCGAAGTATCATTAGGGTAGCAGAGTATCACAATACAAATAGTTTTGTGGAAATTAAGATCAACCTTGAATCAACATTTTTGTGTAGCTCTTGAACATTCACAAAAACACTTTTTTTTTAATATTATTGCATATTTGGATCTTGTGATAAAAATACCTTGATAACATTTTATGAATGTTTTGTGTTAATAAGAGTAAATTTTCACACATCACAATTGGTCCGAAAATTCATTGAAGTTATTAATGAACAGTATTTCAATTTTATCATTTCATAAGGCATCATTCTCATTGTATCATAGTGTAAAATATACCAGTTGTGGAAATTGTACTTAATGACTCTGCGTTTCAAAATGCTTAAAATGTCTCCACTTCATTCTATCCTAATTTCTGTTTTTTATTCTATTTTTGCATTTAAATAGCTGTTAAGATTTTTTTTACAGAAAATCGCAAAAAAATTTGTTCTCAGCCAACATTCTCGGCACCCACCTCACGCAAATTTGGCATACCCTCCCTATAGGCTCTGTCAAAATCTTGTCAATAGAAGTTTTTCTGGCTTTAGAGTTCATTTCGTATGGCTCACGAACCGTCACTCTTTGATCTAAGAGCATCGCTGCCTCCACTTTGGCGATTGGTTTCGTCAGAAACAAATGGTCGTCTGGAACGGTCTTCATCATGGACGTCAGTACGCCTGTTCTGAAACTCTTTGACCCATTTACGTACATGTTATACCCTCATATTCTTGTTCGCATAGCTGGGAAGGGATTTCTACTGGTGGAATGTTTTTTTGAAGACAGGAAACAGATCACCGAGCGCAGCTCGCACTTGACGGGCGAAGTGAGGGACAGGTCCATCACGTTCGGTTGCCAAGTCAAGACCTAAGTCCTTAAGTGGCTCGATAGGGAGTGAATTTGGAGAGGAGGGAACCAAGGTACACTGCACACACGCTGCACTGCACCATGGGAAATTTATTTTACAGACAACCCTCCTATCTTTTCATTATTAGACCAAAAAAATTTACTAAAAATTATTATTTTTTTGCTAAACACCCTTAATAAACCATAACAGCATCTTATCATAGTTCATAAAGGTTTGTCCACTACCTGATTTGCCGGTAGGAACAGCATCACGTGTTCCTGCAGAGACATTCTATCCATGATGTACCCGTCATTAGAAATATAAAACACGACACACATATTGAAAGATGAAAGAGATTGAAGAGAAAACGAAATGAACAATAATAAAACTGTGCTGTCTGTAGGCCTACTTTTACACGCTTGCGGTCAATGCATAGTATAACTATGCAACATATATGCACTATACAACAACCCCATAGTTAGTCAGTTGTCAGCAATGATATTGATGAACTCAAATGTTTAAAAAATAATTCGCTGAAAAGCGATGATATAGAGTCGAACTGTGAGAATTGAATCTATTGTGATGTATTGTGAGTGTAGCTTGACATCGCCCTATGGTATCCCGAGTAACAGTGTACTGCTTCATCCGAATACTTGATGTTTATGTTATGAGACGATGGCACAATTTCGCTAACAGGATTTCTTTGTTACTTCAAAACACGATAATTAAATTCTTATATTCCAAATAACCCCGTCACAGCAGACCTGTGTACTCAGCAAATTTCCAAACCAATAATATAACAATAATAATATATGACATGTTTTATCAATATCTGTCAATAAATATGAGAATTATTTGCTTATTCTCCATAAGATAACACGGGAGAGTGTGTGCAGGTTTGCTGCTGTGAGGAACACTGAAACATTTCTACCCTGAACAATTTTTATTTTGACCATTTATACCAACTATCATCAACATCTGTCCATAAATAAAGGAGTTTGCCTATTCCCTATATGATTAACATGGGAAAAGAGTATGCAAGTTAGCTGTGATGATAAACACATAAACTATGATTTTTAAGTATAAATGGATGGATCTTAACCACATAAAGCTAACTATCAAGTTTCATCCAAAAATATATATTGATGAGTGAAATCTTTATTTTTCCTTATCCTCCATAAGATTAACATTGGAGCCCCAAAATACAACGTACCGTGTGTAGATTTTTTAATATCTCGGTAACCGTTAGATAGAGCAAAACTTTAAGGAAATAAATTGTGTCGTTTTTTGAGCTGATTCTAATGGTAAAAGATACAATTTTAAATTTTACATGACATGGGAAAAAAGCAAAAAAAACTATTTTGGGGGTACAAATCCCCCCAAAACTACCCATTCCCATTGACCGATATATCTGGATTACGAACTCGTCTGAGCAAATGTATGACTACATTGTCTCTACCAAATTTTGTCTCATTCAGACCGTTTTTACGAGAGTTATCGTTCGCAGCACACACATACACACACAAAAACCATGCTAAAGAAAATACTGATTTTATGAAATAGTTGATTTTATATCACATATATATTTGTGTGTGTGTGTGATGAAAAATTAACATGGTCCTAGGCTTGAGTCTTGTAATGAGACCTACGGTGCTTCTTCCTTATGGGAAATTCGCTTAAAGTGAGTTATTTTTTATTATTAGCATTGTGTACACATTAATTTAATACCCTCGTAAAATTAGTGTAATTGTGCTGTAGATTAAATATTATATTTGAGATTACATTGCTTCGTTTTTAATTTAAACTTGGTAGCCTTTTTCCCATCAGGTTGTTCGGATTAGCCAGACATTTGAATTACCGGGGTTTGGATAACCCTATGTGCAGCCTTAAAATTTCAAATTAAATCCAAAGTCTTCCCCCTGAGTAAACAGAAATATAAATATCCATCAATCACACACACTTTGTTCTACAAATAATAATCGTAAATACCCTTGTTGTTCTCAGGGAGTTTCATATAGGGAGTGTAAACATATGACATTAATTGTTATATGCCTTAACCTTTGATCAACTATAGTTTGCATAAGTAATTCATGTATAGAAATTTGCAGAATAGACAGGCCTGTTGGTGTGGCAATTATTATTATATTGTAATAAAAATTAAAAAAAACATATTTCCAAATATTTTAAATTTTTAGCTATCTAGTATATTTTCTTTAACATGGTTTTTCATCAATATTAAGAATATCTTGAAGAATGTTCTCAATTCATATTCAATGAGCATATATGAGGGTATACCCAAAATTAACCGGAATTGCATTGCCACGGACAGAGCTTGTGTTCAGAGCTACGCGGATCATTGCTCATTCTGTTTGTCTCTTAGCTCTTAGGAGGGAGGGGTATTAGCAATCCGTCAGATCAAAATTTGAAACGGTAACGTCATATGACCAATCAGTCATATGGTAAGGACAGCTGTTTAGAGGAACTGAAAACATTCCCTTTAAACATATCCATGATATAACCTATTTCCCACAGGGATGTCAATAGAATCATTTTTACCACAGCATTGTATGTATATTATTAGGAGGGAAAGGTAAAAAATATCAAAAATTAAATTTTAGACAGAGATATTTCTCTTACAGTATATTCTAACTTTATCCTTAACTTGAGTTATATTTAACTTAGCAATATGTATTAAAGTTATAATACAAAATTTACCCTGTGTGTTTGTGAATATGTTGAACAGACAATATTATAAAAATTCTAATACCATTATAGTTTCCCTGTCAATGTTTTCTTGATGTTTTTTTGGGCTGCCATCTTTCTGAATTTTTCTCTAACTTAGATCATTACAACATTTGATTGGATGAAATGGATGTATTTTGATTGGGTGTTAAGGTTTAAAATTTGTTTAAAGGTTTTATAAAAGAAACACACATAAAAAGATTTTATTTGTTATATTTGTTGTCATGAAAGTGATTCCTTTTTCAGCTGGATGGAGAAGGAGACAGGCTATGAGAGAATTCCTTGCTGAGGCTAGTTCTAGCAGAGCTTCATCGTCAAGTAGGGTGAGTCATAATGCTTAGTAATGTGATGTAGTAAAGATTGTATAAACCTTTAAAAATTGTAAGAGTAGGGATGTATATGATCTGTTACCCTGTTAAAAAAAGTAATACAAATTGTTGCTTTTCCATTGGCTTGTTTAATAAACAATTGTTTTGTTTCTGGAGTGTTTCGAGATTTATTAAAAAGGGTGTTCAAAAAAAGAGACAAAGAGATTGTGAGCTCCCATTGACCAATTTCTCTGATCCACGTAATTGCAAAAATATTATCGAGACTGTAATGAGACCAACTGTACAAATATTTTTAGTATAATGGCTTAATTTTACCCTCTCAATTTGGTTTTAGACAAGGTCTCTCTGCCCCTCTGGCAGTCTAATGTCTTTGTAATAAAATAACAAAGAGTTTTGACAGAGGGCAGTATAGTATCGCTGAATCATTTTGTTGTATTGCTTATATTGCTCTCTTTGAACCCCATATGAGGTTTAAATTGAAATTATGGGGTAATGCAGTAAATGTAAATGTCGACCGTTCTGTCCGACAGGAATAGGTTAAAAATGTACAATCCTTCCTGTTACACTTAAGAGCTTGAATGATTTTCAAACTTTCCATGCATTTTGTTGATGAGTCTGAAACATTGTACTGATTCTATGTATTATATTCCATGTCTGTTTGTATTTTCTGAATAAATGTATGATTGTGAGTGTATTATTGTATTATTCATATTTAAATCACCGACTCACTCTGATGGATATATTAAGGTGAGACTGAGTAAAGGGTAAATGTGTTGAGTGTAATGGATTTTATGACAGGTAGCTTCCTTATTTTATCTCTACAGCTGAGTGATTTGCCAGGATCATTAATCAATAGCCCTGTGTTCTGTAATCCAGCTACTTAGAGGTGGATAATTATAAGCGATGGTCAGTGGGCGTGATATTCTCTGGTGGGGATTAATGGATGTTAATCCCCATTCATTAGTGCGGACAAACTATTGAATGCAAAATTAATCCGCAAAGGCCATCCTCACAGTTAAACCAGTTCGTCATTTAGAGGCATAAGTGGTTCAGATTCCACGATAAACTGTAGTTCCCTTATACTATTGTCTGTTGGGCTAGTAATTAACCCTGTCCCTCTCTCAGGGACATGTCAGCCTTAGTCAGTAACAAGACTACAAGATAGTACCACAACAATCATCTTTCACTCATTTCTCATTCATACTTGGCTTAAAACACTACCTTGTCCTGTAACCATTTCAACCATCACAAAATTCAGTATGCGTTAGATCTATTTTTCATCTTTAAAAGCTATTAATCATCGAAAATAAAAAAACTTCCTACCTTGGTAGATGCACAAGTACTCACTGTCACTGTCACTCCTTCTCTATTTTAAGTTATGTGATGTTTATAAAATATATATAATAATAAGTTACCGTAGTTTCGAATAGGCTGAGTTCATGGTGTATTTACCATTTCTCAAAGGCTACTTTGGATTAGTGTATGAGGAGGAAGCCTGTAAAAATAATTGAATGTTTGTCTGAATTTCCGAAATTTATGGTCTTGGACTACTTAACCAAAATTTCAGGATAAATGATAATGGGAGATTCCATTACAATATTTACACTAAATTTGATTTTATAATACAGAATCTATTTTTAACTGTGTTAAGTATAATATAAAGCGTATTATCTTCCACCCTCTTGCAGCATAAAAACTTTAGAATTTTGACTAAATGAGATGAAGAACCACACAAACCAGATGGGTTGAGAATGAAAATAAAGGCCTCCTGAAAGTGGATAGTTATTTTTGAATTCTTATAACAATTCAGCAAGAAAGTAGAGTAAGAGTATTTAATGAAGCTGCTATCAACCTGGTTGCAGATATCGCTGGGATTTGGAGTAGAGGTCAGTCTGAACCAGCTGCGAGGCGTCAAGTGGAGTGATTACCGCAAGTTGACACGAAGCCTTGCCTCCATCCTGTTCAGCCATCAGGAGCTGGCGACACGCTCAGTGACGGGGCAGCGATGGTCGCGATACCTCAGCGCTGGCGATGATCGACCCGTCAAACCCGCTCTTGACCCCTCCAAGATACACGCTATCATCGGTAAATTATGCAAGCTGCTTGAATTATGTTTTATGCATAAACTTTTTTTGTAATAAATATTGTAATACTGTGATTCTAGGTTCAAAATTCCAATACTCCAAACCAATGTGACCACTGTAACTAGATTAAAATCAATAAATTCAATCAATATGATTAATTAATGACAGATGGTTAATTTTCAGCCTCGAGGAAATTCATAAGAGATTTTTAAGCACAATAAAGTTTATTTTTATCCAATAAACTCTTTAACCCTTTGTGCTCGGTTGGTCAGTAGCACTGGCCGTGCCAATTCTGCAGACAGATCGGAATTATTTCCCGTGATGTTGTCCTCGCCACTCACACTCACAGTTTTGTCATGGCAGTAAACGCAACAGTAGAACAGCAGAACAATGTACTAAGCATAACCTTAATTAACAACACATGTATGGTTTTAGCAGCAGAATTTATCTGATTCACAAGTTCATTAGTTTCCCTAATGATTGCAGCACACCACAAACCAGAAAGACGCACCGCAAAGAAACAAATGATTATATTTAGTTAGGGGCCAGTACTACAATTTTACATTTGATTTTTAATCATAAAACATAATCCCCAAAATCTGTACTGAGAAAAATTCTTTTCATACCGTAATTATTACAAGTTCCCCAAAACTTTATTTCTTTCCCCTTTCATTGTTTGGAGGTAAAATTAGTATACCATTAAGTACTAAATTATTATACCATTAGTATACCATTTTATGCTTGTTTCTTTGGCTTGCTCAATGGATCAAATAAAAACAGCTGCTGCTTATACCTCAATACAACATATGTTGGAATCAAAATATTATTTCCTCATAAGATTAACCTGGTAACTTTGAAGGCATATAGGGTAGAGATTTATGGGAAAATCATCGCAAAACTATTAGACTTTCCTATTTTAGGCCTAAAGAACCAGTGTACCAAATTTCAGCCTCATAATTAATTGGGAAGTGGGAGAATCAGTGATAAGTTATTGAGTGAAGACTTTGACATTTATATATACAGATTATTCAAGTAAGTGGACTTGACAAACCCCAAACTTCTTTTATTTTTTCTTAAATTCGTGTCTGCTATTTTGTCATTATTTTACCATTGTGAGTTTACATAATAAATCAAACACAAGCGGTGAAATCTTTTTTGTAGACAAAATTCATTAATTCTTCTTTGATGGTCTAAGTATAGAGATCAGCTGTTTGTATCACTAGTTATCCATCAGCTGTTATTATGTTGTCGTCTGTTGCAGCCTACGTCCGTGCTCTGTTCCCCCATGTCGCCGTCTCCCATATCAAGCAAGTGCTTGCGTACAAATGCAAGGAATGCGCAGCAGCAGTCGCACACAAATACAAACCCAGTCCAGCCAACCCATGACACTAACTACCTCCTTGCTACCAATATGCTAACTTGTTATTTTTTGATTATTTATTACTATAAATTAATGTACTAATTTGGTCTGTGTCTTATTCAACCCTTAAACTAGTTGAGAAGCTATTTTGAGTCGGTATGAAATTCTTTGGTGCAGTTTTACACTTTTTTCTGGTTTAAATATTTAAATCAGTTTCTGTAAAGGCTTAACAGTCTGAAGAGAAAATGAAGTTCTCAGAACTTGTGGTAAGTCTTTGGATGATCTATTAATTAATGTAGTGAGCTAACTATTCAGGCTTGCTAGTCAATTGTAGATTAAGGTGAAGTAAGTCTGCCCATACATGATTGTAACGTGAGCTAAGAAATATCCATCCAGTCATAGCTGAGTGGGAAGAGAACTAGCATACCACCTAATATATCCAGGTTCGATTATGAAAAAAATTACTAAATGAAATGATTATCTAGCCTGCCATTACGCTTCAGAAGGCACAGCATGTTGAGCCATTGGTTGTGGCAATATCGTTGATAGGTCTCTTCAGAGGCTCTAGTGTTATCTGCAAATTCTTACAACTGGACTATAGGCATAATGTTTACTTTCCTTTTAGGAACACTTATGGATTGTTTGTTAACCTGTTAGGAGAGTGAACAGTTATTGCTGGTTGATCATAGAAAACAGCTTTGAAGGAGGATTTTAGTACACCATTTATAACTCCTTCATCAGTTAATTAAACTATTCTGTCTTGCTCTTTCCTGTTTACTTTCTACCCTGATACATAGTATATGGAGAAAGTATTGTTTTCGTCAAAATTTTCCAGTTTGAGTTGAGAGTGGATATATACGTTTTGGGGTCCCCTGAATCCAAAAAAGTGGTTTTCAACATGAAGTCTGTCCGTCCGTGTGTGTGTCTGGATGTGTACAGAGCCACAGCCTACCATTGGTCCGATTTAGATGAAATTTGGCATGTATGTGTATATTCACATCATCACCAGGCGTTTTTTTAATTTTTGGTTTTTAAGGGTAGTTCACCCCTAAAAACCCTTGAAAAACGTGAAAAATCCAAATTTTTCAAAACGGCTCTAACGATTTTGATTAAGATTTGATAGTTTATAGTGAAGAGAGTACTAAATAATTTGACACCACCCGCATGTCTGTAAAAATGACGGTTCAAAAGTTATGGGCTTTTAAATGACAAAAAAATCAAATTTTAAATTTTCAGCGAAAACAATAAAAGTAAAGTATAACTTGACTATCACCATTGAAACCAGCTTAAAAAACTAAACAAATTAGTATTTTCAACCATTTGTCTACAACTAACGGTTCCAGAGAAAAGTTAAATTTACTGTCCATGATAAACGCAGTACTTTGTCTGAAAACGCCCAATGTTATTGCTATGGAGAATATTAAAAAATCAATTTATTCCTTATTTTCCAATCGTTTTCCATGAAACCTGGTATGAAGCGTAAGGTCAAATCACCCAAAAAACCAACTGATAAGGCTTGGTATTACCGGGGGGGAGGGGGTGTTTCCCCCCATACAATTCAAACAATTAATTTAACTGTGTCTCTCTTGTTTTCATTTTCAGAAATGGGATGATTATTTTTGAAACAATAAATTATTAAATGGTATTTAGATAAACTTTGAAGAACATGATAGTTTTCTTACAGATTGTCTTTTTTAAATTTACTTAAGGTAGAAAGTATGTGTCAGTCAACTGATACTGTTTATTTTGTAATATCCATATTTTAAGCCAAATTATCGATTATAGTCTCAGAAGTTTATGGCCTCTCTTTCCTAGTTAAATTCAAATGCTAGTTTTCTTTTTGTAAAATAATTTTACAAAGCGACTACATTTGGTTGGGTCTTTAAAATTATGTGTTGTAGGTAATAAGTTCTCTTCTATTGTAGAACTTCTTTTATTTTTGTCAGACATTTCAGTTTTGTGGTTTTTCCATAAATCTTTTAAAAATCCTCGATTTAAATTAATTTAAAATCCAGGTCTAACTGTGGACTCAGATAAAGTGAACATGAACATTTACTTTTTTAGAGAGATAAAAATATTTTTCCAATTTATATTCTATCAGCTGTGAAGTGTTGAACTTTTTCTGAATAGTAGAATATATTTTGTACCTATACGCTGACACTATTACTTGTACCATTTGTACATGGAAATGAATAAAGAAATATGACTATGACTATTACCCAAAGAGAGTTAATATGATACTCATGTACAGTAGAACTCCAATTATCGGAACTCCGACTATCCGAATCGCCGATTATCCGAATCACTTTCAGACAAAAAATTTGTCCAAAAAAAGTCTAAGTGCTATTATTCTTCCCCTCGCGAAGCCAGTGTTTGCGTGTAAAATGTAAGTTCATTTTATTTATATTTAAAACATGTGAAAATATCATGTTTCATACATTTCATTCAATAAAAAAATAGTGCAATATCAAAACGTAGCTTTTTTTCTCTCTAATGGCAATTAAAAAAAAAAACTCCGATTATCTGAATATTTGATTATCCGAATGGGTCCCGGTCCCCATTAATTCGGATAATTGGAGTTCTACTGTAATAAGATCCTGTTGAAAACACCCATGAAGAAAGTTTAAATGAAGGTATTGACTTGTCGCTTTAATTTTAATAGTACAAAGTATGTACCTCTGAAAATATTACTATGAAATGTTGTATCATCTGTGAGTAATCAATGTTCAAGAGTACAATTTTTTGAAGTTTACCGTGAAAATACAGTAAATTTCTTAACTTGTTGACTAGTTTTTATTTCCAGGACATTTTGATTCCCACCAACCCTAATTTATTTGTAAAGGAAGTTTCAAGAACCTTGGATACTCTAATAAGGTAAGTTCTTGAGAACTCTTTTTACAACTTGGCAGTTAGTGTTGGTAAGATTGAATCTCTATTCATAAGTTACATGGAATTTGATTACAACCTCATTACTTTTACTATGAAAATACTTAACAGATAATAATTGTAGGATATATTATTTTATTTATAGGAATTTATATTGGAAAACTTCATTAGAGTATGTTAAAAATTAGTTTTTTTATAATAATTATTTAACTCAAACCTATAAAAATTACAATTGCAATAATTTTTTTAATAAAAGGGCAAATTTTAGCTTTATAAATCTTTGTACTTATACAGTTAAACCAAATTTAAAAGAACAAATTTAATATATACAATTAAATTAAACTAATATAATTCAAGCTTCATACATGTAATTGTGAATAATGTTTCCTGGCTTGAAATCAGCTAATCATTTCATGGGTAATCAAGTGGAAATAAAAATCAGCTGATAAGATAGAATGCAAGACTTCCTGGCAGGTTCAAGTTCAGTACTGGAACTGCCGTTACCGCTACTGATAATACAGTCCAGTGGTCATCTCAAAGTTCGCAAAATGGAGCTTACCAGCTGGTTTCTAGCTCTGGTTGTAATTCATTCCGTCGCATTTGGTAAGATTAATTTTGATAATTATCTGTAAAATTGTACATATATGTTAAGTTAATACTTCATACTTAATAATATTTGTGAAACCTTTTTCTTGTTAGAATTTTCTGAGCACATGGTTTTTGTTTCTTATTCTTGAACAAACTTGAATTAAATGGTTAAATATGAAGGAGCTTAGAATAAAAATGTTTTATTAAATTCTTATTTCAGTCTAATTTCAAGAGTTTTAAATAGATATACCTTTTATAAGTATGAGAATAGTTTATTTTCAAAAAGATCATTTCAGTACAGAATACTGAATTATTATAAATACATTAAAGATACATAAAATATAAAATAAATACAATATCATACTACAAACATTAATGCTTATATAAATTACATATTAGTTCAGGAAAGACATTTTAATTCTGGGAAGTACAATACAATAATTGTTTTCAATACAATTGTTTTTTATTTACTTAAATATTTGTGTTTCTTTATACATTATGTGAAACGTTGTTGGTTCTGTTGGTATTATTAAATATTATATTGTATTATTGAATCTACACTGGTATATTCTACAATATAAATCGTATACTTATGTACACATTATACTTTCAGACAATTTAGCAAGTAATGGATTATAAAAGTATAATATAATAAAAGGCATTAAGTCTGTTAAATTGTTTATAATATTTTTCATAAAAATACTTTGTTCATAAATCTGTACATTAAACAACATTTTTTAGTTAACCGACAGAATACTAATAGATATAATTAATTACAAAGATAGTGAAAGTGAATATAAGATTGCCATTTAAAGTTTTCAATCATGTGTTTTAGCGAATTTCCCATAGGGAAGAAGCTATTACCGTAGGTCTCATGGTAAGACTTAAGCCCGGGACCATGTTATTTTTTTGTCTTTAGGTGCCCAGAGACCAAAAACAATAGTCGTTAAAATTTTATATATATATATATATATATATATATATAAAGTACTTATGTATGGTATTATGAAATTCAATTTCACACCCAAAATGTTGTCTCAGCAGGAGATACCCCCAAACCAAAAAGCCCCTATAGAGGCTTTAATCAGGAATTCTAGGTTAGAGAATAGTATATTTTATTATTGTTTGAGATTGCTATTGAAAATTAAAAACACAGGTAAAACACCCTGTACTTCACACAGAAAACCCTAATTTCTTCCAAGTTTTTCTTAAATTCTAAACTGTGTGGTACATATCATTTGAATATTTCCCAATATTTGTAATTATTGTTGAATTAAGCAAATTTATGTTTTTTTGTTGTAAAATCCAAGAATAATCTATTCAAATTATTGGTTAAAATATGTATTTTAGCGAATTTCATATAGGGAAGAAGCTATTACCGTAGGTATCATAGCAAGACCTAAGCCCAGGACCATGTTATTTTTTAGTTTTGAGGTGCTTAGAGACAAAAACAATAGTCATTAAAAGTTTTACATACATCTGTTAACAAGATAGGTCTTGTAAAAATGGTCCATGCGAGACAAAATTTGGTAAATATATTCCTACATTTACTCGTCATGCGTTTTTCATATGCAATTCTTAAAAATTTTTTAAATCTTTTACCATTAGAATCAGCTCAAAAAACTAGACAATTTATTATTTTACAAGTTTTGTTCTATCTCCAATGATTACCAAGATATGGTACACTGCAGGTCTGCTGCAAAGGAGTATTTTGTTCTGTAACATATATTGACTAAGAACGGTTTAGTTCCCAATTAAGCTTATGGCTGTGCAAAGTGAAAATCTCTAGTTCCGCTGTGTAATGACTACATGGACTGTGTTTCTAATGGATCTTACATATACTCGCTAGATAGTGTTATTGATGGGGATGTGGAGATGGAAGCAGGATAGAGTATCTTTGACCCTGTTACCAAAAAAATAATAGTTGTAATCAAATGGTCCCTTATCTCAAGGAGCAGGGGAAATAATGTAGATGGACGGACAATTCCCTCCCCACACAGAAAAATACTTAAAATTATCAATAGTATTCATATTTAAATATTGTTGTACTGAGTAGTGGAGTGATATATATTCGCCAATAGGTTTTCATGGACTAAAGAGTAAAGACAGATAAATCCATCATTTTAATTTTTTCCCTTGAAATAAATGTAAAATAACAATTCAAATAAATTCAACAATAAAATACCCCTGTCGCAGCAGACCTGCATACTCAGCGAATTTCCAAATCAATAATATAATAATAATAATATTATGTAACAAGTTTTATTAAAATCTGCCCATAAACATGAGAATTATTTGCCTATTCTCCATAAGATTAACATGGGATTGCAGGTTTGCTGCTGTGAGGAACACTGAAAGTAGGCATTTCCTACATAAACAATTTTTATTTTTAACATTTATACCAACTTTCATCAACATCTGTCCATAAATAAAGGAGTTTGCCTATTCCCTAAATGATTAACATGGGAAAAGAGTATGCAGGTTTGCTGCCATGATAAACATATAAACTATGATTTTTAAGCATAAATGGAAATCAGGAATATCCCGTAATATTCCTGTGGTTATTGTTGAATTAAACAAATTTATGTTTTTTTGTTGTAAAATCCAAGAATAATCTATTTAAATTATTGGTTTAAAATATGTATTTTAGCAAATTTCATATAGGGAAGAAGCTATTACTGTATTTCATTATTGTAGTATTTATTATTGTAGTATTGCACCTAAACGACAAACATTTAATCTTAAAGGTGGTATATTTACCTTCAACAACATGAAGGTAGATACCAAGTTTAATCTAAAAATGTTGATTAATAAGGGAAATATCCTTATCCTCCATAAGATTAACATTGGAGCCCCAAAATACAACGTACTGTGTTTAGACTTTTTAATATCTCGGTAACAGTTGGAGATAGAGATATGAACGAGTATAGTGTTGGTAACTACCAGTACTATACTCGTTCCATACAATACTATACTCGTTCGTACAATACTGACATTAATTGTTGCAAAATATGAAAATCAAAACATGGAGTTCCAGTGTGATTATAGTTTATCGCTTGCTCCAAACGAACTCAATGGTGTCCATTTATACAAATGCAAATAAATAAGAAATATGATTTTAAGTTTTTCTTTCTAAATGTTCAGTGCCAACGACTGGAGATTTCCCATCGGGAGCAAACCAAGCGGTACGCTGTATGCTCGCCTACAACTCTCCACCAGACTGTGCTTCCATCCCAAGTAAGTTTCATGAGATACCATTGTGGATTATTAGTCCTGTAAGAGCAGTATTGAAATATCTGAAACATGCCTATCCTAACACAAATAAGAAATTTGAAATTAAAAATTAATTTCAACCCCTCCCAGACTACGCCCTAGTTCGGCGTAGTCTTCATATAAATAAACGGTATCAGTGGACTGACACATACTTTCTTCCTTAAGTCAATTTAAATGAAAATCTTTAATAAAACCATCATATTCTATAACGTTTATCTAAATATCATTTAATAATTTTAATTTTAATAATTTTTTGTGTCAAACATATTTATCAAATTTCTGAAAATAACAACATGAGATACAAAATTAAATTTATTGTTAGAACTTCATGAGGGGACTACACCCCACCCCCTAAAACCAACCAATTTTGTGTGATTTTGTTGGCTGATGTGATCTTACGATGTATACCAAGGTACATGGAAAACAGTTGGGAAATAAGGAAAAAATTTATTGATTAAAAATACTAATTTGTTAAGTTTTTCATACTGGATCCAATGGCAGAAGTCAAATTAAATCCATTATGGGTTTTTTTCGAGAAAAATCAAAATTTTTTTTTACTTTTAAGAGCCCATAACTCTGAAAACACTCATGTTTTGAAAAATGTGGGTGGTGTAATTTTATTTACCTCGTAAAAACTATAAATAAATCATATAATTTTCATCAAAAACGTTAGAGCTATTTTTGAGAAATTTTCATTTACATTTTATTGGGGGGTAAAATACCCTTAAAAATAACAAATTCAAAAAATAAAAAAAACGTCCTGAGATAACGTGGATATTTCCTTTTTGCCGAATTTCATGAGATCCAGAGCAATAGTCTTGTCTCTAGACGTAATTACATCCCACACATACAGACATAACTAAAAAAAACCTTTTTTATTCAGGGGCACTAATATCTAAGCTTTTGCACATCCCCACACATACATACACAGACAGACAGACAGACATCACTCTAAAACAACCTTTTTTGTTTGAGGGGGCACTATAATGGATATATCCAACAGAAACTCAAACTCGAAAATGCTGACGAAAACAATATTATCTCTATTTATACTATCATATAGGGTTATATCTAAATTATATCTTAAAGGTTACATCTAAAAGCTGTTAACACTATTTAACTTTTAATTCAGTCATAATTTTCTACAAAAAATACTAAAATTTTTTAGTAGAGCACTGTATAAAAATAATTTAAAAATACAGTTTAATCAACTGATTAGACAATTAACTTTTAGTGTGAGAGAATTATTATTCTTTTAGAACCAAGTGTTAAAGTGATAATTATCGTAAAATTCTCAACCATAGTAATATTGTCATTTATTATATTGGTGGTAGTTTCAAACAAATGTGAGTAAGAGTGATGGTCTTTGGCCTGTGCAGGGAACAATCACAAAGTAATTAATGTTCACTTCAATGACCTTTGGGCAGATGTTACCCTTCTATGGGTCAATACGATTGTCCCTCAATGAAGATATCTGTTGAGGTGAAATGTCACTAAGTTTCCCTGGACCATAAACTATTTTAAAGATAAAATTGCTACATAGAATATATGTATCTAAAAAAGGTTTACAAACTTAAATAATTCAGCAAAGATATTAATGTATTAATCATATGTAATATGGCGGAAATAAAAAAAACTTAGCTATAAATATTCTACTGTACTACAAATCAAATCAAATAAAAGTTCCTTTCACATATAAAAATTATTCAGTTTACGGAAGTACAATTAAAACTCATATACTTGACATATTGACTTTTTTGTTGAGTTTGGGGTTTGTCAAGAACTTGAGTAGTGAAAAATGAGCTCTCTCTCTCTTGCTCATGGATTATTGTGTGAGTTCTTTTATTGTGTTTTCTAATATTTAAAAAAATAGAAATATTTCTATATTCAAACTAATTAAAACTTTAAATATGTACTGTAATTATTTTATAAATATAAATAATGAATACTGATCAGTGTCCTTTGCAGAGGTGATCGTGCCTGGCTATCTGCTGCAGGAGTACAATGACAGCCCCTTATCGCTACACACGGCTCTTCACAACAAAACACTCAATCAGCTAACGCAACAACAGCTGGCTGACATCCCACTCAGCCTTCTCTACCTCATACCCGTGAGTTTAGGGCTAAAACCTCTAACCAAATTTGAGATCAGAATTTATTAATATTGGATCCAAAGGTTTAGACGGAAAATAAATTTAAGAATTTATGAACAGAAGTAAGTTACTTATAGTGAGGTTGCCACCAGAACTTATTGAAGGAGCTGTATTTTTTCAAATTTTGGAAAGGTTAGAACCCTCATTCCCTTGGCTATGACTTTGCTATGTTACAGTTATTTTAAAGGATAAAACACAATCCAATTGTATGTGACGGCTCACCTACAAACCATTGTATATTATGCTACAAACCTACCCAAGCCTAGCCAGCGAACTTCGTAACACCTAACAGTAAATACACATTAGTTTTAAGATTTGCCATGTTCTGAGATCGAATAGCGTTATGGCTTCATTGTACATTCGACTCCCTTTAGTCCGTGCTCGGATGGTTTAGATGTCGGATGGTCCGGACTACTTCTCGGAAATGAGTCTTCAGCACGTGGTTGCGTTTCTCACGGTATAAATCTACAAGATTGGGCGTGTTTGTTTACTTACAGTCTAAATATAAATAAATAACATCATAAACATCAGTTCAGTTTACAATTGCGATACAAATCTTGAAGCAGGAAATGGCAACTTCGGTGTGGGAATTTTGACTCATGGGAGGGCAGCACCAGAGCCTATTTGATGCACTGCGGGTTGAAACGAAACCAGTCTTGGCTGGAGGGAGAGGGGAGGGAAGGTAGACAGCCGCTCGCCACCCTGTGCAGTGTGGCCAACCGTGAAAAGTAAATTATGTTGAAGCGCGGACTGTGAGTTCGCAGCTTATTTAGTAGAGGGTTAAAACTCAAATAATTATTTTACATTATCTAGATGTTTTAGATGAATATTACCAGAGAAGTGAAGATACGAGAAACCTTTTTCAGTCCTTACAATGACAATGAATTGTTTACGTGCACTTTGGTCAGTCAATGAAAAAAAATTATTATTGAGAGAACTGAGAAAACAGGCTATTCAAAGAAGAAGAGATTGGAAGACAAGGTGCACATTTTAATTAAATTTACATTAGTAATCGAAATTCTTTTAAATTATCGTTTAAATTATTTTGACTGTCCGCTAAAACATAAAAGAATGATGAGAAAAATGTGGTCGCACGATTTTAATGGCACATACTTGAAGTCCTCCCAATTATTATACTTTTCCCAATATTATTTTCAGTTTTAAGAGGTTTAGAATGGGTTTACTCTCTATTTCATAGTAGAAAAATGTTGATTTTATTTTTTCTAGAGAGGTAGGTTGGCTGACCTAAATGTTGATCAGTTGAGAGCCATCTTGCAGAGACATGCAGATGACACAAGCTTGTATCATCAAGTGGTAGCCTGTCTCCACCATGGAAATAGAATGTCAAAACTGATTGAAAAGGTATCAAGCAAACTTATCTAGTACTAAGTATACCTAACAATACAATAATATATTTTATTGATTTTTAACAACAACACATGTTGCACTATTAATTTTTTACATATGTCGGAATTTTTATAATGGTCAAAATAATAGGATTTAAATATTATTTAAATATAGGATAGAAATGTTAAAATGCTATATGAATACAGTAAACATAATTTAATTAAACTTAATGGTCAGTCCCGAAAATTTCCACTAATTCCTTACATTATAAATGATGTGATAAATGAACCAATGAAATATAATTAGGGTTGTATACCTAATGTAGTTTTACAGGAATTTAGTTCCTTCAAATAACTTGAAGGAGCATTTGATTCATTTAATTATTCTCATATGGCATTGTGAAGTTAATAAGCTTTTTAACTTTCAAAGGCAAGTTAAGACAGGCAGATTATTAGTACTTACACTGCTGGATGTTTGGCATATAGCCAATTATTATTGTTTGTTTTTTTAACACTTTTAACATTTAATATTCGGTAACTGTTAGAACAAATCTTCTATATTTATAAAAGAGGATGTTTGTATGTACATATATTTGTATAATTTTATGCATTCGGACACCGTTGGACGATTTGCCATAAAAAGTGGTACACATAGGTAAAATTTCATGGAGAAGGTTTGTGGGTCATCAATTTTTGTAGCTCAATCAGGTTTCTTCCTTAGAAGCCCATATGGAACCAAAACTTTGTTTACATTGTAACTATTTTCTTTTCAACAGCTGATTGATTTATATCACTGTCAGTTGAAGATATACTCGTCAGATTGAAGCACTTTCATTTGTTTACATTTTTAATTTTGTTTACATCCTGGTTTTAAGGCTATGCGAGTGACCAAACAGTTAATATTTTTTAACTGTGACTTCTTATTGCACATTTTGCTACTGTGTTACGTTATTTTAGTTTATAATGGTATGAAATTTCACAGGCACATTCCCTACACCGCCATTAATGGTATTCATATTACTAAGGACTGCCGACAACAATCACAGGGGCCTGGGGGGCCAGCGAACGAAGCTAGTAAATATATAACTTTGTTTAAAAGTTCCTTACTTAGTCAATTAACTATTTATACAAGTTTTCTTACAGATGAATAATACTTCAGTATCAGAAGAGTCTTTACGTATTTTGGCAGAAAGTGTAAAAATTACAGATCTGTCTAGTGATTTCCTTAAGTTTTCATTCATCGAAAAAGAACCTCTACTGGCCTATCTTCAGCCAGAAGTGTTGTTCAGCATTGATACTTCAAATTTATACACATTGTGAGTATAAATAGTTGTAAATATTATTAAAAATATATGTTTGCTTATATTATTACTTTAAAGATCATCAAAGGAATCATTGAATGTTTTGAATGTATTTGTAAAAAAGTTTACTCTTTATCAAAAGCAATTGTGAAAATATTCAATCATTTTTATATTCAAAATAAAAATAAATCTTTAGATATGTTTTTCATTAAAAATTACCACAAATTAAATCACGAAATAAGTTTAGGGTTTGTTACATCTGCTGTGTGCACAGTTATTTTTGCGCTCAATTCCTTAAAGATAAAAAAACGTAACGTCCCTTGTTTCATACATAGAAATAACATTTCTGTTATGTTATGGTTTGCATTCTTTAATAAATTATTCACAGAAAAATGTGTTATTTTTGTTACAAAAATGCAATATCACTTGGAATGTACAGACAACACCTTAATCTCATTAGTGTTATAGAACGTCGATAATCCGGATTATCGAAATTACCTTACAAAATGGCTAGTACACACTATTAGAGAAACACTCTTTAAAATTGTATATTTTCTATCACAGGTATAGTATAGGGTCTAAAAGAGATATAAATTAAAATCACTTTTCTTCAAGGGATGTATCATATTTTATTATTTAGAGATATGTGCAGAGTATCATCGCTCAGGCCCAGTACACTGACGCAGGTGGCAGGAAACGGTCATGTAACAGTTTTCTGTGTGACCTTGTTGTTTCTCAACTAATTGATTTGTATTTCAGGACTTTCAAAGTACTACTGTATTACCAATTCCAAAAATGAAAATAAATTAAACAATTTGGTGTTTTGTTCCAGATTTAATATTCTTCAACTAACCAAGCGACCGAGCAATTCAGCCTTCTACTTTCTCGCAGAAACAGAAATCAGGCATAAAATTCCATTATCAAAGTAAGAAGGCATATTTTATTACTTCTTCAATGTAAAAGGAATGGTTTGGTGGTAAAATATCTTACTGTTTCTTTTCCAGAACATTTTCTCCAATGTAATAGTACAATTTACTCAAATCATAATTTACAAGTCCAGACTATCTTTGAAGTTGAGAAGAGATAAAAATAAAAATAATAATAAAAATAAAATTTTCGTCATCATGTGGTCTGGCCACAAAACAATAAACGTCTGCAACTAACAATTAATTGGAGAGTTAGAGTTTAAGTCAGAAAAACTACAAGGACAGCAGATTTAAACAATATGCATGATAAATATTATATTGAAAGTAGTACACTTTTTCTAATTTTAGGGACTGCCTATAATTTTTTATATTTTCCTTTTAATGTTACAATTTGGTTATTTATGTTAAAAATTCATATATTTACTATCTTACAGCAATCAAGGTAAGGCCCACTTCTGTTTATATTTTCAGTCACTGTACATTACTGTATATTGCTAATGCTAATACACTATTGAATGCTATAACTTTTTAGTTAAAAAAGAAATATAATTTATTTTTCAGGCTCAGTGGTTTTGTGTTAGGATTGAGTCCAGATAAATTGATGAACGAAAGCATCTCATTTGAAAACACTGTATCGGATTTTAGGTTGGCTCTATCAATTCTTCAGGTTAGTGGTTAGATTTATTGCAGATGCATGAACTTTGTTTAGTTTCTAATTAGATTGTAAAAGAAGACATTTACTTATTATAAAACTGAATAACGTTTAATGTCAACAAACTTCATAGTCATAGCAATACAAATAAATTCAAAACATAAATGAAAGCTGATTTTTACCACATCTGGCACCTCCCCTTCTTTCATGACAAAGAAAAGACTCCTGGAAATTTTTAACTCCAAACAAATCTTTTTGGCTTTACAATTTGGCTCTCCGGCCTTCATCTTGTGTGTGTATTGTCTTTTGTTGATATTTCTCTTCTTCTCCATCAACAGGTAGTGTCTTGCCTTACACTATCACCTTTAACCCTTTAACTGCAACACACAAGATAACTCGTGCAATGCTCTTGTTACTGCAACGGCAACCGTGACACACGAGTTAACTCAGAAATGACGGTCTCAGCTGATTCTCTCCTGAATAAAAGTCGTCTGCTAGTTTTTCTTCAAGATTTTCTTCTTGCTTTGCAGTATCAAATGTCCCTCTCAGTCTCAGTTAGTTTGTTTTGCCGCGTTGTGATAATGGTTTGTGTTTGGTTTGAGAAAATAAAAGAGTTGTTTACAATCAACCAGTTTGATCAGTTACAGTTTTATACACAATATTGATTGTTTTTATTGGTTGTAATAAGATTAAAATGGCAGCAGATGACAAACTATTACGGATCCTGTAAATACCCAGTTCGGAGCTAGTTTTAATTGTATATTTATAAAATGTAAGCATTGAATAATCATTTACGTTTAGATGAATACTATTACAATGTTTAATATTACATTTATAATGGCTATTTGTTTTAAAATGCGTTTTAAACTAGTTTTTTTCTCAGAATGTTAAAAAAAAACATGTGAGGCTGTGGAAACCCTGCGGTAGGCCATCGTCAAGCATAACTAAACCCCGCGCCACTGACCTATGGAGCGCCAACTTACACCGCGAATAAAGGGTTAACTGGGACAGGTTTATCATCCACCTATCAAAGTATCATGAGAGTAGCAGGCTGGAGAAATACTAAAGGTTTTACTGTGGACCTCTACCAAATACTCTCTGTCACTCTCCCTGTTGAAATAACCCATCAATATCTTTTCAAGCCTTTCACACAACTCATTCTTCCTTTTTCAATGCTTGACACCCAGGCACGGTGTTTCCTGTCAAAGTAAAACTTTTGATTCTCTTTGTTTTTCTCCCAGAAGGCTCTGTGTTTGACTCTACTCCACTCTGGCTTCAACAAATACTTGTCATTAGAAAGATTTTTTCCTCTCCCAAAAAGTAACATCAGTGCCAGTATCTACTTTGAATAAAATAGGACTTCCGTTTATAGTATTTTTGTACTTTATAACACTTCCACAACCAACTGAATGATTCTAACTTATTATTTTTGTCATTATCATAACTGTTTTTATTTATATTTTTATGGTTTACTGCATAACACTTAAAACCACTACACTGCACTACAATGACGCAGGAATTAAATAACTTCCCATTTAAATTGTTATATTCTTATGGCATGCTAAATAAATTCCCCTGATAAATCCAACCACACTCTTGGCTCCGTAATTGATTATTAGTGGGGTTATACTTTACAATTTTATTTTCACACACTGTAAGTTGTATACAGAAAAAATATTTTCATCTTTGTTAACCGTTAGTGTGAAGACAAGATGCCATTTATATTTTATATAGTAACTTCTTTTCTTGATAAGTCACTCCATACAATAATAACTTGCAAGACGAGAATCATTATATACTGACTTGTAATTTTGTTTTTAGGCCAGAGCACTTTTCCAACGAACCTATCAAAATATTTCCCTTACTAGAAACAATTTTATTGACTCTAAACCACTTCTTTTTAAATTATCTCCGGCATTGCTGCAGAGGTTTCCGGAAAATATTTATAAGTATGAAGTCAACGATATTGAGCAAATCAAATCTATCCCTCTTCCAACCGCAAGTCAGGTAAGAATTAATTAATAGAATCTATTCTTAGCTTTAGAGATTTTTTCAATTAAAACATTTAAAAATATTTCTTCCTTGATTGTTAGATGCTTTTTGTATTTCAACCAATTTGCAAATATTACTTATGTTTCCTTATATTTCTTATGTTATAATTAATTATGCCCTTTTAATTGCTAAAAAATACTTCAAACAGGTTCGTGGGGAAATTGAATTAATTAAACCTTTTGTCAGAACTTAATTTATTACTTTAACTTATTTTGTAAAGCAAATCTGAATTTGATCAAGTAGTTCATAGATTTTTTTTCTATTGGGGTTTGGTTGTTTCATACCTGTTCATTAATTCCAGATAACAGAATATGTGAAGGCAGACTGCATGCTGACTGGTAGACTGCCTAAGGAAGAGGACACTTTTTGGGATATCCAAATCCGTCACCTAGGAAAGTGGGTTTTCACATTGTCATTGTCAGCTCTAGAAAACTATAAGACGTTTCATCTGACCACTGCAGTCCTGAATAGTATAGAATCCCCGGCTCTCTCACCAATGCAGGTAATCTATAAAATCAAAGCTTATTTTACCAAGTTTCAAGAACTATCATATGCAATATATGAGAACCTTGTGAGGAGCCTTTAGTTATTGAGTTGTATGTGGTTTGATTTCATTGGTAGGAAAACACTTAAAACAAAACCCTAATCACTCCATAACATACTCCGACTCAATCACTATTCTAAACAGATTCCATTCCCAATACCAAAATTCTTGAAGAATACTAAATTTACAAACAAATCAATTAATTTGGCCTCGATAGCTTGCTCAACAAAAAGGAAGATTTCAATAACTCCATCATTTTCAAATTATAAATGAAATAGAGACAAAAGAACAAACTGGCAACCCCGTAAAAAACCCCAGGTAAACCCACCCCCGACTCCAGCCTCTTAACCACCCCTACCCCGACACCACCGGTCAAACCAGTTCCCACATCACAACCATGTGCGCAGCACGCGTCCACCGCCGCCACCAAATGTCTGCCAACGTCGCATCGCGCCAAATAACCACAAGGATGATAAGTGTTAATAAATTTTTTGTGTATGTAAGTAAATAGTGACAATGTTAGGCCTAAGTGTAGATTAGTGACTTGCAAACACCTCCTGAAGATTCCACACCCGTGGAAAAATACATATTGAGGAAATCAATCCACATTCAACTCAACAACTAAAGGCTCCTCACAAGGTAAATTGCTTAAAGGTATTGCTCATAAAATCAGTTGTTTTGGAGTGAACAAGCTGTTCTTGAGGTTTGCTTACCAGGTCAGCTGCCAGCTGTTATAGAGGTACACTTTGAAGTAACAGTATCATTGATATCCCTATCAGTTCTTGAGGTTTGTCACAGGCTTTACCAGATCAGCTGCCAGCTGTTATAGAAGTACACTCTGAAGTATTACTGATATTTATATCTGTGCTGTAATAATAACATACCATTTTAATTTACTTATTTATTATTAACCCTTACCGGGTGGCTAGCGCCTTTAGACGCAGTACGTTGGGTCTCACGATGCTGCTACTATTTTTAGTTAGTAAATCAAAAAATAACATTGGGAAAAAAATATTTTGAATTTTTACACTAAATGAGCAGGGAGTGTCATTTTCAGTAGCACTTAAAGGGTTAACCTTCAACTTCAAGATTATTTTATTTAAATTGGATATTATTAAAATCATTTAGTAACAGATGGAACTGATACTAAATTGGAACACTCAACAACCAATTAATTTTGAAATTTTTTTATTGTATGGTTATCATATTTGATTTTGGCAAACGGACGCTTGCCATGGAGTTTTTATAGGATTTACTTATTAATTCTCAAAATTAACTGTTTCTTCGCTAAAAATCTATTAATAATATTTTTTTAGATGCTGACACAATATACACTCTTTATATTGTAAACGAGTAAGGATAATTTGATTTACATTTAAAAAGGGTTTTAACAATGTTATCCAACCTTCATCACAGGCTTACTACCTGACCAGCAGAGGAGAGGTTTTGGAAGTAACCGTCCCAAACAGTGTTCTGGAACTGGAGACGTTCTTGCACGCCCTGCCTGCAAGTCAACTTGTCAACCGGAAAGTTGGAGAAATCAGCTCTCAAGTGCTCTCATATCTCGTATCTAAAATCAAAATTTGCCTGAATAAACTATTTCAACTTATGACACTCCTCTCAGTGTGAGTTATAACAGAACAAAAATTTATTAAACTTTAATAATTTTTCAATTGATATTAAAAGTTAAATATTAGTTATATTTTCTAAATTTAATAATGTATCTCTCATAACAAAATCTTTTTTACAGTATATCACTTTTGACGACAGTTACTAGTTTTTCTTTGCTATCTTCAAAATATTTTATAGAATTGATTATTTGTAATAATAAATCTATCATAAAAATAGTCTCTTATAACTATATTTATATTTTTTGCGATTGAACTGTTAATACACCTTTTTTGGCCATTATCTTTAAATTTTTGTAGTAATAGTATATTTTCTATCTGCTAAATAATGAGATAGTTTTGCTAGACATAGTACTTTTTAAAATTATACAGTACAAGACTTTCTGGCAGGAACTTTTCAGCAATTGTTTGAACTTAAAATTGTTCTTATGGAAAGTGACCAAAAGTACCCCCATTACAGAAAACCTGCATACTCATCAAATTTCCTAATCAATAACAATACGATAATAATAATAATAATATATGACAAGTTTAATCAATATCTGTTGATAAATAGGAGAGTTTGCCTGTTCTCGATAAAATTAACATGGAAAAGAGAGTATGCAGGTTTGCTGCTGTGAGGAAAACTGAAAGTATGCATTTTTACTATAAACCATTTATTTTGGCCATACAAGTATACCAAACTATATCAACATCTGTCCATAAATAATCCTTTATTTATTGGAAAATTCTGGAAAATTGGAAAAATCCTGTTTGCCTATTATATATGTGATTAACATGGGAAAAGAATATGTGGGTTAGCTGCCATGATAAGCACATAAAACTATTATTTTTTTAATATAAACATATTGTGTTTAGACTTTTTAATGTATCAGTAACCATTGGAGATAGAGCAAAACTTTTAAGTTGTTTTTTGAGCTGATTTTAATAGTAAAAGATAAATTTGAAATTTAAAAAAATTACATTTGGAAAACACTAAAATGCCCATTTTTGGGGTACAAAACCCCTCTAAACTACCCATTCAGGTTGACCGATATATCTGGATTACGAACTCGTTCGAGTAAATATGGGAATAATCTCTCTACTAAAATTTTTGTTTATCCAAAAATTTCTTTATAGTCAAAATGTCTATTATTGTCATATTATTTATTAGGAAATTTTCTGAGTAAACAGGTCTGCTGCGATATGGGTGATTTGTGTTCATGGTAACACAAATCACGTTACATAACACAAATCATGTGCAAAATTGTGTTCAATAACAACAATTTCAACGTGTGTTTGGTATTCACCACTTTTTACTGTAGGAGTGATGCAATCCATTCTACTTTTATATATGTATGTGTGTGTGTGTGTGTGTCTGTTTATACAATAACTCATGTAAAAATGGTCCGATCGAGACCAAATTTAGTAGATATGAAATCGGTACCCCATTTTGGGGGTTACAAACCTCCCCACCCACCTAGGTTTGGTACTTCAAAAATGGGTTTTCACGTTTTTCATACCTAATCTTTAAAAATTGCAAATTTTATCTTTTGCCATTAGAATCATCTCAAAAAATACATCATTTAATACTTTAATGTTTTATTTGCTCTATCTTCAATGGTTACCAAGAATTAAAAAGTGTAAACACAGTACGTTGTATTCTGGCGCTCCAATGTTAATCCTATGGAGGATAAAGAAAAATGAACTTGGTATTTAGCTTCATGTGGTTGAGATTCATCCATTTATGCTTAAAAATCATAGTTTATGTGTCTATCATGACAGCTAACCTGCATACTCTTTTCCCATATTAACTTAAAGAGGAAAGGCAAACTCCTTTATTTATGGACAGATGTTGATAAGACTGGGTAGGCTATATGCCCAAAATAAAGATTGTTTAAGGTAAAAATGTTTACTTTCAGTTTTCCTCAGAGCAGCAAACCTGCATACTCTTTTCCATGTTAATCTTAAGGAGAATAGGAATAGGTATTGATCTAACTTTGGGTTATACGAGTCGTACAAGTATAATATTAATATTATTGTCATTTATTGATTTAGAAATTTGCTGATTACCCTGCGACGGGGGTATTATATTAATTAAAAACATTGGATTCACAGGTTATTTTGTAGACATAGCTGCAGATGATAATGATGAAAGTTCCATTTTGGAAGATCTGTTGGGAAACAGTGATGTCAATCAGATGATGGAGTTGCTCTCCCCAAAGGATCTGACACTCTCTCTCGAAGCCATTCTGAAATTGTTATCTGAGAAGAGGATAAGAGATACATTCTCACAAATAATAGAACAGCTTCCTCAGCAAATTGTAAGCTATTAAAAATAAAACGGCAATTTTCTTATGTTGGTGAGATATATTCTGTTTTTTATTAGGTACTTAAAACATATTTTGTTACAAAGGTGTAATGTTTAGTATGTCATTACTAGTCTCACAAGTGACATATTCTAAAAACAAAATCTTAATACATACAACACCCAAAGCATAGTATATTTTTATAATATATTTCAATGTCAATACAACAGTTAAAATAGACTTATATAAACAAATTAACCTTGCAGTATAACCAGTGGTGTAGTGGAGCCGGAGCGGTCCGGAGCGCCGCTCCGGCACAGCTTGTGCAGCTGAAACTCAGATTTGTATACTTGTACTTTGCCTTTTTACAGAGAGTGGTAGATAAGCGAGTCACTCGCATCATTTCATGATCAACACACATTATCGAGGCAATTTCAGGCGTTTCACATTAACCCTAACCTAACAACATCGTAACACCAGAATCAGACAATAGGGCTTACTTGAAAACCATATATATTTTTAAAGTATCTAGTTTTTAAATTCAAAAATATATTTATTTTTACAACAAACTTGAGGCTGATTAAGAATTGTTGAGATGATTTGTATTTTCAGACTTCAATCATTTAAATCCTATTCACTTTAATCTCCGTCTAAGATATTTATTTACTTGCACACCCTCTTCCTACAGAAACAGCCTTTAATTTTGATGAAATTGCGGTGTTTTTACAAACTAAAATTTGAGGATTTTCCTCCGTATTATGTGGTGGGTAAACTCATCTACAAATATGTTCTTCTTCCTTGACCTGCACTCACCAGTTTGGGTTGAAAAAGAAAGCGAACCCTTACTAAAAAGGGACCGTTTGCCTTTGACTGCAATACTTTGCATGAATACTATAGATACCCCAGGAGCATCACTGGTCGCTTTAGCAAAATTAAACTTCGGTTTATGTAATTCTTTTTTAAATAGTTAAAATCATTATACACAATTCCTCGCGTTTGAGCACACAATGACCTTCCTAAGGAACTTGCAAACTTTGAGTACCCATTACCCCCCCCCCCCCAAAGAATATGGTCTTCCTGGGAAGGACCGCTACGCTACACACCGCTCCGGCACAGCTTTTTTTAGCACTACAACACTGAGTATAACACATCAAGGGTAACACATTAGGGCATACAATATACATTATAATATACATGGGCTACAATAGTAGTAGTATTTATATTATATTACATTTATATTATATTTTATAAATTTTATATTTGGATTTTTGTTCAAATCCTACTTTTAGATGTTACAGGGCTTTCTCTGTTTTTATACACTGAAAAATTACAAACTTTGATAGCTCAAAACTTTAAATTGATCTGTAAAACAAAGTCATTACTTTTGATTATACCCTTGCAACTGAGTACATTGAATCCCTGATTTTCATACATTAAGCTCTACAATATATGTTTGTAAGAAAAAGTACACTTTTTGCAAAATAAAAAATCATTGTTGTACTTACATAAATGTATTATTATACAGCTTTGCCCTTATTTTTAATGGGTTTCATTATACACGCTAGTAGAGTATAGTTAGAACAAATCATGTGACCACATTTGTGACAGCATTTCCTCGTTGAGTGTCAGAGGCCATGCAACTTCAATAGGTGTTCATTCTATCTGAGGATCTTTAATTCCAAGAAGTTTTATCCCCTTCATTTCAGCTCAACGGGCAAACAAGAAATCCTGACCATCTCGCTTATTTATGGACAATAATTCCCTGGTGACGTTTGTGATAAACTCACTTCTTGGCGCAAGGAATCCCTTCACATTGGTTAGGCTATCGTTGTACACATTTAGAGCATTGATAGTACATTGATGTTAAGTAAATAAGAAAATGCCCATTTGCCATGACCAAGTGTTTCTTTTTGCATTGTATTTTACACACATCTTGAAGATGCCAACTCTTACTTTCGTATGGTTTTAGGAGGTGACAATGTTAGGTTTTCTCAATTTCCATGTTGTTTCTTCATTCTTGTGATAATCATGTTTAGCTTAACTAAGCTAAAAATGATTACCTTAACTCCATTAGCTTGATCAAATAAAGTTCATCCAAACTATTAGAGATAGATTTATGTTTGTTGTTTTAATTTTTTAAAGGTGTGATCACAAATACAGAGCTATGTGATAGTACTTAGTGTTTTATTTGTAATTTAGGAGGGATTTTTCAATTATCCTGTATGTTTAGTTGGCGGCCTTGTTAGACTTTGACCGACTGAGCAACGCTAGCCACTGGAGGTGGAGTCATGTGTTACGGAGTTCCCATGTCAGCAGTCTCTTGATTGGAGGACTAACGTGTCCACATATCAAAAACATGGACACGGGACTTTTCATTCCAATCATGTCACGTTACAACTCCATCAGGAAGAAGGTAGTGTTTAATGTTATTTTTTGGATTTTTTTGAAGACAAAATTTCGAGTAGTTTTGATTAAACTATTGTTGTTTGCTCTGCAATCTGAAAAAATACAAAACCATGTTCCATGCACAATGTTGAAAAAGAATACAATAACTTGTTAAAACAGGGGATTTGTTTAGGTTAGGTAATTGTTTCGGACCAACCTCGTATCATAGAATGAATTCAATTTTTAAGAAAAACTTTATTGAGACCAATATATTTGAGCCTGTTATTTTAAGGCATAATTTTACTAAAACAATAATTTTATTAATTATGTTATCTATTTTAATTTCACTAATAATAATAACTATTATTTATCATCATAATATACAAATAAAAATAAAATTATTGTATTAACTTCCCTGAGGGAAGTATCATAAATATGCCTTAACCCTCCGAGTGGCGGAGCTTAAAAATTTTATTTATTTTTTAGTTGACTTTGACTTTGATTTGACTTTGACTTCATAAAATACAAATTTTAAACAAAAAAAAAACACAAAACATGTCCCCCCTTATAACCACTAACCATAAAAGCAAAACAGGTGTCCACTGCAATCCCTATTAAACCTACAAATGCCGTCAACTTCCACCCAAGCCGGTCACCGTTTATCTAATGTGGGTCCTGCCTCCACTGTTATTTGCAAGCCAATTTGGATTGCTCATGGTCGGGATTCTAACCCTTGTCCCTCTGATTGGCTTCGAACTTGTACTCGTCAGCATAATGGTCTAAGCAATACACCAGAAAGGACCACCGTCTGAGAAAGTGCTTATTTGGCTACAAAAGCATACTCTAGCGAGACGAAAATGAACTAACTCAACGGATAGTTCATGCATTAGATTACAGATGACAGCATCGTTATGGTATTCACGATAAATAGATGCTGCAGTGTTTTTACCACTCCGAGAGTTAAGGGGGAATGTTTTCAGTTCCTCTAAACAGCTGTTCTTATAGCCATATGACGTCACTTCCGTTACAAATTTTGGTCTGATGGATTGTCAATACCCCCTGAGCTAAGACATATCTATGTCAATAAATTAATTAGGGGGAGTATATTAATCAACAAGGGGGTAATAATAATAAATAAACATCTGTGTTCTTTTCATTGTGTTTCAATTATGTCACTTATTAAGGAAGGGCCTCGTTTAATATTTTATTTGTTTGAGTAATGTAATTTTTCTATTTCTTTTTTAACATAATTTGTAATTGTCAACCAGACAGACGGTCTTTGGATCATTTTTCCTAATGGCTTTTATTCTTAAGTTGTATTTAAATGTACAAAAAATGTTATTCAGATAATGCATAGATCCCTTTTTTCTTATTTTATGTATCCCCCATAATGTTTCAATACGTTTTGTAGAAAGTTTGAAAAAACAAGTTTAAAAAGTTACAAAATTTTCCCTCTGTAGTTTGGAAATAAAGATCTTCTTTGTAGAAAAAGTTTTTAATCAGCTGCCTACTTTTACTATAAAATTTTTACTATATTGTAGAAACTATCAAGCTAAAAGGTTCAAATTTATTGACTTATAATTTTATATTTAATTAAATTTACTGTTTGCAGCCTTTCCCCAAAAATCTGCAGCACTGTTGCTTGCAAAAGCTGATAGATCATCTGAAACTGAAAATGACCTTGACTCAAACTGATCCTGACTTGGGATTGATTTCTCTCCTGGAACCTATTGAAATTGAGTCAATCGGAGGTAATTTTTTTAAAAAGTTAAATATTTTTTAAACAAAACATTTTGGTATTTTTGTGAATTTAATAAGAACCATGTGATCAATTATACATTTTTAAGTTATTCCGCCATGTTTTCTTTCTGTAAATACCACCCTAAATATATATTTAACAATTGGTTGGTAGCAATATTGTTACCAACCAATATAAATTCATTAGATGTAGTTTTCAATTAGCCTTGCGAAGCATTACAAGTGGAGGGACAGCAATGATTATGCGTGTTTTGGCGCGATAAATGATCGGGACGGGCACACTCTCTTCAATCCCTCCATCTCTGTTTTATTTGTTGTCTTTCTCCCAGATTCGTACGCTTTTCTCACCAACACAAAAGGATTCAATTTGGGATAATCTAATTCAATCCACTGGGCATTTGGTTGACAGTCTCCCCACTTTTGTCTGATGGGGGTACGGTTTAGAGGAACCGCCTCCAGATAGCGCTCTGTGGAGTTAAGTTATGTTGGTTATTGTATAAATACATAAATATATTAAGGGCAATATTTACAGGATGAAAGCTTGGCGGAATAACGTGAAAAACACGTTTGATTGATCACACTATGTACCAATTGCATGGTCCCCGTTCGGTTTCTCCTCACGTTAGTTCTCAGACCAATAATCTGCATAGTGTTCAGAAAACATCTAGAACAGCTAAATTGTTTAAAAGTAAACTGATTTAAATACTGAAACTTTGCATAGCTTAACCTTTGAGCGGGCGCTTCACCGGTGAAACATGAGAGGGCGATGCAGAGTTTTACTCTGCAACGCTAAATCGCACGAATTCAACCCATCTTACTTGTTTTTATAACATAGTATTGCATTTAAATGCCAAATAAATTTATAAAATACAAATTTACATCATTAATTTAATTAATTGATTATTAAATTTGAGTAACAAACGTAGTAATAAACATTTTTTTTCAAGTGCGTGAACAGTTCACGCTCTTTATAAAAAAATTATTATGGCTAAGAGCAAATCAAATACAAAAAGTTATTCAATACATTTTATTTATGAATATGTGAAGTTTATTTAGGTCCAAAGTTTGAAATTTTCCATTGATAAACAAATATAATACAACGGAATTAGTTTTGTTAAATCCTTTTGGGATTTTAATTTTCTAATTTCAAAAAAATAAAATATTTCTAAGCATTATTTTTGGTATTTTAACACATCAATATGTTGATAAGGACCTATAAAATACTTTGTATTTGGTATTTTGTTTTTAATAAATTTCCTTTACGAGCAATTAAAAGATAATTAAACCCATGACATATCAAGCGTGTGAGCGCCTGGACTGACTCCTGTCGCCTCTTAAATATCACAGAGTAATGATATTTAACCTCATATACACTAGTATATTTTTAACTTTTGTATATCTAATTTTTTATGATATTGTCAGATGTAGCCATTATACTTAGATGATCGACACTATTATTAGTTTTCAAGGTAAACTTGTGTACATTTTGACAAGACTTTTTTAACCCTTTAAAGTGTAATGAAGTTTTAAAACGTCATTATCTCAGAGCTGGTAAGGAGTAAGGGGAAAAATTAAATCACACCTCAAAGGAGTAAAATTTTTGTCACTAAATTTTATTGCAGGCCACTGTAAATATAGTAGAAAATATGTGTTAGGCTCAAAATGTCCTAAAATGAACATTTTATAACTTTTTTCTAATGAAAGTTTCAAAACATGGACACACGCAAAATGTCATATTTACACTCTTTGCGCTGAAAGGTTATGTCTTTTCTCTTTTATTCTCTTTGTGAAGAATGCTCTCACTCTTCACATAGAGAATAAGTTATTCACATGCTTTTATTTCCCACCGAAACTTTAAGTCGCAGCCACCACCATTCGCACCGAAACTTCATGGTGCGGCCGCCACCTATCCCTCCGCAGCCACCATATCTTACGATACCCAAAGAAAGAAAGATACAATTCCAAGGATATTGTTTTCTTTCTTATTTAACTATAGCACCATAAACCCCAACTCTCTTTAAGTACAGTAGAACCTTGAATAACCATCACTCTCGCAACCGAGACCATGATGGATAACCAAACTGACGGATAACAGAAATAATAATAGCGTTGCTACAACTTACAGACAGTGTTTGGCGTGGCAACATCGCAATTCCCTGCCTTGCATGTTATAACGGCGCCATTGTAAGTCCTAATTGTCATGGTTGCTTCTTAGTATGTGAATTAATTAATTTTAAAAGAGAAAAAACAAAACTACGCCAGGTCTAGTGAATAATTTTTTATTAAAATATTTTATTAAGAAAACAATAAAACATAAACTATACATGTACAGCTGGGTCACTACCTTTGTTGCCAATGACTCACGCACAGTGCAAGTGTGCAGTACAGTCGTCACTACTCATTATAGAGCCTCAACAGACGATCCGGCTTGTCGCTGAAGCGGAAACATACATTTTTTTGCACTAGTGGGGTGGAGGTTATTAAAGACATGACGGTTAAAAGAGTGGTGGTTAATCTAGGTTTTACTGTACAATCCAATTTTGTTATTAAACATGAAACAAATTATTTTCATGAATTATTTCTCAATATTTTTTAATACTCATTTCTTTACTCAGTGGACACACAATATGTTTTTCAGGCTATGTTCTAGTTAACATTCCTGTTGAAGCCCTGCGTGTTTCTCCTTACCTCGGTCACATTCTGTCTACAATTGGTAAACTATCCGGAACTGAACTGATGCTATCCACCACTGCCAGTCAATTACAGCAGATAGCAGAACTCTCTGTTGATAAGGTATGATGCGTCCATCAGTTGTGTCAATGTTGAAATTTTATATTGATTTTGTTTATCACATTTTTACTTTCTCTCCTTATACCCTATTATATGGAGAAAGTATTGTTTGATCAAGATTTTTGTTTTGAATTGCGCATGTTTCAAATGAAGCTTGATTTAGGGTAAAGGGAAGCTCAAAGGTAACAAGTGGGTCAAACATTCCAGGTTTGAGTGACAGGCAACTCCTGTCATATAGCTGTCACCTCTGGGTAGCCTAAGTGAGTAACTGGATGGTTGAGGACTTATTGAAAAATAAACTGTCTTGCTTGAAATATTTATTTAAATCTTAAAAATGTCCAGAACTAGGAGAAACTATAGATAGTTTGAAATTACTGCCCATCTTCAGTCCTTCCCTGTTGTATGAACAACAACTTAGGTTTCAGAAATTTAAATATCACTTGCAGAAAGTACTATGTCTACTGCAGTTGGTCTATGGGTGTAGTCAACACAGCTTCAGAAAACTTATTATTATTAATAATAATAATAATAAATAACCTGCTGACTGGGACGGTGGCGACGTCCTGTAATCCAGCTACTTGGAG